>VZRS01007066.1:188-31835 GCA_013398055.1 Ifrita kowaldi
TTCACGCTCTGAGCGGTGTCTTGTGAGACCTCAGCCCGGCACGGTCCGCCCAAGGCCACGCTTTTAGTTCCCTGAGCCAGCACAGAAAGGCGGGGGGCAGGGGTCATCACCACCCCGGGGCATCCACACCTACCCCAAACCCACCACATCGTGCCCCGCGCTGCCACTTTTCCCTTCCAAACACTCTTCTGGAAAGAGCACCTGGGTCCCCAGCCGTTCCCATGCCCTGGAGGTGACATGTCTCCTAAACCCTCTGCTTCCCACCCAAAGTCTCAGCACTGGCCCTGCTGACCAGTGAGGAAATACCAGCTCATCTCAGCCCTGGGCACCCCAAAACCTCCACTCCGTTTCCCAAAGCCTCAGCATCAGCCCCACTGTTCAGTGAGGAAATCTGGGTTCACCTCAGTGGGGATGCCCCAAGTCCCGTCTCCATGACACCCCAAAACCAGAAAGGTGAACTGGCGCGCAAGCTGCGCCAATGGGAGATGGACGCAGGATCCAAGCTGGCATCTGTCAGTGCCTGGAGCAGGAACATGCAGGAATCTCCGGGTCCTGCAGATGGAGAGGGGAGCACCAACTCCATCCACCCAGCCAGGGTCTGTTGTGGGTATTCCAGCCCAGAGAGGTGCCACCATTCCTTGAGTGTGCCACCATCCAGTGTGGTTTCAGGAGGGCACCAAAGGAGATGCCGATTTCTTCTGATGCTTTTTGTCCCAAACAAGGACAACACAAGACCCAAATCCCTGGCAAAGGAGGTGATGACAAGAAGGCCAGAGGTCTGGGTGTCTCTCCGACTTTTGGGGCTGCGGCAGGTGTGAGGGAGCCAGCAGAGGTTTACAGCAACAGGAAAAGAGGGATGAGAAGAGAATTCTTACAGCCCAAAAGAGAGAAAGAGGAGAAATCCTTCCTTATCCTGATGAAGAGGAAAAACTGTTCTCACACAGCACGGAGTCAATGCTGACAGGCTCCAAGACAACCTGTATTAATAAAACCAGGTCAGTTTTTACTGAACTATTTTCAAGGATTGGGTAAAAGGTTTTCTGGGCATTTGGTGTTGATGTTCAGCAAATCTCAGACCAGGAATGGTGCTTCCAAGGGTGGAAAAACCAGCGTCAGATAGGAACGCAGGACAAACCAGGGATGGGTCAGTGCATCTTTCCTGGCAAAATTGTGATGCCACTAATACAGGAGGAAAATAAAACCCCTGCCAGGCAAGGCAGTTCCATTGGGAATGAGCTCGGCATTGCTGCAATGACACGAGCAGGGCCTATGATCCAGCCTGCCTGCAGCTGTCCGAGATCCCACGGAATCTACAGACAACGGCAGATGTGAAACCCTTAGGGATGAAACCTGCAGGCACCAGGTAGATGTGAGCTGTAAGTGACAAAGGACAGGGAGGTGACAAGGCAGCTGCCACTGTCGGAGGTGGATGCAGGAGATGGATCTGGCTTAATATGGAGCCAAATCATAGGCTCATATTAAAGCCTGGCTCAGGCATGGGATGGGTGACCCATCTGGGGAAGCAGTACCTTGGGATAGGGATTTTAAGAGGCACTAGGTGTGATGGGCAGGTGGGATTTTATGGAATGACAGAGGTGGTACACGATCTCACTCTGCCATGGTCTTATCTGATGGTGCTGCACTCCTGGGACAGGAGCAGGAGCTGGGGCTGCACCACCTGGAGCCAGCCTGGCACCTCCTCCCTGGATGCTCAGACTTGCAACCCTCTGTGTCCTGCCTCTCCCACACAGCCCACAAGGAAGGCCTCTCCTGCCTCCTTCTCCCCAAGGCACCAGGACCCCAGGATGACTCCCCAAGCCCCCCATCCCTCTCCAGCTCTGCTCCTATTGGCACCATAGATATTCCCCATCACTCTCAAGGGACATCCACCAAGACAGTGGGATCTCCATGTAACAAGAGTGCAGGGAAGTCTCCAGGAATCCCAGCACAGCTGACTGGACCATAGTGGTGGGACACAAGGGACAGAGCAGATCGGGGGATGGAGCCAGAGGAGGAAGTTCCCATCGCCCTTGGCCACACCGAACAGCAGCTCCCACACCATAAACTCTGTGCCCATCGCAGGCAGCTCAGGGCTGAAACATCCGCGAGGGTTTTCCCACCGAGAAATAATGTGGGTGGGCGTTGGATCCAGCCCCACCATTTCCAGCACCTCAGAGATCCCACAGGCAGCAAATGGAGCCAGAAGACAACTCCCAGGGCAAATGGCATGGGACGATTTCCAGTGCTGCAGCACAAAGGCTTCGCACCCTCCTCCTCCTCTCCCATGGGGCAGAGGGCTGGGACAACCTACACCCAGGGACTGTGGCAAACAATCGAGCTGGCAGCTCCCCCCGCATTCCTAGGAAAGAGGAGGAGAAGGGATGCTGGGAGTGCTGGGGGGTCACTCCATCCCCCCCAGAGCAGGGTGGGCTCAGGGTAATGAGGAGCTCTTAGACCATGGCAAGGCAGAGCCTGGAGCCCCGCAGCACGAAGGGATTACAGCCCAGTACGCACCAGTGTTTGATGAGCACGGACACGGCAACATGCGGAGAGGCTTAGTGTGAGGGAGTAGAGAAAAAGGCAAAATTCAGCTTATTCCAAAGGTCTTCTACACATAGCTGCTGGGGGCCAGGTCTTGGGGGGTGGCTGCTGCCTTGGTACAAATCAGCAGAAGGATGTAGGGTTGGGCACTCAGCAGTGATCCCAAAGGGCTGGGAGAGCACCTGTGAGCAGGCACAGAGCCCACCTCTAACCCCAAACCTCCCATCTCCACTTGGCAGAGCTCAGGATCTCTAGCTGTTGGGAGCCATCCCCCTCATCCTCTCAGCTTCTTGCCCTTCTCCATGTGTCTGACCTGATCCAGCCAAAAATGCCTCAAGGCACTCTTTGGAAAGGGAAGATCCTGCCAGAGCCAGGATGGAGCTGGGCTGGCCGCTGCCAGGGAGTTCCCCAATGCCCGTTCTGGGACCCACTGCTCCTGGGGGTGCCAGTGATCGTTGAACCCCATCCTGTCAAGTTCCATCTCCCACCCCACCCTCGTCTGCAGCGCGGGACCTCCCCGGAAGCACAGGGCTGTGGGGCCAGTCTTGGTGAAAACATGTATCTTTTAATATTTTTGGAATACAAGAGATAAAGCAATACCTAAAAACAATCTGAGATCAGGGATCCATCTTGCACCTGCTTTCCAGAGCTGAGGACCATCCTGGGACCCTTCAGAGGCAGTTGGGTGCTTCATGGGAACCAGTGCTGCTCCCCGGCGCTCACCCCACAGCTTTCTGCTTCATTAACCCCTTCTTTGCTCCCTGATGGATCTTCGCATCCAGCTTCCCTGCAAAGAGGGGATTAAAGAAAAAAAACCCACAACAAACCCTCATCACTCTTTATTTTTAAATGCTATTTGCAATGCAAATGAGCTGGAGGCAGCAAGGTCTCCTAGTTAGTGTGTTCCTGTCACATCCAATTATCCTGCTTGAGGAGCCAGGCGTTTCCAGCCGCCGCGGCCTCCCTCCGCAGGCGCGACACCGGGGAGCCAGGGGCAAGCGTGTCCGACGCGGCCAAGAGACGCCGGAGAGGGGGAAATTCAGCGAGGAGGAGAGTAAATTAACATCCAGTACTTGTCCACCACTACCGGGGGGAAACCGATCCCTGCGCCTGCCCGCAGGATGCACGTCAACACGTTCCAAGGCGGTGAGGGACAACGTGTCAGGGACATGTTTCTCCACGGAGCGAGAAGAAGCCAGGATTGGGGACAACAAACCCTCAGCTTGGGATGATGGTGCAATGGGCACCCAGTGTGATGGGGACACCTGCTCCACATGGCCAAGTGCCAGGCTGGTGGTCTCCAAGGCCACCTGCTGCCTTTGCCACCAGGGAAAACCTCAGCCAGCAGCTCCAGCGGGACCTGGAGAAAACACTGGCCGCCCTTGTCCTTCACAGCCCTTGGTGGCTTCACTGCCAGCTCTGCTTTCCCACCTGGGAGAGCAGCAGGACACCAGAACATGGGATTTTGGGAAACTCCTGCTGAAGAAGACAGAAGCCAGGCATGGTGATGTGCTGCCTCAGAGGAGCATCCCTGTCCTCTTCTTCCCGCCCGTAAAAACGCAAGGATGCTCCCGCTCTCCCAGCTCCCAGAGCCAGCTTCCCGGAGAGGCTCTGCCAGCAGCCAGCTCCTCTAATGCCACGTCTCCCCAGGACTTGCCTTCCTGCTGCTCCCCTGCATCTTCCCATCCTCTAAATGCCAGCATCGGCCTGTCTCTGTAGCTGGGAACAGAGACAGGGCAAGCTACACCAGGCTCCAAAACTCTACTTTGGCCACTGTTCCTGAATCTGCTGGTAAATGCCCGTGTGCCATAGGAAGCAGGTGCTTCTCCAGAGAAGATGGCCCCTAACCAGCCAGTGACCATCACCTTCTCCTCAAACCAAGAAAACGTCTCTTCCAGCTTAACAAAGAGGCTTTGCAGGTCACCATGCCACAGATCCACAAACTGAAACACGCCTTGGAAGACAGTCTGGGAGATCCTCCATCCCCCGGCCACCTCAGAGAAGACTTTCCCCCCACCACCTAAGGATGGGGAAGAAGCCCCCTCCTTGTAATGGCTGTTTCCAGGCACCCAAGGAGGCTGAGCCAGCCCACCCAGAAGCAGTGAGTCAGACCACCCTGTCCCCACGCCAGGGGTGGTTTTGGCAGGAGAAACGGAGCAAGTTCACACTCTCTCCATGCTCTGGTCCCCCACCACCACTACCGTCACCAGGGCTGTTATATTGCACGTGCCTGCCCGCTTCTCCTGGACCCCAAAAACACTGGGAGGCTCCTCTGCTCTTCCAGCTGGCAAACAGCACACACCACACAGGTAACCTTTAAGAAAAAGCTAAAAATAAGGCAAAGCCCCAGGGTCCCTTGCTCTTCTGATCAATGATTCAAGGCCTCTCGTCTCACACCATGTCCTCTGCTCCTCCGCGCTCTTCCAGCCGCTGGCTGTTGGAGGCAGGTTTCTAAGTGATGCTTCAGGGAAGCTTTGCCTGGATTCAAGGAAATCTCCCATGAGAAAGGCCACTGAGCTTTGTCCTCACTGAAACTACATGGGGACAAGTTTGGGAAGAGCCATACTCCCTGATGCAACACTGTGCCCATCCCTTCCACACAAACAATGACCCTGGCAGCAAAAATTGAGCTATGTTAGGGTTTTTTTCTCATCCCCAGGCTGCTAGAAGCAACTAATTTGCAACAGAGAAGCATCCGGATGTCATTGTGGCGAGGTCCATGCTGTCATCTGGCAAGAAAAACTGCTCTGGCTTGGCTTCCCAACAGGACAAACTGGCATTTTGTCATGGTTTGAGCCAGGTTTCAAGGAGACCAGGGCAGCCATCAAGCGCAGGTGGGGATGTGAGCCGGCACCTTCCCTCTGCTCTGCTTCCAGCTGGGAGAATTAAGCTTCTCACTGCCTGGGATGCAATGCCAGCTTCTATTAACACAGCGCCTTGCGCCGATGAAAGGTCAAAGGCTTCCCTGCTCCTTCCCTAGGCTGTCACAAATATCACCCAGACGGACCATGTCCCTTCCGGGAGGTGAACATGCAGCTCCACAGCCCCCCCGTGCTGCTCCCATGACAGCTCCTATTGGGATGGAGGGCAGGGAAGGCAGGGCCAGCAGCGGGAGTGGGAGCACAGGCAGCCGCCAGCACAGCCGGCTTCCTTCCAGGCTGTTAGACTGATCCTTCTCCAAGCAGGAAAGTGTCACAACACAAAGGAGATGATGTGACAGATGGGGAGGGGACCGGCAGCACCTGCACCCGGCGAGGCAGACGCGCAGGAGCCGCACAGCAGCTTCGCCCTCTCCCACCCACGGCTGGACAGAGGCAGAAGTGGGAATGAAGGGGCACAAGAGAGCCCGGCGACAGCAAAGGAGAGGTTAAAACAAGGGAAAAAAAGGATGCAGTGGCTGCACCAGCATGCAACGGCCACAAGGCTGTTCTCCCACAGCCAAGATGTTTGCATCCTCCTGCCTGCTCACTGGCACTGGGAAAAACCCATCCCTGGGGACGACTGTGCCACAAGCAAGATGTGAGCACTTGCAGATCTCCAAGTGCTGGTCTCCACTGGCTGAATGCACCTCCCAGGTGCTGCTCAAAAAGGCAAGGAAGAAACCAAATGGTTTTGCAGGAACACCTCAACACCCAACTGTGAGAGAAAGGTGCTTCTTGAGCAGAGAGGGGAAAAAACCCTCAAAGCCAACAAAAATAACCCTCTGCTGTGCTTCACAAAGCCCTTATTAGCCAGTCCTGAGAAATCCCAACACTCCTGAGCCCCAGGTACTAGTCCCGAGGATCCATGTGGAAAGGAGGGAGATCACCCAGTTGTCAGCTCTGCTGAATAAACAGCCAAGACTCTTCCTGCTTCTGCTGCTTTTAGCCCGTCAAATTAATTTTTCACATCCCCTGCAAGCGCGTGCGGTGCCTTCCCCAGGCTGTGTGGTGGGGAGGCTGCTAATAAGGACGGAGCTGACTGCGGGCTCCCCAGCTGCCGCATCCCTCCTCCATCCTTTTTATAGCAGCGGGCAGGAATAACTGGCAGCCTGCGGAGGGGCTGGTGGCTCGTAAAAGGGACTAACGACGCTGGCAAGTGGAGCGCAGGCAGATGCTGCGGCGCTTCCCCGTGCACTCTGCCAGGACATCCCATCCCACCGGCCTGCGGACGGGGAACATCCATCTGGCCCTGCAGCTCTTGCTGTTCAAGTCCTCACTGTCCTCAGGAGCAAGAGGGTGATTTGGAACTACAGGACAGGGAGGTTGCCAGGATCTGCCTGGGCACTGCTGCACCGACTCCTATCCTGACTCAGGCCGATGCCGGCGGCAGATCGGCCACCGACATGAACGCTCTTTGACTCCCCGAGTGTTTGCAGAGGCAGGAAGAGGCATGTATTTGGAAGGAAGCAACATCTGGGGAAAGGGGAACCAAAGACAAAAAAAATATTACAGATGTATTTAAGCCATTAAACAAACACCTCCAGATCAAAGAGCAGAGGGCAAAGGTTGGGAGCTCATCTGGCAAAGGCAAGCTGGGGTGGCGAGGGAAGCCGGCTCTGAGGGCCGGGGGGGCATCTGGGGAAACTTTACTACTTACAGATTTTGTGTTTTCCTTTGATGGGAAACTTCAGAACCATCTCCTGGGGATTAGTGCAGATAAAGACAAATGGAGACCCAGACTCCTGGCTCAGGTCCGGATACTGTGAAACATGGACAGACACAGAGAGCAGAGTCAGGGCAGCTGTGTGGGTGCAGAAAGAGCTCAGTGGGCAAGAACAGAGGGATCTTAGCCAAGACATGGGTTATATGGAGGCTGTAGCAGCTCAGACTAAACCGCTTCAAGAACTTTTAATGAAAAAAACCCAAACAATTTCAGGTTTGGGTCTTACTCTGCAAGCCCCTTGCTCAGCCTCTTCCCACCGCACCTCTGCTGGCGCTTGCTGCCTCTTTGGATCCGCTCACCCTGAGTGTTCCCAAAACCCTCTCAGCTCGCTTTAGCACCGACCTGTGCTACCCCTGTGGTTTCACACTTGATTTAGGCTGATCAGAACCCTGGGGTGTTGACAGGGAGGCAGTTGGGGCCCTGCCGTCTCCAGCCCACCTGTTCACTGGGGCAAGCAAGGGACAGATTTTCAGCCTGATGCATCCAGGATTCAGCTGACCGGGAATGTGAGTCTTCCCACTAATCCCTAACTAGTCATGGACAGCACACCAGCACCTCAACCGAAACAACCTGCCAAACCCAGCCTGAAATGACCACCAGAAGGGTGGCCACCACGAGCTGTCCCAGCTACAGATACATCCCCAAATGTTCCCCACAAAGCTCAATCCCAAACACAAGGATTTGAGATTGGGGGAGCGTGCTGTGTCCTGCTGTGGGGGACACATCCTTTGACATTCACTTGCATCTAAAGGGTGAGCAACACACCTGCTACGCACCAAGGCGATGGCTCAGAGAGGCCAGCTCAGGGCCAGTCAACAGAGGGATTTTACCACATTGAAGATATGGGGGAATTTTATAGGAAGAGAGTTAACAGATTATAGAATCATAGAAGCATTTAGGTTGGAAAAAGACCTCTAAAATTTTTTCTCTCATTAACCACGTGGGGAAAAAGGAGAAAAAACCCACTCCATGTGGGAAGCACACCAAGATCCTGGCTGGCTGCAGCTCAACCTCTCTGGCATTCAGAGGTGAAATGCAAAACAGTCATAAAAAATGTATATCTCGGCTCTCACCTCAGATTGTCCATGAGCTGCAGAGCTGGTGCTGACAGGCGCTGAGGCCAGTGCATGCCACGAGAGTGCTCCAGCCCAGGAAACCCTGCTCAAACAGACTGCGGAAGTGGTTTTCCTTCCATGGGAAAACTGCCTTCTTTTTTTTCCTGCTCCCCTGCCTTCCTCGAGCAGATCCGTCAAGGCTGCTGGAGGGGACAGGATGCCAGACCAGATGGAGCTGCGTGTCCTGGCAAATCCCCCATTTGTTACTAACAAATGACTCCTAGGCCGAGTGTTTGAAAAGCTCTCACCAACCTGCCAAGATGAGTTTGGATTTGCCCTGGAACAGCTGGGCATGGCGAGGGAAGCAGGGAGCGACCTGCTCTGCCCACACTGCAGCAGGGTTTGGCAGCATTGCCAGCAGTTCAGGGAGACTTACAGAAGCCCAGCGATGGGATTGGATCAATCAGCGTTTCCAAGCCCTCTCATTTCACAACAGCATGTAAGAGCTGTGCACTGAGTAAGAGAGATGTACAAGCACTCAGCTGCTCCGTGCAGCTCCGTGCCGGAGAGGAGGAGCCGCGCCAATCCGCATCGCGCGCCGATGCCCCGCTGCACCGACCCGGGCTTGGACAGGTTTCTTCCTCTCTGGTTTTTTTTTGGCTGAGTCACCTTACTTGACTTTCTTCCACTGCTGCATGCCCATGCCAAGGATTTTCATTTCCCATCTGCAGGGAAGGAGGATCTTGGAAGGTTAGGAAGAGCCAATGTGAATATCCCCAGCCAACACCTGCCGAGTGTGAAATGCTGGCACCGCTTTGTCGCTCTCGGCATCACACGGGGGACTGGTGGCACCTCCGTGGCTGGAGGGCGTGAGGACAAGCACAGCCTCCAAAGGCCACCCAAACCTGGCCACAGAGGTGATCCATCCCTGCTCCACTACAGCTGGTTCAGCCCGTGGCTTCTTCAGCCAGGTGGGGCAGCCAGGACGGGCGTGTTGCAGAGGTCCTGCTGCTGGAATACAGCTGCTTCCCAAATCCCCTCAGCCACCATCTCCCAGGACCACCATGTCCCCCTCAGACCCTTTACAGGCTCATCCAGGGAACATCTCCCAAACAGGCATCAGCAGTGAAAGCAATAGCCAGGTCGGTTTCTCCACTGACATCTTTCATCCAAAACCAGGATCAAGCCTTCAGTTCTAACAGTTCCAGCTCAATCCGATCCCAAGGCCAAGGTGGATGCCACAGCTGTGACTTGGATTCCCGCTTCCACACCACAGCCTTTCCTCTTTGCTCCCAGGGTGCCTTTCTGTCCGTGTGCCAAATCCCTTCATGTCCCGCATTTTAAAAAGCTTTGGTCCTTCCTCTGGCATCTCACTCCCAGGAGGCAAGGGAGGAGCCCCTCATCCAGCCACTACATTTAAGGGCCCCTTCTTCCCCCAGTCCCTTCCATGAGTACATTCCATTCATTCATCCCACAGAATTTAGGAAGCTGCACCCTCAGTGGAGACGATGCCACCAAGACACCAAACAGGTTTGCCTCCGTTACATTTTCCGAAGCTGCCCAAGTTTACGTATCAAAACCTCATTTCTCACTGTTTCTGCTGTGAAAGGTCAGTCAAGTCACTCTACTGTGTCTGCAATGCAGGAAGTTTAGGAGACGGAGAACAAATTTATTCCGAACTACCCCACAGGCAGCCTATCATCACTTCAGCAAACCTGAGCTTGGAATAAAAGCCCAAAACCCACAGCTGGTGTGGCAGAATGAGAGGACAGAGCATATCCTGTCATACTGGTCAGGTTGGACAGGGCTTGGAGCAACCTGGTCTAGTGGCAGGTGTGTTTCACCCCATGGCAGGGGGTGAAATGAAATGAACTTTCAGGTCGCTCTCAACCCAAACCAGTCTGGGATACTGTGATCCCCAGTAAAGACAATCTTCAAGAGCAGTTTTTCAAATAAGAGGTCAATTCAGAGGGAAACCATGCTCCCTCTCTTCCAGAGACCAAGAATCAAACCCAGCCAGGAGTCTGATGGGGGATGTCCCTTCTTAAATTCAACAGCACTCATCATTCTCATCTTGGGGGTGTTGATAAGACAGGTGCTGGTACTCCAGGCTTTACACTGCCTCTACCTGGAAGTAACTTGGCATTTAGGAGAAGGTGGCTATAACAGACACAGTCCAGAGGCCAGATTATCCCTCAAGAAGGAGCAAACCCACCCTCCTCCAATCCTGCAGATGAGCAGGAAAGCTAGAAAGAGAGGGGTTATGCAATGCAACTACAGTGTGAAAAAAACGATTCAACCTTCTTTCAGACCTTCTGCCATCTTGTCGTCGGCTGGTGACAAGGCAGGTGGGAGGCCAGTGGGCTCTGTGGGCTGCAAACAGCCGACATGGCTCACCAAGAGCTGCTCCTCCCACTGCTTCGCACCAATACCCCACAGACGCACTCCACACACGGCCTCCACGCAACCACTGCCCCCCCTGCTCGTCCCACCTCTCCAGCTGGGCTTCAGTTTGCTGCTAACAGGTTTGGAAGATCCCGGCTGTGAGGAGATTAGGTGGGAGGGAAGAGAAAAGCAGATCTCAAGGCAGCTTAACGCCCGCAGGAAGAGCTCGAGGTTAAATGAAGCTGGAAAAGGGAGCTGAGTGCTGGGCTCCTCCGAAAACCGGCCACCAGACTCACCCTCACGCCAGAGCCAGCGCTTTGAACACGTATGAAGTGGCTATCAGATGTCCCCAACAGCCACCCAGCTCAAGCTGCAAGCAAGGATAATTGCTAATGAATGTTCCCTACACTTTGTTTTTGCCATCCCTCGTCTCCCATCACCAGCTTGTCACCACCAGGAATAGCAGCAGGGCTGCCAGCCTCCCGCTCCACAGCCCACAGCAAAAGAGCAAAGGAGGGGACGAGCCAGCTCAGAGCCAGCAGAGACACGAACCCACCTTCTCTGACATCTGAGAAAAAAAATTCCTGCTAAATTTTCCCCCCTACACCAATCTGTTAATTTTTTTTTCCCCCCAATTTAGGTAAAGCCTGCAGCAGGATGCCGGGGCCACGCAGGCTCACCCAGCATCGCTGGTACCAACGCAGCATTTGAGACCCTTTGCTCATCCTGATTCCATCTCCACAGGAGAAAAAAACACGGACAAGGGCCATCCCAAACCCCTCGACTGCTGCACCCCTCCCCAATAAGCTGCGCTGGCTTGAACCCAACTGCTGTGACCCGAAGGCAAGGGAATGGAAAGAGCAGAAGGAAAACGTCCTGGGGGGAAGCCAAACTATCACTAACGAGATGAGCTCTGCTCCGGTGCATCCGAGGCAGGAACAAAGGCACCGCGTGCACGGAGCAGCAGCTCTGCACAGCACAAAGCCCGAGCGCTGCCAGCAGCTTCTTTAGCGACCCTCCAGGAGCATTCTTGCTCTCATTAAGGCCTTGGGACACAAAGGGGTGGGAATAGCCCCGGTTTCACACACACCAGCCTATGGAGCCCTGCAATGCAGCCTGAGCTCTCTGTTTTCCTCGCCATGGAGCGCACATCCCGGTTAGCTGGAGCGTGACGGAGAATTGCACGCTGGAACCTGTGGTCCTTCCCCTGGTCACTGCCACTCTCTCCATCTTACAGCTGCCGGGGGCACCAGCAGCGAAGAGATGCTTGCAAGGTTCATAATGGAAAGGGGTGAATCATTTTCCTGGCGTGGCTCCTCAGTGAACAACAGGGAAAACACGGCTCGCTCTGCCAGGCAGCGCCGGGCCAGGACACCCGCTCCAGCCTTCATTTCCCTGCTGCTTTCCAAGAGCTTCAGAATAAAAGAAGCTGCCGGCAGCACTGGAAAGCAACACTGTCTGGAAAGAATAAAAGCAAGCAGAGCCCATGTGTTGGCAAGAGAGTTCACCATAAAATGCATTCAAAGGGGAAAAAACCATCCTGGTGGAGGCAGCATCCCCTCTGAAAGAGTGGGGCTGCTGGAACCAGCAGTGGCAATAAATTAGCTCCCCCCAGCAGGCAGAAACATACGCTGGGCTCTTCCCGGGTGTTGGAGACACCCCTTGGCGACGTGCAAAAAGAGGCGTGGGATGCAAGGGATCCCCTGGGAGCCCGACTTCCTTCACCCCATTTTCTTGGTGATTTGTGGGACAGGCAGATCCGCTCTTCTTTCATGCCTCATATGCTTCATCGCTGTCAGAGCAACGTAACAGGTAATTAACTACTAAACAGCCATTTTCTCATTCTCTCCGGAGGGAAATTGCTCACCATCCAGCTAGAAAATATTTCTTCAGTGGTTTGCAAGAGCGAAAAGAAAATGGGCAGCTTTTTGGGAGTGACGGAGGTGCTGCGGCCAAATAGGGGCACTTGCAGCAATACCTGCACCACGAACACATGGATACAGGAGAAATGAAGCCATCAAAAATGAGAGACAATGCTTAACTGGATGTGGGTGCCACTGTGCCCAAGCCACATCTGGCCTGTCACTTTTCCAAGGAGAGTGGTTTAGGAACATCAGTTCCGTGTCCGTTGTTCCGACAGCAGTGGCCTCCATCATCTCTTTACAAGGACATTCCCTTTAGGGAATTATCCAGCCAATTTTTCCAACACAGCCTTCATCCTGAGTGCTCCAGGGCACATTCACCCGAAGGTGACGCCCAACTGTGAACAGCAGATCCAGGTTTACCACTGCTGTGTCACCTCCTGACTCAGCCCCTCCAGTCCTGGAAAGCGCTTGCAGAGCACCAAGCGCTTTGCTCCGAGCTTTGATCCCCCTCATGACACAGTCTTGCATCACACTTCCAACTCTAAGCACATTCTCAAGCACCATCTTTTAAGGTCATAGGCCAACCAGCCTTTGGCCCATGAGAAATGTAACATTTTCCTAAACAGAAACCCGAAAGCAGATCCAAGTTTCTAGAAATGCCAAATTTTCTAGCTTGAGGCAGAAACATCCAGAACACGCACCCAAGGAACACTACAAGCTGTCCTTGGCCATAGAAGAGCTCGGGGATGCAGCAGAGCTGCTCCACAGAGGCTGCGTTAGCAAAGGGATATGCAATCCAAATCAACAGAACGTGAAAAGAAGGAAAAAAAGCAGGATCACAAAGAAATCCAAACAAAAGCCGTCAGCCAAACTTTTGTTTGAAAGCCTGTCAGGTCTAGACTGCAACGTGTGAGGAAGGAACAGCTCGAAACCACAGCTGCTAATGGTTATGGATTTGGCAATCAAAATGTCTTTGTTAAAAAAAAAAGAGAAAAAAAGTTAACTGCCTGACTATTGAGGTTACAAACCGCAGCCTTGATGCATTGTTGCAGTCAACATCCTCCCTGCTGTTCCTGAGTGCTTACAGCTGCTGCTGGCAGCTCGTGTGCTGGCACATGCTCCCTGCACCAGGATGCGCAAGGAATTTTGCGAGCCTGCCTTCCTTTCCCCTTCTTCCCACCACAATGCCTGGCAGCCCTCGGCTGCTCTGCCCCTTGCACGCCTGGCTGGTACGCAACTAGATCCAGGCACGGCAGGCTGGGATCGCCGCAGGATCCTTCCCTGGCCGGGCGGATCCATCCGGTGGGCGTTCTCCGCCCCCAGCCCAGAGCCTGGCTCTCATCGTGGTGCTCCTACACCACAGGCTGTACTTTGATTTGAAGGGCAGGGGAAGCAATTAAAACACAGTAAGTAGTAACAGGACTTTGAAATGTAGATTTAAAATTCAAGCTTGTGCTGGTGCACTCGGAGCAGTCTGCCAGGGCTCCAGTCTGCGGGAGACCCAGAGGACCCAGCGGTGCCAGCAACAGCCGCTGCATCTCCCAGCTCTCCCTGAACCGGCATCGCAGGACCTACAGCCACCAACACCCTCCTGCGGCTCAAATCCCAGCCCAGGACAACACCCGCCCATGGTAAACCCTGGAAGGGCTGGACATGTTTATAGAGCGCCTGACGACCAGTTCAGGAGAAACTGGGTGGACTTGGAAAAATATTTGGGAAGGTACTAGGCTGAAAGAGCTGTTTTCATCCCCCCATGCCAAGGGACAGCAGGGGCAGGGCTAAGGTCAGCTCCAACGCGGCCCCACCGCCCACACCGTCAGACAGACCCAGCAAAGAGAAGGGAAAAGCGATGGGGAGGAGAAGACAAGGGGAACCAGGGCACCTCATGGATCTGCGCCTGCCGAGATACAGTCACACTTCAGGCAGCTTCACAAAGTCCTTTCACAATCAGAGCTGGGAAGCACAGGGGTAGCACATGCAACCAAGCTGGAAAACCCAAACTTTGGGAACAGGCCCTGCGCACCTGTGTCCCTGCCCTGGCTCACAAGGGCAGCTGCCTCTCCTCATGCTGACCCTTGCTGCTGCTCCCAAAGGAGGTGTGATGCCAGCAGCTGCTCCCAGGATTGATTCAACCCCTCAAACAGGACGGGATTTCTCACAGGACCAGGAAACACATCGGAGCAACCGGTCTGTTCAGGGTTAGGAAATCAATGACACACCAACAAAAGCTTAAGCAAGCAGAGTCCTTGGGCACTCTACATGTACTGTGGGGATTGTATCTTGCAGCTGACACATCATTTGGAGTCACCATGGAAAGGGTGGTCATGGCTCAACCTGGACTGGGAGGCAGTGGGGCACCTGACCTGGGGCTCCAGGTCAGTTTTATCTAACCCCCAGGACTAAATAAAACCCAAACACTGAGAAGGCAGCAAGTATCAGTGACCACATCTGAGAGAGGGAAAAGGCCCTGCCAGCCCATGAGTAGTTTGCTGAAATGGTAGCAGAGGCGAAGTCCACAGTCATCATTAATTAAGTCATATGCTTCAGCCTTGGCTTCGCTTTCTCCCTTGGGTCTAGGAAACCAGAGGAGAGGGCAAGCAGGCCTCTATCATTCGATTTCTTTGGCATGCTAATGCATTCCTAAATTAATCATCATCAAGTGACAATCTCTCCTTCATCTTAACAGCCTGAGCAGTGGCCTGAGCAAACCTGCTGGCTTATGCAAGGCAGCTGGAGCCTCAGAAGAGCCTCTGATGAAAACCAAAGCACTTCCCATATGGAAAAACTCCCCCATCTCTGACCGTCTCTAATCCAAACCAGCTGCATTCCTGCTCTGCTCCCAGAACCACGAATCAGGGGATTTTGTGGGGTGAGAACCTGAATTAAAGAGATGCATCACCCTATGAGCCAGCTTAATGCCTGACACCGCTGGATCTGGCATCTGGCTACACAGAAAAGACAAATTCAGCCCAGGAGAATGTAGGGACCTGTAAAGTTCAAAGGCCTTTCATGGATTGCAATCATTAACAGCCACGTAGACTGCTCCAGAAGGAAGGATATCTGACCTAGCTAAAAATCCTTCACTGGGAGAGGTGCCTCAGGAATGAGAAGGCAAACATCCCGGTGGTGGAGGCGAGGAAGGTGCCAGGACAGCCACAGCACCACACAAACAGGCATTTGTCTCACTCGGAGCCTGCGCTAGGAAACCTTTCCTTCAGGGACCAGGTCCTCATAAAAAGTCTCTATGCATTTACACTGTTCTTAGAAGTACACATCAATGTCTGTGTTTGTGTTTCTCCCTCTCATTAACTCCTTAGGAAAATATTCCCAGAGGGCTATTGTTCCTTTATTTGGAGATAATCTAAACAGGCACCTTCTGGAGTCTAAATATAGAAAGCCTCTACCCTTCTTCACTCCTATTTGAGAATCTAAAGTGAGTCCTGTACACCGGGCACCTGAGTCTCATTTTTTTTGTTGTTCTTTTCACCAGGGAGGGAAGAGGAGGCCAAGAGTTTAAACTCAAATTTCCTGAGTGGGAAAGCTGGAGCCTATTTAAATGATAGTTGCAATCTCGTGGCACAAAAATAACTTCTACGTGTTCCCCTGTGCAGATTTAGGACACTAAGTGATCACCTAGAAATGAAAAATAAACACTTAACTCCCATCAAACATAATTAGCCAATATTTCAGCCCAGTATAATAGCTCCATCCAGATACTGGCATGTGTGTGTCTGCACTCAAAAGAAGCCAAACACACCTATCAACCACCAAAACAGCAGCAGGAAACGCTCTTTTTCCAGTTAAATAGTCTCTCAGATCAAAGTCATTAGCAGAATGAACATGGACTTCAGAGCACATGGAAATGGCATCAGTGTAAACACTTCCCTGCTGGCTTTAGTCCTGTGCCAAGCCCTGCCTGCCCCATCCCACAGATCCCAAGTGGGCACTGCCGAAGTCACCGACACCTCGTGCAGGAAAACAAGGGCAGCTCCTTGCTCTGCCCAAGGTGTCAGTGATGTCAGCCCTGGAGCAGGGAAAAGCCGTAGTGAACGCTTGGATCTCCAAGGGGGAAAAAAGTTTCCAGGTCACCTCTAGCTGAAAAGTGTAACAAAGGGATCATTCTGGCCTTCAGCAGGGATTTTTGGGTTGCTGCCAGGGAGAGAAGGAAATGAGCCCAGAATGTACTCTGAGGAGGGGCAAGATGTGCAAAGCTCAATTGGAAATCCTGAGATTTCAGAGGGATCTCCAGGCACCAGGCAACCAGGGCTGAGTTCAGGAAGCAGCTCCTGCTTCGGTTCCCTGCGAACAAAGCAGGTGACGCTGGACACCTGGGCTGGACCCTCCTACCTGAACATAACTTCCGCTGCCAGAGCAGCTTGAAGCCAAATATCACAGCTCTGAGCAGTAAAATATGGTGTAAATAACCTCTGACTAGAAGAACTGCTTTATTTTCCATGTGGGAAAGAGACCCAGAGGAGCAGATTTAACTAGTTCATGCAATAGGCAGCACAGCTGGGATTAGGGTACCTGACGTGCCACCGATCCTAATCCCAAGGACATCTCTATTCTTCCTCTGCTCCCTACCAGCTCCAGCACTCCAGATCCTGTTCCATCATCACTTCCCACACGTCCTCAGGATCTGCAAATCATCTCAACAACGTCAGTCGGGCCTCAAATGCTGCAGGTAGGGCAGAGGAAGGTAGGACTGCCCCCTCTGAGCGGTGATGAAAGGCCAGGCTTACACGTGCAGTAAAAATGTGGATAAATAACCCCTCCCTGGTCATAATGCAAGAGCTCTGGCAGGGAATGGGCTTGACTCTGCTGGGGCAGCATTGCTTAATTTTGGTTTTTTGAGCACAAGTGTAAAAAAAAAATGAAATTAAATGAGGGTAGTGATAGAAAAATACCAGCGGGGTGCTGCAACATCTTCATTAGCAACCCGAGAGAGGATGCAAACAGCAGGGAAATTAAATCTGCAGACAGTGCTAAACAGGGAGTGGGTGACAGCAGTGAAAGGGCTGAGAGATAATGGAAGAGTCACAGTGGGGACAGACCACAAAACCATGGAATCACAGACTGGATTGGGTTGCAACGACCTTAAAGCTCATCTCATTCCACCCCCTGCCCTGGGCAGGGACACCTTCCATTATCTCAGGCTGCTCCAAGCCCCATCCAACCTGGCCTTGGACACTTCCAGGGATCCAGGGGCAGCCACAGCTGCTCTGGGCACCCTGTGCCAGGGCCTCCCCACCCTCACAGGGAACAATTCCTTCCCAATATCCCATCGAACCCTGCCCTCTGGCAGCGGAAACCATTCCCCCTTGTCCTGGCACTCCTTGTCCCCAGTCCCTCTCCAGCTCTCCTGGAGCCCCTTTAGGCCCTGGAGGGGGTTCTAAGGCCTCCTTGGAGCCTTCTCTTCTCCAGGTGAGCACCCCCAGGATGAAGAAAAACAGGCCCAAGACCAGGAAGAGTCTCCCTTGCCTATGGGAACAAATAGCCACAAGAGTCAAACCAACCTTCCGTGGCTGCCAAAAAACACTGGATCACCACCAAAACACCATGAGCAAGCCAGGAACTATTTCATCCTTGGGAGGTTGGTATAACCTGCAAGCGAGGCTCGCCCTGCACTTGTGAAATGATTTCTTCTGGAACATGCAGGAGCCTCAAACGGGAGGTGGTGAGGAGGAGAGGTGTGAGTCAAAGCACAGCGCCTGGAAAAGCTCCACGGCGGCTCAGTCCCCAAGAGGTCTCTGCTCTGCATCACCTCCCCTTGCCTGCTCACACATTCCAAGGAAAATATCCAATGTTTCTGCATGCCCTAAGTGGTGAAAAAGCATAATGTTCCTTGCCTCTCTCCCTGAGCTACAGGGAGCCTTTGCACACCGGGAAATGGCTGGATCACAGTGCTGACGCTGCTGATGAACCCGGGCTGAAACACCCACATGAGCAACAGGAATTTCTTATTCCCAGCGAGACCCAACTCGGATTTCTGAGCTGGTGCTGCACACTTTGTCATCTTGCTGACATTTGCAATTAAATTCAGCTCAGCTTCCTTCAGATGCACTTGCTGCTCCTGAGAACCCACAAAACCAGACATTTCCTCAGAAAGCAACTGCAGAAAGGCTCAGATCTCTGGATTTAAGCTCACAAGCGAGGGAAATTAACGCTGCCTAAAGGAATCCTGGGAAAAATGGACAAAACCACCGTAAAAAGGCAGGAAATTAGGAATTATAAGTAGTTTGCAATACAGAAGCAGCAAAAAGCCAGAGAAATGCAATCTGGGAAATGCCACAGCATTAAGGAGAAAGGGAAATCTGTCATTAACAGGTTGGATAATGGTGCTCCTGGAATACACTGCTCTGTCTCCAGTGCCTCTGTGGCCAAGCAGTGCCAGCAAACTGGGAGGGATTTGCAGAGAACATGGCTAATTGTGAGGGTCCTCCATGGGAAGATTAAAGCTGGTTACCTACAGCACAATTCCCAGATCGGAGATGCTGTCACAGCCATTCTACCAATGCCTGAAGAACACATCCACAAAGGAACAGGAGGGATTGTGACAGACAGAAAAGTACTTGTAAGAGACCAGGATCTATTTTCCACCACTGTTACAGACAGCAGGACATAGACATGGATCTCCACTGAAGACTGCAAATTAGTGGATGCTACAAAAGGAAATCTCTACAGTGGCCTCGGTGTCCCTTCCTCTCTCTCTCCCAAGGCTTGTTCCCATACAATGCCATACTCCCATAGGTTTCACGGTATTCCAGTCCCAAAGCTCCCTCTGCTGCCCATATTCCAACCTCTCTGCCTTCCTCCTGTGACCAACAGACACAACCTCACCAGAAACACACTCTCTGTCTTTCCAGGCATCTCTCCCTGCTAAAAACCTCACAGGGTCTGGGAAAGCCAGAGGAGCACTTCCTGAGAAACAGCCCCAACTCCTGCTGCCTCTCCAGCTCGTCACAGCAAGATCACCCTGGTGGATTCCTTCCCAAAGAACCCATCTATTCCACCTCACAAGATGGTCATGGTTCACTACCAAGCCCTACACAGTTTGGTGATTCCCACTAGACCAAACCTGACATACACAAGGGACAGTGGAGTGAACAAGGATGAAATGGGATCAGGAGCTGCCATGCTGTGCTTGGTGCTCAGTGCAGGTTTTGTAAGTCCATGAAACACACCCCAAGGAAAGCTCCTGCTCCAGATTTTGGGCATGGAGTCAGTCACAGCATCAGACTCGGGCCTCTGGAGGCTTCCCAACCAAAGCAGGGCCAACACTGAATTCATGTGAGGCTGCCCACGGCTTTGTCCTCTTGGGTCTTGAAAATCTTCCCAGGTGAAGACTGTCCAACCCCTTGGGCAACGCCTGCCCCACTATCATGTCGGTGATTTCTGAGGCCACCTTTATGGTAATTTGTTTCCTTAAGCCACATCAAACCCTCCCCTATCAATTTATGACCCTCCCGCCATGTATGTCACACACAGCCTGGCTCTGTCTCCCAATAATACCCTTGCAGGAAGTGGAAGATCTCTCTGTCTCCTGCCTCTCCTCACAGGGCTCCAGCCCCTAACCACCCTTGTGGTCTCCATGGGATTCGCTCCAGTTTATCAACAATTTTATGGTGACCCAAGTATTCCAGATGTGGTTTAACCAATGCAGAGAGGAATAATCACTTCTACTGGCTGTGACTCCTCTGGGATTCGTGCCTGCTCCAGGACAGCAGGTTAACAGATACTCTCCACTCTAACTTTCGGATCCAAGAAGGTCCTCAGATTAGTCAAGCGTATGTTTATCCTTAGGTAAATCCACACTGGCTATTCCTAATGTCCTCCTCCTCCTCCATGTGCCCAAAACTGGCTTCCAAGAGCAATCTTTCTATGAGGTTCCCAGAGACCAAGGTGAAGCTGACTGGCCTGAAGTGTCCAGATCATCCTTCCTTCCCTTTCCAACCACAGGTGCAACAGTTACCAAGGGTCCTCTCCTGGTTTCCATAACCATCCCAAAGCAAGAGCAGCCTCACAAGGCCACCTGCCAATGCTCTCAGCACACCTGGACACACACCATCATCACCCATGGACTTGCATGGGTTGAGATTTCTCAAAAGACTCCTGCTTCTAGCCTTGCTTCTCCACAGCTAGTCCTGTGGCTCTCCTGTCCATCCTCCCTGGTGGGAAAGAGTTTACCTCCTCCCATGGCTCCTCCTCCAGGTCACTCAGTGCCCCAACCAGGGCACAACACCCACCAGCTAGGCCAGTGTGACATCACCAGTGAGGCCACTATGACCTCCAGCTCCTGGAAGAAGCACCAGGCAGATCCAGCAGCTACAGACCATGATCCCTCTGCATGGGCCAAGCCCCCTTCTCCTATACCGGGGCAGTCAGTGCCGCCGGCACCACGGGGCAGGGACAAGGTCCCATGGCACAGCACCACCTACTGCTGTAGAGTTTTCCGCACATCCATGCTGTCCTGAGTTGCCAGGCCCCCTCACGTCCTCTGCCACACAAATCCCTGCAATAACCTGTGTCTTCTCAACACAATCTAAAATTTCCACTCAGCGTCTTCTCCAGAGGCGAGTTCCACCACTTTAAAAACCCGCTGGCAATGCAAGCTTGGAAAGGTTCATTTCTGCACTCACCTGCTCCTGAAATTGCTCTTGTGATAAACAATCAGTCACATCCACACAGCCCAGGAGGCATCCTGAGGGATAATCACTTGGAAATTCCACATCTGCAGCAAAAGAAACACCTCTTCAGGGAGCCCATATTCCCACACACAGCTGGGGTCTTCCAATCCCCAGGTGCCCTTCCCTCTCCTCCAGGCACCTCTACTTTTCGAGGCACAAGAACACATACAGCAATTTTAACACTTTTTTGTGCCTTTTCCAGGTCAGGATCTTCCCCATGAAGGACTAAGGCTGGGAAATTTAATTTTATATCTAGCTTTCCCTGCTCAGCAGAGAGGGATTTCTGACACTGCTCATTACGTGGCTCAGTGTACCAAATCATTCCAAGAACCAGGGAGAGGAGTTCACCTTTCCGGAGCAGCATTCTGTAGGTGGCCTCCAGTTCAGAGATCTCCTGAGGGGAAGGTCTTTTAGCAGTAGCTGCAATCCATAACCTCCCTCGATGAGATGTGTACCAGGTCCTGCCCTCCACCCTAAAAAACAGAGGAAAATTTAGGACTAAAATTCCAGCAGAAATCACCCACATGGACAGATTCTTCACTCGAACATAGTCAATTCCTGCTGCTAAGCTTTGCCCTGATCATCCCAACTCAAGCAACGTGTCAGGACCACAAAGAAAAGCTGAGATAGGCAAAAAATAACGTCACAAATAAAGCAGAGAGTATCCTCGGGGCTTTAGAGGACATCAATCCCCAGCAGGGCAAGGCAGGACAATGTGCTCACAGAAGTCCCTTACAAGCTCCCAAAGTCACACAGAACAATCAAAGGAGCAATAAGGGACTAGGTCTCTGCATGGAACAATTATCTGGAGATCCTGGAATTCTGCAGCTGTACCAGAGTGGCTGGAGCATCCCCAGAACACCTGGATGCAGGATCCGGGCACATTAAGATTTACAGCGTCTTTAGCTTGGGAAGTGAAAAAGCTTCGCTCTCCAAAATGAGAAATGTGGTGAAGAGAAAAAAAGGCTGAAGATTTTTTGTTCACTATTAACAGTAGGAGCTTCTTTTTGTAACCCAATTCCCAGCCCAGAGGGGGAAGGTAGTGGCAAGGGTTGGGTTTCTTTTAAACAAAGCCTGGTGTCACTGTTGCCTTCTTTATGCTGAACAAAAACCCAGAACATATTTCAAGTGATTACCTTATTTGCTTTTCAAATTCCACACAGGAACGCCCCAACTATAGCAGTGAAATCTCAGCCTCTCTCTACATTCACCCACTGTGAAGAAACTTGTCCCTTACAGGTTAGGTACTATCCCCCCCCAAAAAAAAAAAGAGGTTCTCCAGCTCCTCAACCCATCATTACACTGGAAGAGGAAGCACAGCTTTCACACCTGGAGCTATCACAGGTATCAGTTGTTGCACAGAGCCATTAGGTCCACAGAGATCCTCTGAGGAACACAACTTCCCACCTCCCCTGTGGAGCAGGAGCTGCCTGGGATACCTTCACCTTTTGATTCCTCTCACAAGCAAGGAAGCCCAAGGCTGGTGCAGGCTGAGGCACCAACCACCATCCGAGATCTCCTGCAGCTCTCGGTCCTGAATCCGCAGCCTGCTCCGCTCTGAGCCAGACTCACTCCCAGCCTCCAAGGAATGAACGGTTTTCCTTTGTGGGAGCAAACCAGTTTGGTCCACCCACTTGAGAGTGTTCAAAAGAAACAGAGAAAAGGTTAGCACCTCTCCAGGAATAATGTGTACCAAGTGTAAATCCTATTTGAAGCTTTCCTTCATTACCCTTATGCCCTTTCAAAAATGGGAATCTGGCAGAAAAGGCCTCATAAAACAGAGCTGAAAGGGTGACACAGCCTTAGGCTGACTCTCAGAAACTCTTCTGCTTTCCTGAAAAGCAGGTGGGAGGCTAAAACTCCAATAAACCAACCCACCAGGAGCAGGGTATTGGCAAACCTTCTCTATCCCAAAGTGAGATGGCCAGTGAGGGACACACGGGAGGGAAGAGGGGGTGAGAAACAAGGGGAAGCAGGGGGAATGGCTCCCCACTGGCAGAGGGCAGGGTTAGATTGGATATTATGAAGAAATTCTTCACTGTGAGAGTTGTGAGATGCTGAAACAGGTTGTCTAGAGAAGTTACCCCATCTCTGAAAGTGTTCTTGGCCAGGCTGGACAGGG
This sequence comes from Ifrita kowaldi, assembly GCA_013398055.1. Lineage (NCBI taxonomy): Eukaryota > Metazoa > Chordata > Aves > Passeriformes > Cinclosomatidae > Ifrita > Ifrita kowaldi. Next base: position 23,488 of record VZRS01007066.1, read on the forward strand.
CTTGGAGGAACCTGGTCTAGTTGAAGGGGTCCCTGCCCATGGCAGGGGATGGAATGAGAAAGTCCCTTTCAGCTCAAACCATCCTATGATCCTTAGGGGTACTATAGACATGCTGGAATTGACAATTCTTAAGCTCAACTCTCCCAAAATTAGTCACTACTCTGGAATAAACCACTGAAGCCCCACTGACCAAAGGAGCAGGCTGGAGGAGACGGGGATTCACCAAAACCCCAGAGTTTGGTGTCATCTCTGCTCTGGGGCTCCCGGCTGGCTCAGTCAGTGCACCACAGCTCATGGCCTCAATGGTCTCATCCAGTCTGCAAGCACAAATGCGAGAAATGAACATTCCCTGCTTCCCCTGGGAACATCTCCCTTCTCCCCACACACCCTGAGCTGAAGCATTTTTTGCCCCATTCCCCCCAGCTAAATGATTTCCTTGCTCAGTCTGATTTCCAATTTGAGCAGTCACTGCTCTCTACTGCAGAAACTCAGCTTGGTGTGCATTTGAGCTGAATTGGTTCTGTTGAGACAGGCCTTCTGTAACGCCTCTTTCCCAGGCAGCTTTAACAGGCATGTCAGACCACTCTCCATAAGGATTTGCACCTCCTTGCTCTCGGGCACACTGCCAGCCCTCACTCACTTGCTGTGGTACTCAGCCATGTTGTTGTCTTCCTCCAGGATCTGCCTGCCAGCGAAGTCGATGGTGATTTTCTTGGCAAGCCGAGAGGCGTGGCGCAGCTCCCACAGCTCCTGCTCCTTCTTCTGGAGCGCTTCCCTTTCCTGCTTGGAGAGCCACTGGTTGGAGTCCGTGGCAAAGTAATCCGACTCGTCATCAATGACCTGGGTCCGACGCACGCTGGGAGAACAACCCCCACAGGAGAAGATGAGCACAGTGGGACCACGGCAGAGCCCCAAACCCACCCTCCAATCTGCTCCTTTCCCATCTCTCCGGAGAGCTGGACTGCTGGGACAAAAAGCAAGGACAGCCAAACGGGATCCATTCCAGGGACTCACTCTTGTCCCACCAAATGCCATAGTTCAGGTGTCTGTGGCTGCAGTCTGGGTTTTAGAAGGAATTCCCAATGTTTCGGCTAAAGGCACCTCACTTGCCAGGTCACTTATGCTATTCATGACAGTCTCCCACCTGGTATCTTACCTTGTTCTGTCAAATTCCAACAACTTGTCTTTGTGCTTCACAGCCATCTCCAGGCCTGATTTGAGTCTCGCTTCCTGGCGAGGCAGCAAGCCTTTGCTTATGGCATCCAAATTCCCTGAACTTTCAGCACCTGAGACACAAAATAAACCACAGCTCAGCAGTCAGTGGGTTAAAGCCATTTGGGTGGGCCAGACTGCAGAAATGCCCCCTAAACTAAATGCCATCCCAGGAGCTAAAAGTACAGCTTTGTAGCAAGATCAGCAGCATCTTTCAGGGGAGGTTGAGGCCACAATCTTCCCTCAAGCCCACTTCACAGACTCCTTCCTCCAAAGAGGAGGAATCACTTAAATATAACAGTGACAAAGTCTGGGTAGAGGTTAGGGAGAAGCTCTTGGTCTTTGGTTATCCTTCACCCTTCCCTAACAATTCAGGCAGTCAAAATTCCTCCCATCGCCAACCACAGGCCTCGGGTCATAGAATCATGGAATGGTTTGGGTTGAAAGGCACCTCGAAGCTCATTTCGCTCCACTCCTTGCCATTGGCAGGGACACCTTCCACTATCCAGGGTGCTCCAAGCCCCATCCAACCTGGCCTGGAACACTTCCAGGGATGGGGCAGCCACAGCTTCCCTAGGCAACCTGTGCCAGGGCCTCACCACCCTCACAGAGAAGGATTTCTTCCCAATATCCAATTTAAATTTCTCATCTTTTAGTTTAAAAACATTCCTTCTTGTCCTATCACTATCTGCCCATTTAAATAGTCCCTCTCCCTCCTTTTCATAAGCCCCTCTAGGCACTGGGAGGGGCTCTAAGGTCTGGAGGCTCTTCTTCTTCAGCAACAACCCCTTTTGCTTTTTTAGGAGTCCCCTCCTAAAAGCCAAACCCTCCCCACATGTTGTTACCCCCACAAAGAGCTTCTCGCCCAAGACAGACTCCAGGGAGACCCAGAGCCTTCTGCTGCTGTTTGTGGTCCCCACAAACAATATTCTATCCTGACACACCACACTAGGTTCCGCAAAGCAGCTGTTTCCAGAAATGGAGAAATCTATTCCCAGCAAATGCTCTACCTTCTTACCCCTCCTGGCAAGGGCCCCAAACCCAACCAAACGGCAGGAACAACCAAAAAAACCCACAAAAGTTTTGAACCAGAGCCATGATGGAACAAACCAGTGTATTTCACCACACTGGGAAATGCCTTTGTTTCAGGGAAACAATTGCTTGTATTTCCCTTTGGTCGCTGTTCCATAATTGTTATTCCCAACACAAACAGCAAACCACATTCCAGCTTTTTTACACGGATAACAAAGCAAGAGCTGGCAGGAGCAGGAGGGAAGAGAGATAAAACAAGTAAGAAAAGGGATCCTGAAGTACACCAGCATCTGCATGGGAAGGACAGAACAGTGCTCTCAAGGACTTCCATCCTCATGCTATCTCCACAGCTCTACGGAAAAGCCCAGACCTGGAGTAAATATTTCCCCCCCAGACCTGGAGTAACTACCTCCCCAGTTCTTCAGCAAAGTGCATTTTCCAACCAAGAACACCACAACCTTGGCCGTAGTTCAGCTAAACTCAGACAAACATCCCCACAATGCACAGGTCTTCGCTGGGACACTGGGTAGTATTTCCTCTTGCTTTCCTTGGCTCTGTTCCTATTTTTAGCTCCCAAGATAAGTGTGAGACAAGAAGAGCCATTAGGAAATATTAACCACCACCTCTCTAAGCCCAGCAAATCAGACAGCAGCACTTCATCTTCCACAGCACACATTCCAGAGGAGACTTATCCTAATTTTTCAAGGACTGCTACAACGATCCGGTTCATGTGATTGATTCTGGAATGCTGAACGAGCAGCCCTGGGGCCTCGGGGAAAGGACAGCACACGCTGCCATTTGACACTCGCCACTGCCACCTCTGCTGAAGCCCGGGAATGCTGCCGAGGGCTTGCAGGAGAATCCAAGGAGCCAGCTTCAATCCATCCCTTTAACGCCTACCACAGACACAGGGCAGCAATGAGGGCAAGAGGCTCGGTGAAGTCTGAAGGAAATAACGCACACGAACCATTTGGATTCATTCTGTTCCAGGTATGGAATTGCTACTGACCTGCCATGAGCTTCTTCAGCAGCTTCTGGCTCTTGTTGGAGTCCCGCTGAAGAATGTCCTGCTCTTCTTTAGTGCACACCTGAGGAAAAGAAGGAAATGAAGGCTTGGGAAGGGCATCGCATGGGAAGGATGTCCCAGCTTGACCAGTTTCAGAGCCCTGGACAACAGTTCAGGCTGTTTAAAGTGCCAATGACAATCCACACCTCCTTCTCTTCCCCACTGACATGGGGAGAACCCTGGAAACTCGTTCTTTACTAAAAGAGAAATGCAGAGTTTGGTTTCTCCCTGTTCTGTGGGTGGACACGCTGCTGACTGAGCTCAAAGGACAAGAGATGAGCTCAGAACCACAACCCTTAACTTGGAGGTTTTCTCTCCTTCTTGGCCACTGGGAGTTAAACTGATCTTTCAAAATAGCAACCAATCTGCTTTAAAACATTTTGTTCTACCCAACCAGTATTTTCCTCTCACCTGAAGAGGAATTTCCTCTCATCTGCCATCCATAACTTGCCCTCTTTCTCCAGAAGGTGCCCTTTGAACTGAATCTGGGTGTTAACAGGTATCCCAAAGGATCCACATCGCACAAGATTTGAAGGAAAGACAGGACACTGCTCCTGACAAGGCGAGCAGGGCTGTACCTAGGATGGGGCTGAAGCCTTGCAGAGATTTTGGACACTGGTGTGACACACAGGAGACTGTCAGAAACCAGACAAGCTCCAAAGCCACGTAAATTATGAGGGAAACCTCCTAAGAGCTTCTTTCCTTTCCTGCTTTAGAACTCTGCAAGAGGAACTTCCATCTAAAGGGCTGGTTCAGCCAACTCCTCCAGGTCCAAGCGGGGCAGTAACTCCCTGGTTACTCACCAGGGCCCCGCAGAACAGGCAGGGCCCAGAGCCCTCCTGCTCGCAGACAATGCGCCCGCACTCCAGGCAGTTGTTGATGAGCTTGTGCTTCTGGCCCAGGCACTCGCAGGCGTGGCGGCCCGGGATGAGCACGGCCAGCCTGTCCTGCCCCTCCCTCGTGTACAGGCTGACGTACTTGGGCTTCTTCTTAGCGGAAATGCTACTGCTGCCGACTCCGCTGCTGCTCTCCTGGGCCTGGGAAGGAAAAAATAAACACACAAATTGTGCTCCCAGTGCAGCACTGGCAGCAGAGAGCGAGTGCTGACTCCTGGGCAGGCCGGGAGGCTCAGACAAGTGTTCTGCTGCCTCACTGGAATGAAACTTGGACCAGACCCCAGACTGAGCGGAAAGACAAGCTCAGGCCTGCCAGAAAAGCTCCAAGGAATCCAAACAAAGCAAGGACACCAGGATGCATTTGAAGTTTGCCGCCTGTGCCAGCTGGAGCTGCTGGGATTTGAGCAGCCAATGCTGCTGTCCGTGCTCCACACCTGCAGGAGAGCCTCATGCCTGCTTAACAGCTCCAAACAGCAGCTCAGCTACTCCCAAGTTCATTTCCAAGGATTATTTAGACTCCTTGTTTGTAGCTGTGCACTCTGTGTGTGCCTGTCCCCAGACACAGCTGGTGGTGGCAGCAGGGCCACTGCATTCACAGCCACGTCACCTCCCAGCAGCTTCCTCAGGTCCCACCTGGCACAGCCACCTCAGCGGAGGTTTTCCACACAGGAAGGTTCAAGTACTGAGCTGTAAAATAAATTCTGCTCCTCCTTCTATGATCTGGCCCCAAGGATTTCATGGTTCACCTCAGAGTTTCAGTCTGCTTTAGTGACAAGCAGATGCAGCATTTCCAGTCCCCCCAGTTTTAGTGCCACTGCCAGATCCAAACACTGCCACCACGAAAGAAACCCAAAACAAGATAAAGTGACTTTGGCAGATCTTTCTCACTTGTTTTTTCAAACTTTAATTACATTAGAACGTAACTACAAGGAAACGGAACATCACTGTCCATTTTTAACCCTCCAGTTCAAAAATGTGGCATTTTATCCTATAAACACTTTTACAAACACTTTCAGCCTTTGCAGCCTCCCTGCTCCAAAAAGTTCCATTCAAAAACACGAATTCAAGTTCCACTCCTTACTCAGGAATAGCAGCATTTCTCGGGGTTTAGTGTTTCTATGCTCTTATTCCACAGTTTCTGAAGTATTTCAGTTGCCAAGCAATGCTTTAATCAGTGTGACTGGGAATGTTTTAATACAGCAGGAAAGGATGTTCTAACCACTTGGTGGCTTCAATTCCCCACCCTCCTATCTGATTTAAAGATATCCCTTTTATTCCTAATTACAACCTCAACTTCCTTCACCTGCTCTCTCCCTTCAGGCTTCCTGGGGGAAGAAGAATCTATGCTGGCATATTTGCTACCTGATGATTATTTTACTCCCAGTTACAGACACAAACAGACACAACTTTTCTCCCCAGCCTGGATATCATAGAAACACGGAAACGGTTAGGTTGGAAAAGCCCTTCAAGATCACAGAGACCCATCATTAACTCTCCTTCCTTTCCTCTCTCTCTCCCTCCCTCCTCTTCCCTCTTCCTCATTCCCTCCTTTCCTTCCTCTCTCTCTCCCTTCCTCCTCCCTTCCTCCCTTCCCAAGTGCCACATCCACAGGGACGGTGCCACCACTGTCCTAAACAGCCCATTACAGTATTTGACCACTGTTTCCATGAAAAAAATTTTCCCCAATATCCAGCCTAAACCTCTCCTGGCACAGTTTGAGGCCATTTTCTCTCATCCTGTCCCTTGTTTCCTGGGAGCAGATTCCAATCCCCACCTGGCTCAACTCTCCTGTCAGGGAGTTGTGCAGAGCCAGAAGGTCCCCGCTGAGCCTCCTTTTTTCCAGGCTGAGCACCCCCCAGCTCCCTCAGCTGCTCCTGGTGCTCCAGCCCCTTCCCCAGCTCCATTCCCTGCCCCAGCACATCACTGTCTTTCTTGTGAGGGGCCCAAAACCGACCCCAGGATTTGAGGTGTGGCCTCACCAGTCCCCATCTGGGCATCCCAGTCTGACACATCCTAGACACTCATTTCCACTTTCCAACCACATCTTTACCAGTCTCTGACATCCCCTTTACCCAGGCCCCAGGTTTCAAGCCTCTCCAGTGACCCCCAGCCTCCCTGGCACACCCCCCACACCCACCTTGGCCAGGTCCAGAGGAGTTTTCACCTCCTCTCCATGAACACTGGGCTCGGGGTACGCCGGCGTCTCCTGCTTGTTCCGCCCTTTGCGCTTCCCCTTCTTCCCCTGGTCCCCAGCCCGTGGCACCTCCGAAGCCTCTGGAAGCGTGAGCAAGCACAGAGAGAGGCTGGGTAAGTGCCAGCAGGAGAAAGATGTCCCTGGACTCCACCTGGTGACTGAAAACGGGCTTTAAACTGTCCCAACGATCAGGAAGGGGACCAGTATCCAAACAGGGATTCACAGCATGGAATCCTTTGTAACCACAGTAACCCAGTTTATTTGGGAGTTTTCCACTCTGCACCACTCACCATCCTTTTTCCGGTACACTGGGAAAGGCTCGGAGGGCAGCTGGGCAGATTTCCTCCACCTGGCCAGCAGTTCTTCCACAAACCAGCTCTTCTTCCCGTCGGTGCCCTGGACGAGGTCAACAACGTACTCCCGGATCTCATCCTCGTTTGTGATTGACAAGATGTACCTACGGGAGGTCGGGGTGGATAAAAATGGGTGAGGGGGTGGACGTTCCGAGGTCTAATCCAGTGGTCTCATCGCACAGGTGTGTCATTTATCCACAGGTGTGTCATTTATCCACAGGTGTGTCATTTATCTCTCCTTTTCGGATCAGGTTTCTGTGGACACCGCGGTAAGACCATGGCAGGGGGTGAAATGGTACGAGCTTTAAGGTCCCTCCCAACTAAGAGCAATCTGTGATTCTGTGACCCCGCATCCCCGCCCCGCCACTTCCCCTCCCCAAATCTCCACCCGAGCGACAACCCCGGGCATAGATTCCCATCAGCTGCTCTGACACACCCTGCTTCCTCCGTGCTGGACCGAGGGGCCCCTGCCAGAGGGCAGGAGGGCCCCGCCCAGCCCCGACCCCGCTCACCTCACCACCTCCTCGCCCACGTCCAGCCCGAAGTCCCCGCGCAGGTGTTGGACGCACCAGGCCAGGAGCGGGCTGGGCGCCGCCATCTTCCGCGGGGGACGGGAAAAGGCGCCGCACCGCCCGACACCCTCCGCTTCCCTTCTCTTCCCTTCCCCCCGGGAACGCGGCCGCGGAGCGACCGTTCCGGAAGCGGTTCACAGAGTCCGGGAATCGTTTGGGTTGGAAGGGACNCCCCGCTCTTTCCTTTCCTTCCTTCCCTTTCTCTTTCTCTCCCTCACTACGTTCTTCCTTCCTTACCCCCTCATTTCATCCCTCTCTTTTCCCCTCTTTTCCTCTCTCTCTTCTTCTTCGCCTCCTTCCTTTCCCCCTCCCCACTTCATCCCTCTCTTTTCCCTTTCCCTTCTTCTTCGCCTCCTTCCTTCCCTCCTCCCTCCCCAGGACTGACATCTCACTCCCCGCAGGTGACAGGCGCCCTGTGGGGCTGAACCGGGTCTGTGTGAGGCCGGTGCCCGCTTGGCAAAGGGGCATCAGCGACTTCCTGAAGCTCCCACCCAAGGAGAACGGGGCACCCGACGGAGACGCGCCCGGGACCAGCGGCCTGAAGTGGGTGCTGGGGCAAGGGGAGGCACAANTTTGATTCCGCTCACGAGCAGGAGTACTTTCCACTAGCCCAGGTTATCCAAGCCCCGTTCAGCGTGGCCTTGAATACTCCCAGGGATGGGGCAGTTACAGCTGCTCTGGGCAACCAGTACCACGGCCTCACACCCCCACAGGGAATTTCTTCCGAACGTCCCGCCTGGGCAGAGGGGAGCGGGAAGGGGAGAGGAACGGGGGCGGCCCCGCTCTCCATTGGCAGGCTGTGGCCAATGGCCCTGCCGGGGCGGGGCCGGGCTGTGCCAAGCCGGGATGGCGCGGACCAAGGCGGAGCAGCGTGGCCGGGTCTTTCGCAAGGGTGCGGGGCCGCGGGAGTGGAGTGGAGTGGAGTGGAGTGGAGGGAGTGGAGTGGAGTGGAGTGGAGTGGAGTGGAGTGGAGTGGAGTGGGAAAGGGATGGGATGGGATGGGATGGGCGGGGGCGGCGGGGG
>VZRS01007067.1:0-18337 GCA_013398055.1 Ifrita kowaldi
CCCGGCCGCTGTGCCCGCTGCAACCGCGCTCCCGCGCCCCGCAGGAGGCAGCTGGCGGGGCCGGGGAGAGCCGCCGGGTTGGTGCTCCCCGGAGGGAAGCGTACGGGAGAACGCTCGGCAGCGGGCCCTTCGCCCGGGTGGGACGCCCGGGATCGCCGGGTGGGATATGTGTTTATTCGGGGTTGATAATGAAGTTAGTTAATAGGCCCATGGCGTGGCGCGGGGCTTGGAGGCTCGGGAGCGCAGCGGGGATGGGGACCGGGGGGACCGGGCGTCCCCCCGCAGCGGCGGTTTGGAGGGGGAGCTTGGAGGTGGGATTTTGGAGGCTTGGAGGTGGATTTTGGAGGTTTGGGGGTGGGTTTTGAAGGTTTATGGGTGGGTTTTGGAGGAGGAGATGCTTTAGCTTCTGGTCCTTGTTTCCAAACCCTCAATTTTGAGCCAGCTCCAGCCCAAGTACGGATGTTTTCTCCTGATGCTGCAGGTCAGGAAGCAAAGTGGCAGGATTGCTCTGGGCAGAAGTCGCTTCCTTGCCTGCTGGTTCCAGGACTGCTGTCTTCTGTGGAAGGCATGGATGCATCCCAAAAAGCCTGCGAGTGTTGCACAAGGAGTGGTGCTATGAGGTGAATTTTGGGGTGGCCTGAGGAATGTGCTTGGCACACAAATGGCTTTCTCGAGGAGACAGGGAGTGAACTGCTGAGACATCTTGTCAGGTTAGAGGATGCAGAGATACCACAGGAGGAACCCCCAGCCTGCCCCATGACTGTGGCTAAAGCCCTGGGGATGGCGACTCCATGGGTAACAAAAACAATAAATAGAGAAACAGTTTCCATTTACCACAGAAACAATATTTCAGCACTGGCTGAGCTGCAGCTTGCCGGCTGTCGGCTGCAGCAAAGCCTGGCGTGCTTGGCGTGTGCGGTGCTCTCCGTGGATGCTGTGTTTGATTTTCAGCCCAGCTGAACTGTCCCGGGTGTTTCCCGGTGTGGGAGCTGCGTGTCCGGGTGGGCATCGCCGTGCTGCACCCGTGGCAGGCTGTGGGCTGGTGCTTTGGCAACCCCTCTCTCTTGGTTTGCTCTTTTTATCCTCGGGTCAAATGACATTAAACTACCTAACTGAGGCCTATCCCTGTGGCCTGTTGCTGTCACCACCAGGTATCCTTGTGGATGAACCACAGCTTTATCCATGCGGTCGAACTGGGAAATGCATAACTGCTGAGGAATTGCCTTGGTGCCCTGGAGGTGCGTGGCCAGTCTGTCTCTGACTGGTGAAAATTGCTGGTGCTGAGGATGCTGGCCAGCAGCAGAGGTTATTCTTCCTCCCCAGCACAGGCCAGTGGTACTGTTTTGGGAGTGGATGTGCTCCAGGTGGATACCAGCAATCCCGGGAACAACCTGCCAATATCGGTGCTTTGGTGGGATGATGTTTTGTGAGATTCCGCTTGCCCAGCACCATTCTGTGTTGGAAGTCACAGCCACTACCTAATGCTCTGATTTTGTGCCTGAATTTGACTTGAATAAGGCATTTACTTATTGAAGTCGACAGAACAAAGGAAAAAAAAGTGGTTTTCTTCCCAATAGATAATCTTTTCAATGGGAGCTCTACCACAGCAGCCCATCCTGGGGACACACAGGGACCTAAATTGGTCTGCCCAGTGCTAAAACAAGATCATGTGGCCAAGGCAAGCTTGGGATGGCTGCTGAATGAGGCAAGGTGCAAAGCAGGATGGACCAGGGGGATGGGTAAGTGCAGAAGCCAGGGGAGTCTCTTCCTGTTGTCCAGGTTTGGCCTTGTACAGGCCAAAGACAGGATTGGGATCTTGCAGGGAACTCCTGGGTCACATACTGCCCGTCCTGGCTGCTGCAGTCCTGTCGGTGTCTCCCATATGGTTATCAGGGTGCACACTGCGCTGCCTCTGTGGGTTCTGCTGAAGCCCATCCCAGACCTCTTTGCTCTGAAAATCAGAAATCTTTTCATCTCCAGCCCCACAGCTCTCAGCTTGGAGATTTCACAAGATTTTCTGATGTTTTCTCCCCTTCCATATGTCTCTCAGTAGCAATTATATCCCCTTCAGCCCTGTTCTGATAGCCTAAATGTGACCAAATTTGGGTAGGTTCCTTTCATAAGATAATCCTCCTTTCTTTGACTGTTGCAGTCATTTTTCACACCAGTTTCAGTTCCTCAGAAAGACAAGGGAAAAGGTTTTCAGAGTTGTGGTTGGGATTTCAGGCTTAAGATCAATGGGCCTTTTGTTTTGAAATCCAATTCAGTGGGCTTTTAAAAACATATCTGATCATTACTGCGAACATCTCGAAGTTTGGAGCCCAAGCCTGTTATTCAGCTATGAAACAACAACTCTGCTGACTCTGAGAACTTGTACAAACATTTATAATCACCAGGAGGGAAGCTAAGAGCCATTCAAACAACAGATAAGATTAGGAACTGAAGTGGCTGGGCTGCAATTGTTATTGTGCAAGTCAAAGAAAAGGCTGTCACACACGGAGGATGTTGCCAAGCAAGATTTGTTCGAGTCGCCGAGTCATTCTTCTCTCATCCACTGTCCGAATTCTCCTGCAGTCTTCCCAGATCTACTCGGGCTGAGTCGGGCAATCTGCTGGCTTTGGAGGCGACTGAGTTTAGACTTTTTTCTGGGTTGTGTCAGATGTTTTCCTTGGTCCTGTTCTCGTCCAGCGCCCCCACCATGGAAAAGGCAGCATGTTCTTGTTCAGAGAACTTCCTGTGCCGTGATGGGACTTGGAGCACTGAAGCAATCACAGCCAAGTTGCTGTTGCCATCTCTCAGATGCAGAGCACTCAGAAGGCAGTTCCAGCCATGGGGGGATGTCTGAGGCTGGGTGAAGGCTCAGACCAGCCCCTGACCCAGGGCGTGTAACAGGATGGTGAAAGCTCCCTGTGCTTTCCATCTGGGTCTTCCTCGGAGTGTGCCTTTGGGGAGAGGAGCTCAGCATGGCTCGTCCACTGTCGTGAGCCATTGGTCACCCCGTGAACAAGCCCCATCGTGTGCAGCAAACAAGAAACCAGCACACGACATATGAAAGTCGTTTAGGAAGATGGGAACGATGAGCGGCGCACACAATAGCGCTGCTATTAGGATCTGTCGATCCTAATTAAAAAAATACTTCTCAATGAAAATTATTTATAAAAAGAAATCACAGTGACCCTAAATCAAATTATTTGTGAATGGCTTTTAGTCTCCCAGATCAGTTAAAACTCCTGTGTTAGTCACTGGACGTCATCCAAGCTACATGCTGAATGAATAACATCTCTGCCAAATTTCATTTTTTTTTCACCCTCACCCAGTTTGGCACAGGACAGTTAAAGTCATTTTTCTAAATATCTTTCAGAACATCAAGCAACTGTAAAATAACAATGGGAAAGCTTGGCCACGGACAACTGCAGCCCTCCAGTTGGAACCGCTTCTCTCCAGGAAAGCAGCTCCGTTTCCTTTGATGATCTGTTTTGGGGGAGCACTGAGGCAAGGATTCCTCCATGGGGTACTGGAGGGTCACTGCCTGAGGGGGGGTAACCCTGTCAGGGAGCCTGGCTTCCAGGTGTTCCAGAGTGGGACACAGCCGGACCAGACTGCCCCTGGGTACAGGGTTTGTGTCCTTTTGGCCACCTGCTAGAGGGTGACATCCCGAGGACATATCAGCCATTCCTTGTCCACGGCGGCGGTTTCCATGGTGAGCTGTAACGACGCCACTTTTGCTCACTCTTCAGAAACAAAAAACAAACAAAAAGAAAGAAAGAAAGAAAGGAATCAGTGACTGCACAATGGCAGAACAAGTTCTTGCTTCTTGTGTCTGCGAAGATAAAGTGCTAATTCTTCTAAGCACTACGTGATGTCCTATCCAAGTGAATCAAGTTTGGCATTGTTTTCATGATGGCTTCTTCCAACTCCAGTGTGCTTTCTCTTCTCCTTTGACTGGCCTGCAAGTCCCCCACTGCCCTTTTCCCAGCTGGCTTCCTCCTGATCAGTTCTTTCTGACCATGGAGGACTCTGCGGTGTCATCACCTGCAGAGAGCGAGGACCCTGCCCAGTTCTTGATTCTCAGAGACATCAAGAGGGAAGCATGATTCTCCAGCTCCCCACATAATCCAGGAAGTGCTGGCTGCTCTTCTGTTGAAAACTAGCAGCAAATGGCCACCAAATTCCAATCTTGCTGGTTTTCAGTGAGAATGGTTTATAAACCCAGGGCTCTCTGTTCCTTGCCTCCTAAGGAGGAGTGAGGACTAGAGCCCAGCATCGTGTGCAGCAGTTAGCAAAGACTGTCACCCGTGTGTGTGACTGCCTGTTTCCCAGTATCCAGATGGCTTCTTTGCCTCCAGTTGAACTGGTGTGATGACTGGGTGGACCTCCTGCTTCCCTTCCCTCTTCCCATGCCCATGGCATTGGCTGGGAAGGTGCTCTGTCCACAGGGATATCTAGGAAGGTGGGCATATCTGGCTTACAGGGACAGCTGCTCTGGCTCCTGGTGACCAGCTGGTTCATCCTTTTATTAAGATGACAGCACCTCCTGTGCTTTTGCTGTTTGATTCCTCTTGTTTCCATGCTGCCTCGCTGCTGTCTCCAGAGCTGTGCCCACATGGTCCTGTTGTCCCTCCAGCTGTGACTCCTGGTTCTGGACTTGCACAGCCGTGTGCAGCAAGGCAGCTGACTCCCTCTCTGGTCTCGCTTTTCCTTCTGGGCTTATGGACATACTGGGGGTTGTGGGCTGTGAATCCATCCCCTCAAGGCACGTTTTTGGGGACTGTGCTTTGGAAAGCACTGCCTGGCTTTGTCTGCAGCGTTCTGGGTTTCCCAGCTTTGCCTGACAGAGGTGCATCCCACTCCCGTGCCACAATGCCTGGTTTATCCTGCCAGATGTTTGCAGCCTCTAAAGCTGCTGGATCACACCAGGTGGGGTCACTAACGTGCCCAAGACCAGTCCAGCTGGTGCAGGCTCCCAGAGGAGAAAAGGGTGGGAGAAGGCAGAGAGGAGTCTTGGCACTAGAGACTCCCAGTTATGAGTGTGCCTCCATTCCTCCTCCTCCAACCAGGGGAGCTTTCTGGCCATTTGTAACTTCTGGTTTTGAGGTTAACACTCCAGCCCCTCCCCAATGCAGCTTTTTGCAGGCTGTGATTCTTCCTCAGATTACTTTAAACCCCCTTTCCTTAAAAAGTGTGTGAGGGTGTTGGCAATTCCCAACTCATGACTAGATCTCTTACAATCTGTTCACAGGAAGCAAGGTTGCTCATGGAGCTGGGGTGAAATGGGCTGACTACTTCCATGGGGGGCCAAAGAAACCCCAAAGTGGGGTGAAATGGGCTGACTACTTCCATGTGGGGCCAAAGAAACCCCAAACACCTGCGAGGATGAGAAGGAAGATACAGAGCAAATTGCAGTTTTGAAATGAGATTTAAAACAAATCACAGTTTAGCAGTTTTGCATCCAAGAAAACGATGCTTTGACTTTTTTCTTTTCCCCAGAAGTTTTTCTCTGAAGATGCTAACCTGACTGTTGCCACTCTGAGAGGACACAGCGAGTCCTCGGCTCTCAGGTGGGCTGGCTGCTGCCAGCATGACACAGTGCTGTGGTTTGACCCCAGATGGCAGCTCAGCACCATCATCCACTCACTCACTCCCCTCTGATGGGATGGGAGAGAGAATTAGGAGGATAAAAGTGAGAAAAACTGGCAGCTGAGATAAAGACATTTTAATAGGGAAAGCAGAAGCTACGTGCACCAACAAAGCAAAGCAAGGAACCTGTTCCCCACCTGCCATTGCAGGCAGGAGTTCAGCCACCCCCAGGACAGCAGAGCTGCACGGTCTGGGATATCCCTTGGGTCACTGGGGGTCAGCTGTCCTGGCTGTGTCCCCTCCCAGCTCCTTGTGCACCCCCAACCTGCTCGCTGAAAAGCAGAAAAGGCCTTGGCTCTGTGTAAGCCCTGTTCAACAACAGCAAAAACATCTCTGTGTTATCACCCATGTTTCCAGCACAAATCCAAAGCACAGCCCCATAGCAGCTACAGGGAAGAAAATTAACTCTACCCCAGCCACAACCAGCACACAGAGTCCCTCTGTGTGGGTTTGGTTCACATGGCTCTGAAAGGAAAACTCTCCTGAAACTCACACAACGAAGAGCAAACTCCAGCTGTGGAGATGGAGCTGTGCAGTACAGACAAGTGCTCAGATCCATTACTGGGTTGCGAGTAGCTGATGTTCCTGTGATGGAACCTCTTTCTGAATCCAGATAATTGTTCCCCTGGACCCTGCACCCACCTAGTGGTGTTAGTGCCCCTGGTTTTGAATCCTTTTTTTCCAACGGTGCTAAACGGCAGCCACAAGGTTAATGGGCGTATTGCAGGCTTGTTCTAGCAGTGTAGGCTCATTGCAGAAGCTCAGGACCTGCCTTTTGGGTCCTGGGGGCATATATGTGTGTGTGGGTGAATGCAGCCCTGCAGGCACGGCTGATCTCTAAAGCCGTGATTTAAAGGATGCTACGTAAACCCAGGAATAGGGTAATACCTACCTGGCGGAGAGCAGAGGCACTGGAGCTTAATTCAAACTCTTCCAACTCCCCTTCCTCCCAAATTTAAGATAAATGGACAAAAGTATGCCCTGGAAGCTCTGGTGGAGCCCAGCCAGAGATGAGCAGGAAGGAGCCAAAGGCATTTCCACAGCTTGTCTTGCTGTGCAGGAGGCTTGGAGAGGTGTTTATAAACACCTTTTCTGCTCACAGTGCTCCTGGCCCCTTTCTGGCTCTTGTCCAGTCATGGCCCTGGTCCAAGCTTGTTTTCAAGTGTTTCATCCCCCGTGCTCTGCAGAGCTGCCTTGGTGCTGAGGCTGAGCAGGGATTTGCCCTGGGAGCAGGTCCATGCTCCCCAGGAAGGATGGGAGCTGCTGTGCAGATCCAGGAGACAGGAATTACCCCCTTCAAAGATATTCCTGGGGGTCAGTCATTGCTCTTCCAGAGACCGGTGTCTGGTCCCAGCAAGACATCAGTTGTGGGGTGTCACTGCCACTGGGGGCACGGGGAAAGAGCTTTTCAAGGTGAGATTGTGTGTCTGGGATGGCCACGATGAGCTGGCAGCTCCTGCAAGCCTGGTGCTGCCCCTGCCGCTCGGGTCCTTTCCTCTGCCCCTTGGTCAGGGTCTGCATGCCTGGGAGGGAAGGCCAGGGCCACATGAGGGTAGGGGGAACCTTCTGCCTTCCTCACATCCCACCCCAGGGTGGAAAGCCAAGTGGTTTTCCCAGGGGCGGGTGAGCTGCTGAAGGGGCAGGGCTGCCTGAGCAGCAAGGAAAGCAAGGAAAAGGTGATAGAGGAGTTGTTTATTTTCCCAGAGCTGCAGGGGACAGTGGCTGCAGGCACCTGGCCACCTGGTGTGGCAATTTGGGCACTGGCAGAGGGGAGCTGGGGAGCTGTGTGGCAGCTCTGGCTGGAGCAGCACAGCCAGGGGTGGCTGCTGGGTGCCTTTGGGCAAGAGCAGTGCTGGGGGCCTGGTGCAGAGAGCAGCTGAGGAGCTTGGAGAGGGGGCTGGCAGGAGGGGGCCCATCTCCCTTGCCTTGGGGAGTAGGATTTCCTCCTGCCTCCCAGGATTGCTGCCTCAAAACGCCAGAAGGAATGACCATCTCTCCTTTTCCTGGCATTCCCTTTCTGGGGAGGAGAGTCAGACTGTCAGAGGCAGACAGTCCTAGTTTGGGGTGGGGAGCAGTCTGAGCCCCAGCAGTGAATTGCCCTCTTGCAGGGCACATGCCGGACTTGGTGTCTCTTTGCCAGAGGCTTCCTCAGGCTACGTTTGCCCATGCACAGTGCCCTGTGGCTGGGCTGTTCCACAGAGCTGAGGCAAGCCTGGGGGTACCAGGGGTGCCTGACCTGGAGGAAGGGGCCTGTTTCTGCCCCCAGAGCAATGCCATGGGCTGCAGATCCTTCTGAGTTGTGGCAGCAGAAGAAAAAGAGAGAAATCACTGGGCAAGACCCAAAGTAGCCGCGTGTCTCTGGCAGCTCTCAGCCCCGGAGCCCAATGGTTTCTCTGTTTCCTGTGTTCAGCTGCCCTCCAAGAAGACTTGCACGGCTCCTGGAGCTGGGTCTGAGTTTTCACACTAGCCCTGTGCTTGGTCTTGCTCTGTCTGAGAGAGGTGATGTGTCCCATGAGCTTGATCCTTCTCCAGCAGGCTGGGCCCTCAGGTGGGAGCCCGCAGCCCTGTGGGATGGGCACAGATCCAAGCAGGGCACCCGCTGCTCTGCCTGGTGCTGGTGGAGCTGGTGCTGATGCTGTTTGGCAGTCACATCATCAGGACAGGAATCTGGTTGGATCCCTGAGATGAAAACACTTGGCTGACTGTAAACAAACCTGTTTACACAGCAACCTCTCGGCCTGGCGTGGAGAATGTGGGAGCTTTGGTCCAGAAGAATTTATAGCTTGTAACTTCTAAACTCCTCATTATGCAAACATGAGAACAACCAAGGCATCTCATTAGGGGCTGTTCACAGCAACTGGCTGTGGTGGCAAACAAAGCCTGTTCAGAGGAGATGCAAGATGATGTCTGAGTATGATTTTGTGGAGTAAGGCATAACAGGAAGAGTGTTTGAAGCCATTCTTTAAGTATTGCAACACTGCCTGTTGCCTTGTCCTTCTGTGGCCCAGCCAGGTGTCCTGCCCCACAACTCAGAGGAGGCATCCACCAGAGCCCAGTCCTTGTCTTTTCCAGGAAGGTAAAGCTGTTCTTTAAACCATGCTCCAGCGTCTTCCCTGGTAGGAAGTCCCAGCAGTCCTTCAAGGAGAAGGAAGATCTCAGCTGTGCTGATTCATGGAGGTATGGCCAGCTCTGCAATCCTCCTGTGAGAGGTGAGAGGGGGCTGCCACGGATGGGAGGTAGGTGTGATACCTCCCTTTAAAGGTCCGTCAGTTTCTGGACCTCGAGGGAGAGAAAAGCCAACTTGGCTTCTCATTTGAAACTTTGCCAAGAAGAAAAGGGACTGTGGTGATGGGGGTTATGTCAGGCAGCAGAGTCACTTGTCATTCACAAGGTGATGGGGTCGATTCCTACCAGCCCTGAGGTGAGGAGAGGCCCAGCTCACAAGTGCAGAGTTCTGTGAGCCCGACACCGGCGCTGTGACAAGGAAGAGTCAGGCACTATTCCTATTTTGTGAGTGACTTCCCATGGGCAGCATTAACAAATGTTGTGCTGTAGCAGGAGAATGTCTCAAAGTATCAAAGTTTATTTAGTAATGATTTAACATTTGCCTACATCTCTTTCAGAGCTGCTCTGGAGGTATTTTCTGAAGCATCATTGTGGCCCTGGATGGGATTGTTTTTTGTCCTGTTGAGACCTGTCCGTGATTTGAAAATTTGGGATTCCTGTTCTCCTTGGCTTATCTTGAGATTATCTGCTCAAAAAAGTTGTCCCATAACCCATCTCAGTGGTTTGGATTTTGCTGAAGGGGTGTTTAACTGAAAACCTCTTAGTCCATAAGTCAGACCCTTACCATGGAGTCAATGTCTTTTTACATTTCCCTGAAAGATGGCATGAGTAAAATCATGAAGGTACTGAATTTTTCCGTGCTCTGGTTTCTCACAGAGCAGATTGGCTGCAGAGTCCACTCTGGCTTGGTGTCAGAGGGGAAACAGCTTCACTTTTATGAGGTAATTCCTTGGAGGAGGACAGAGTAGGATAGGGTGGCATTTGCTGGGATGACTCTTGCTGTTAGAGAAGGGGGCATTTTTGTGTCCCGGGCCTGGAGGGGTGATGGCAGCTCTCTGCCCTGGCAGCTCCCACAGCACCTGGGTGGGTTTGGATCAGCTGTGGGCCCCAGATTGTCTGCTGGTTGTCTGCTTTTAGACCCACAAGTCCCAGCTGGGGCTGTGCAATAGCCCTGGAGTAGACTGAAGGACTGAGGGAGCACAGCAGACTGACTCACACCAGGAGCAGGAGGAAACCACGGCTCCCCTAAATCCTGCTGCTGTGGAGAGCAGGAATTGCCTGGCGCCAATACAGAATGCACCCAGCACAGCAAGAAGTCCTTCTCCCTCCCCAGGGACCATTAGGGTGGTTTCAGCCTCTCACAGTGTCTGGATAGAGGAGCTGGTTTGAGGATATTGCTTACAGGAATATTTTGGGAGCTCATTAAAAAGAGAATTATAGACCAGCCCTGGCGTGTTTGAGATAAGGTGGTGTGTAAGTGTGCAGGAAACATGAACATCCTCTCAATAATTAAATTCAATTAATTGTTTTACAGCTGCTCAGCAAACACCATGAGGCTCGGGTGGGGAGGTGCAGTGCTGGGACTCCACAAGGTCTGGATGGAGCAGGTAAGAGACTGTGGTTTGTGGAGCACCTGGTTTGTGTTAGAAAACTATTTACAAACCAGAAGCATTAGCAACCTGGCTTTGCTGGAGAGTTGTGGGGCAGTCTGCAGCCAGCAGAGCAGCCACAGAGCCGTGTTTTTCTGGGGAAAGCAGTGCAGGGGCTGGGAAGGAAAGGGGCTCTGGTACCTGTGAGGGAGTCCTTGTTCCACACGGGGGGGTGAGGTGGGAGAGGGGCTTGGTTCTGCATCTCGGCATGAAAGGCCTGACAGCAAATGGCATAATGAAACAGCTGCCTTTATAAGACAGAGTAAAGAGAAGGATATATAATAGCTTGAGGAACCAAAAAGGAATAACTTCACTCCAGAGAAGGGGAAAATCCACCCTGGGTCCATCCAACGCTGCACAAATGCAGGGTGCTCTGCATCTGAAGGGGCACGAGGCTTACTTGCCCTTGATATTTCTCTTTTTACTCTGCCTTGTTAAAACAGCTATTTTATCAAGCCTTTTGCTGTTGGGCATTTCTCACTGAGACTGGAGAGACATCCCCACACCACCTCCTCCCCCACCCAGCCCAGGGAGTGTCCCTGAGGAAGGGGGTGTGCACAGGGCTTGGTGGGGCACTAGGGACAGACTGCTCCCCTCAGATCAGAGCCAAGGCTCCTGCTGGCTCCCTGGCCATCCCCAGCCTGGGGAAACAGGAGGGTTGTGCCAGACTCCCGCTCTGGAGTGCCTCTGGGACCCTCATTCAGGTCCCCATCACTTCCCTGCATGAAGAAGCGGTGACTCCTGAAGAGGAACAGACAGTGCTCTGTGTTGTGTCATGGGCAGCCAGCATTTTCCCACTAGCTGGGGGCTCAGAAACAGCCATGCCAGAGCTCATATTATCCCAGTCTCAGGGTCCTAGAAGAGGCAGTGGGATGGGGGCCCTGGGATGCTCCAGCTGGTGCCTGCTTGCACCATGACTGTTGTCAGCACTAGGACAGGATGACCACGGCCTCACTGGGCTTAGCCTCATCAGCCCCAAGCAATGATGGACCTCTGCCCTTCCCTCTAGGGAATACGCCACCTGTGTGCTCTCCTAGGGATACACCACCTCCTGGGAAAGATAGATCCCCTGGATATTCACCCTCAGCACCCCAAGCTGCACTGTGGGGCCACTGCCCTGTGTGAAATGCCCCACCAAGGAGACTTTGGCTCTGTTGCCTTTGTACCTGCCCTCCAGGTAGTTTTTGGCCATTAACTCGGCCCTAAACTTCCTCTCAGACAGATTAAATGAGACCACCTCCCATCATCCCTCCTTTTAGTCCCCGTGTCCCTGACCCAACGAGTCTGTATGTGTGGTCCAGCCTTCAGGAGAGGAGAGAGAGGCAGAGCAGTATCCTCTGGGGCAGGTAAGCATCGGTGATGTCTGTGCCCTGTCACTCCTGTGGCAAGCAGAGCCTCCCACTGAAGCCTCTGTGTTGGCAGAGCTGGCCTGGCAGCCTTCCCAGGGATGAATTTTGGATGAGGGAATACAAATTGCTGTCCCTGGCTCTGCAGGGTTAATCTCAGTGCAGATGTGTGTGGTGCTGCCTGCGTCCTCAGCTCCAGGCAGGACGTGCACAGCAAAGGGCTGAGGAGGGAGCTACAGACCGGGAAAGATGCGTGGCCTTGGATATGCTGGGAGAGTCTGGAAGTGCCCGTGGAGGGAGGATCCAGCACATGCACGTGTGTGCCCACGGATCACACGAGTGAGATGCAGCAGATGAGCTGCCTTGCTCTATTTGTAACCTCCCACTGCTGTTGCAAGGAGGAGAAGGAGCTGAAAATGGAGCTGAAAATGGAAACTTGAGGCTCAGAAGCTTGGAGGGGCTCAAGAGCCTGATTCAACTCATCACTCCTCAGGGAAGCAGGAACTTCTCTTCCTCCTGGGCCCTGTGCCTTGCTCTCACGCTCAGCACAGAGTGAGACATTCATACTCCACCTGGGAGCAAAAATCATTTTCATTAACTCTTTGAGGAAAGGAGACATAAAGACACAATTTAATTGCAAACCACACAGTTACAGCTCGAGATGAAGTGAGGAAAGAATGAGGGAGGAAAAGGAAAAGCAATTTGGTCTTATTTTTTAATTTGCATCCCTTTAGCTGGCTGAAGGAGGGCTGGGTGAGGACATGGCAGTGCCATGGTGTGCCCTGGTGGGTGGGACCCAGCCTCCCTACCTGGGCATCGTAGCTGGGATGTTGCATTCAGGATCTTGCTCCCTCAAAGCTGGTTTGGACAGTCCTGGGGGCTGCAGCCTGGCTGCTGGTGGGTGCAGGGTGAGAGGCTGGTGTGCAGGGAACCACGGACACCTGTCCTGTGCCCAGGCCCAGGCTGGGGAATTCCTGCCTGGATTCAGCACTTGCTGCCCTGGGTGTTGCCTTTGGACAGTGCAGGATGTTCTTGGGATAGTGCAGGGGGAGCACAGGGAGAACCAGCAGGGCTCCTCTTCAGCCCCTTACATGCAGCAGCCTGGACCAGCCCACCCCTCCCCTGATCCCAGCTCTCCTTGCAAAGGACAAGATGGAAAGGTGAGGGATGAGGCTTCAGAACCCCTCCAACCCTCCTGGCTTCTTGCTGAAACTGCTAATTAAAGAGCCCATTTCATCAAGCGATTTTTTTCTGATGTGAAAACTTTTCCATAAGGTACTAGTCCCAAATCCACCAACTCATTTCACATTTATTTTAAATCTGAGCTTTATATTGTGTAGTTTCCTCCAGGGCTTGATTATCTTCTCAGTAAAAGCTCTGTTGCTCTGGTTTGGGAGGCCTATATTTAGCCTTGCCGTAAGGTCTGTGCACCTCTCAGTACAGGGCTCAGATGCTGCCACCCGAGCTCCTGGGCTTTCCTATTTATTTGGATCTATTAAACAAGTTACCATTTCTGTAATATCAAGGGCATTTTCCAGCCACAGGCTGCCTACAAGCAGTAACTTGTTGCTGCAGAAATGGTCTCCTGGATCTCAGAAGTCATTTGGAGAGGGTCTCTGGTCTAACAATGGCAAATTATACTTAAATAGGGAATCAAGGGCAAAGCCAAGGAGCCTTGTCCCTCTCTGTTATTGTGATGGTACCTCAAGTCCTCATTCCCTGTGTTTCCTACACATGTAACAAGGCATCCACCCACACAGCATATTTTTGTGTAAAAATACACAAAACAGGCAAAAGTGGGAGGGGACTTTATCTATGAAGGGAATTCAGAGGTGCACAGGAGTACCTGATGCCCTGGTATGACTGCAATTGTTATTTAATGCACAGGGGGGTGTAAGGAGGTTGTGTGGAGAGAAGGGAGAGAGAGCGAGAGAAACATCAGAGTGGCTGGCAGCGAAATCCAGTCCAGGGAGAACCTCTGGGATGGAGTGGTCTCCCACTGATGGGCTGGAGACTGGCATACACCATCCTATGGGGAGCATTTTCTCCCACTGGTGCCATTTGGCACCCATTTCTGGTGCTACATCTCAGTGCCTGGGCACCACTGTCCTTCTAGGGGACAGGAAGTGCTGCCTCGCTGATCATCAGCTCCCTGCCAGCGTCCGCTTCTGCCAGTCCCACCACAGGAATGCCCCGGCTCTGGGCAGTGGTGCCCTGCAGAGGCTCCCCTGTCTCCTCCACCCTGAGTGGTGTGAAGCCCTCCAGGAGCTGGAGCTGCTGACAAATGTGTTGGATGCAGCTGTCTGTATCCAAGGAACGGAGCGTGTGAGCGGCACAGCGAGCCAAGGCACGCGATCGGAATGATCAACGGGCAAAATCTGGTGCTAAGGCACGGGCTGCAACATCTGAGTGGAAGGCTGGGAGGAGAAAGGGAAGGCTGAATTGTTTATGGTTTGTTTTTCATTCATCATTCCTGTTCGTGTGGGTGGACAAGGAGTGAATGAGTTTCTCGGGGAGGGCAGCAAATAAAACAGGCACACATTTCCTTGAAGGATGAGTAGCTTTTTTCCCTTCCTAGAGCCTAGGTGAATGTGTCACAAAAGGGCTGGAGGGAACCTTAACAGCTTTTCTCTCAGGTGAAGGAAACCACTCGCTCTTGATTTTTTTCCCTTTGATCACCATGTACCAAAGAGACAAAAGGATTTTAGGGGTGGGTTTCATCATAATAAAGTACTGCTTTTTCTCCCTACAGCAAATGTTCTCAGCTTTTCTTTGGGCTGTTGAGCATCTCATGGAATGACAGTGGGTTGATGCTCTCCCAGCTCAGGGAAGGATGGATAGCTGGATCAGGCCTCTGTGCCAGGATGGTCCATTTCTGGGAGAGACAGCATTGGTGCCTACAGCTACACCCCTCAGTTCTGCCTCCCTCTGCTCTGGAGGCTGACATTGACAGGCAGGAGATGTGGGAACACTGCTGGACAGGGGGAAGCCAACAGACCACTGGGCCCGTGGCTGCACTGCTGCTGGAGGGCTTCTGAGAAGGGTCTTGGTCTCCTTTGCTGCAGCCATGCTGCTCTTTGGAGCCTGGGACAAGTGGCAAGGCAAGTGGAATAGGAGATTTTGGAGGTCACTCTCTATTCTGATTCTTCACTACCTGGAGGAACTGACAGATATGGCTCGTTTGACCAGGTCCTCCGAGCAGCCTGGTGTAGTGGAAGGTGTCCCTGCCTATGACAGGGGTGGAGAATTAGATGATCTTTAAGGTCTCTTCTAACCCAAGCCATTCTGTGATTCTGTGGTTGGTCAATGTCCAGGCTGGAGTCTCAGACTGAGCTCTGGGCTTTGCTTTTTCCATGCAATTCCTGTGTTCATCATTTATCACCTGCTTTTCTCACTTCACCTGAGGCTGTGGTGGTGTCCCCCTGGTGCCAGGAGTCCGGTGTGTCCTGGTGAAGGGCTGGCTCCTGCTCTCCATGGGCATCCCCAAACTGAACAAGCCAAATCCTTGCAGAGAAGACATGGAGGTGGGAAAAAAGGGCTGCAATGGATTTGTTGGCATTTGTGGGGCTTTTGTAAAACACCTGATTGTGGCAGGGAAGGAGCGTCCCGTATGGAGGGAAAGCAATGTTCCCTTGGCTAGGATATGGGATGGTGTCTCCTGTATTTGCTATCTTCACACCAACAGGGCTTCAGGGTCCCTGCAGGGAACCAGGATAGAGCTGGTGCTGGGAAAGGCAGTGGGAGGTGGGGGGACACAGTTCTGAGGCTTGCTTGGAAGGGGGAAGAGCTTAGCACAGCCCCATGCTGGATAACACTGGGGAGCAGCTGGACCAGTGTTAGGCTGGATATCAGGAAAAGTTCTTCCCCCACAGGGTGGTCGGGCACTGAACAGGCTCCCCAGGGAATGGTCACAGCCCCAAGGCTGCCAGAGCTCCAGGAGCATTTGGACAATGCTCTCAGGCATAGGGTGGGATTGTTGGGGTGTCTGTGCAGGGCCAGCCACTGAACTCGGTGATCCTTGTGGATCCCTTCCAACCCAGCAGGTTCTGTGACTCTGTGCTGTGTTCCTCTTTATACCAAAAGCCCCACGCTGGATTTTCAGGAGCACTCTTCAACTGACAGGGAGGAGGCTGAGGACCTGCAACCTGTGGAGGATGCTGAGGAAGGACAGTCGGCCTGCCTGTGCTGTTGGAACTCAACATGTGTCCTTGCAGGAGAGCTGCAGGGCTCCCTGAAGGAGGGAGGGACACTGGGACACTGCCCTGTGTGGCATCTGCACCAGGCAGGGCTCCGTGCCAGTAGCTCCCTTGGCAGAGGGAAAGAGACACCTGAGAGGTGCTTTGTTTCCAGGCATCTCTGGGAAATTGCAGGAACAAAATTAAAGGAGGTAGAAGAAAAACCAGCCCCCGCAGCATTTGCCTGAGGAATGAAAACCTCTGGTGGTGCTGCTGAACTCTGGGGTCCTGCAGACAGGGTGGAATCCAGGCTGAGCTCAGATTCTCCATCTCTCTGCCACGATGGTGAATGTGATGAGTTTTCACAGCAGGGAGTTAGGGGAGAGATGGGCTTTGGATAAATTAAAGCAGCCCACAGACCTCCTGGGTTCCCTGCCAACATTTATCTTCAATTGAAGGAAAATGTCTTTAAAATCTGTTATTTAGGCCTCATTCTCTCAAAGCCAGTGTTCAGTTCAGTCTGGTGACTGCACCAAGGGCCTTGCCTTTTTATTTCATATGTCAAAATGCCCAAGGACCTATAGAAAATAGTGATTTTACATTTATATGGGAAAAACAGCAAAAGAGGGTGATAGGGATTTAGTCCTAAACCATTTTTGAAATGATGAGAGAAAAACAAGTGTCTTGAGTGATGAAAACCGTTTGATTTCATAACAGTTAGGCTGAACAGCAGGAAAAGTGCTGCTAAAAGGAGATGTGACCAGCGCCCTTTTTTGAGGCTAAGTGTTCTGGGCTCCGAAATGCCCCAGAGACAAAGAAAACTTTCCAAAATTGCCCCAGAGGCCTTACAGGTATCTTACAGTGAATTTCTCAGCAGGAGAACCACTGTGGTCCCAGTGGGATTTCAGCCTGCAAAAGCAGACAAGGATTAGCAGCTCAGCTGCCTGGGCATGAAACTGCCCTTTCTGGTGAGGGGCAGGGTAGAGCAGGCGAGCTCCAGCTCAGGTTATGCTATCAGATATCTCCTTCCTTCTCAGGCAGAACCTCAGTCGCTCTCTGAGCAAAATGATAGGGAAAGGGGAAATTCCACAGAGATTTATGTCAAAAGAAGACAGAAGTCAGGTGGTTTCCCTGCTCCTCCGAGCAGCTTCCTGAATCTAAAATACTCTTCTCCCCTCTGCCGTGGGAAACACTTCTGGTCCCTGCTACCTCCACCCGCATTCCTCTGCAGTTCTTCATGGTCACCAATCAGGGGAAAAGAGAAAGCCTTCAGAAACATCTGAGACCAAAGAGCCACAGAAAATCACGGTTAGCAGGAGGAAATGTGTACGAGAAGCAAATGGTCCCCGAGCTGTGTGCACACTGCGGGGCTCCCGGTGCACCACGGCCCTGCAATGGCAGCGCTGCTCAGGGAGCTGTCGGCACTCCCGGAGAGGGGAAGAGCAGCGGTCCTGGCTGGCAGCACGGAGCCACGGCCGCCCATGGCTGCAGAGCCCCGGGTGCGTGTGCTGGGGCTGTGCCCTCGTGTGCCAGCGATGGGATAAAGCTGGCTCCCGCCCCGAGCCGGGGGAACACGAGGAGAGGCTACGCCCCATGCCTGCGCTGGGCTGGGCACAGCGGCTCTGCTCCCTTCCCATTTTTCATGATGGTTCTGGCTGTGCTAAGTTAAATGGAAATCAAATCCTCATCCTGCCATCTGTGCTCCTTTGCTCTCACTGATGGGCTCAAAGACCCAGCTCTTTTCACCTCTTGAGGTTTGCTGAGGGGTTTCCCTGGGGCTCTAAAAGGCCCTGGGGCCATTGCAGTCTGTGCCCAGAGCTATCGCCTGGGAGCAGGCTGAGCCCAGCCCTCCTGCCTCCAGGTCACCTCCGCGGGATGGGACTATGGCCGCTCCCCTTCAATGCAGAATCCAGCGCAACAACAACCACAAAATCCCCTGCTGCTGCTCATTGAGCATCTCAGCTCCCTTCCGCACTGTCTGGGCAGCAAGGCTTTGGGAGTGCAGATGCTTCAGGATCAGCTTTATCAGAAAATAAACCCAAACAAGCCAATTTTGGAGCTTAAAGCGACTCCTCCTGGAAGCCACTGCAGGGAAAAGCATTTGTTTATTAACGACAGGCAGCAGGAACAGGGCATGAAAGGCGGCTTTGTCTCCCCGGCCACTGCGTGCTCCCGTTTATCTCTATGTTAATGCCTTTCCTTCAGGTGTGCGGGGAATCTCGGGCACAAATCTGCCAGCTCCATAAAACCATCGGGCAAAGAGGAATCCCCGGCTCCCGGGCCCTGCGCATCGCGGAACCCCCGTGTCACCCGCAGCCGCCCCCAAATGAGCGCATCTTTGCTTGCCTCTGCGGGGAAAAGGGGGGTTCTGCGAACGCCCGGGGGCCTGCCGAGGGGCTGGCTCCATGGCCAGATGGAGGCAACGCGCTCTGCCTCCATCCCCGAGGACCCCCAGGGACGCGGG
>VZRS01007070.1:0-22045 GCA_013398055.1 Ifrita kowaldi
GAGGAGAGGAGAGGGAGAGGAGAACGACAGGAGTTCAGAGCCGCCCTCTGCCCGTCAGGACCTCGGACCGCGTTTTTCAGCGGGCGGAGCCGCCCCCGCCGTGACTCAGCGGGGCTTCCGCGGCCTCGCGGGGGGAGCCAGGGGGGGCCAGGCGGTCAGATCAGGGCCTCCCCGCCGCGCCCCGCCCCGGGGTCGTGTCCCCCCTGCCCTCCGTTTCCCCCCTGGCTTTGGTTTCGCGGGGTCCGGCCCGTTTGCAGAGCCCTCCGTGCTGAGCCGCTGCCTGGAGCCTGGCTCTGGCTCCGTGCAGACCCTGCCGCTTCCCGGCACGGCCCCGCGCCTATATTTCATCCTCTAAACGTCATCGGCTTTTTTAGTGTTTCCCCGAGGCTGCTGCAGTCGTTACTTCACTACTGTGCATTATTCTTCTGTCTGAGAGCAAAACACAGACAGTGGTGATGTACATATTGCAGTGTTTGCTCTCTCAGTGTACAGGTTTATAAAACGGGAAAGTGACAGTGAAAGAATTAAAAGACTTCGAAACAAGGGTTAGAGATTCCAATTGGCAAGTCCCAAGAATATCACTTGTGTGATGTGCCAGAGCTTAATGTATATTGTGCCAGATATTTATGCAGTAGCAATTATAGAAAGGATCTTTCCAAGTCCAAAAACTATCCTGCAGCCTGGTGTTGACACTGGTGACAGTGATTTGAGTGGTTTCAGGCTTAGAAGAACTTTAAGCTCAGATGTGACAGTGCTAGAGAGGTGTCCAGACAATATGTCACAGGCAGGCATTTCTTCTTGCCTTTGAAAGAAGCAACTCTCTCCTCTCCTGCCAGTAGTTGCAGAAAAGTTGCAGTTACTTCTTTTCTCCCATCTAGGGAAGACAGGCTTGGCACCTGTGAGTGTAGAACAGCCAGCCAGGCTTTGAGCAGCGTTATGTATCTCCTGCTGTGCTCAGCACCTAGGGCAGGTTGGATCCTGGTGATTCCCTTTTCCATGCTCAGGTGTTCTGAGACAGGTATGTCAGACAGGCACTTAGAAGCTATTTCCTGTAGCTTCTAACTTACTGAAACCTAGGAACTGGCTTGGAGGCAGTAGCTACCCAGTCAGGGTACCCATTGGGCATAGGCTAAAGCCTTTAGGTTAACTCTGAGGCTTGGGGATCTGGCCTACAGCATGGAAAGATGGCTCCACCAACTCTCGATTCAGAGTGGTGTTCAAGCGGATAATACATGCCAGTCTTCTCCCAGAATCTGAATGCTTGTCCTTATTCCCTGGCCTATTCATGCACTTTATATAAAGTTCTAATATGATAAAATATGCTTCTTGGGGCAGGGCCAGGAACTAGTCATAGGACTTCCAGCAAGTCAAGCTTTCTGGTATTTTTTGGATGAAGGCACAGTCTCTCTATTGTTATGTTGCATTTACTGGAAGTTTCAAAATGAGATTCCAGTGAATTACTGTTCGGCCTTCCTTCCTTCCTTCCTTCCTTCCTGCCTTCCTGCCTTCCTGCCTTCCTGCCTTCCTTCTTTCCTTCCTTCCTTCTGCTTGTATAGTAGGTCAGGGACTAACATTCCAATTTCCATGGCAAGTGTATAATAAAACTTTGTGATTTTTTGCAGACTCTCTAAGTTTTGTCGTTTCTTTCAACCCTGAGCATTTACAAATCTTGGGCGCTCCCTTCCCTTTTAGAGTGTGACATCCCTTTTTGGGCATCATGGACAGGATGCCATTGTTAAAGGGGTCTATTTGGGATATCATCCGTGAATTCCAGACAGGTAGTGATGGGAAGAACATTAGGCATGCCCAACTCCCCCGGGCACAGAATGTGCAAGTGGAAATTGGTATAGTCCTGAGGCAGCTGTTAAATAGATAAATGTGGTGTTAAGTGAACAAAAGGTATGGAAGGGGAAAAGTAAAGCAGTTTTATGTGTAATTTTTTGCCCAACAGGAGAGGTATGCCAACAAACAGGCAGAGGGAGAAATGATTAGATCTCTGCAGGGTTTGGTGAAAGGACTGCAGGATCAGTTAAATGAGAGAGGAAATAGGCTTCGGTAGCAAGTGTTGCCTGCTGCCGAGTGCGACGGTGAAAGGGAAAGTAGGCTGCAGGCTGCTGGCTGCTGAGCACCGTCAGGAAAAGGGAGAGGCTGCCGGCGGAGGCGTTGCTTGGAGCGCTGCAAGGGGCTGCAGGCACAGGGGCTGCTCGCAGCTCAGCAGGGTCGGGAAGGGGACAGTGAGCTGCCGGCGGAGGCAATGCTTGCGGAGCGCGGTCGGGGAAAACAAAAGAGGAGGAGGCATTGAGAAGCGGATGTCAGCTACTCGCTCTGCAATTGAAGTTCATATTGAAAACATTCTGGGTTTTGATATTCCGTGCCTTTAACCGCTGCTGTGCTAAATTTTGCTAAGCTGGTAAGTCAAATTCAGAGAGCATCCCACTCATGGAGGGCAGCTCCAATCGCAGGAGCCATCCCCCAAAAAGGTGGAGGAAGCAGCAATATGGCAAGCACTTCATGAATTGAAAGTTGAGATTCTACCTGAGGAATGTCAAGGCCGAACAGTCCCCGACGGACCAAAGAGATATTTACTATTCAACTCAGCTGCATTTAAAGAGACAGAACGGAGATATCCTGAGAGGGGAAGAAGGACTTCTATCACTAGCCTGAGCTGTTAACCAACTTAAGCCACTGTTTGGACTAACTCCTCCAGGACTTGTATTGTTTTCTCTTCCCAGGAATGATACAGGGAATGATGCCATGCACCCCCACTGAAGATCAAGCTAACCATCGAAGGACTGCTTATCCTTGCAGTAGCAATCATTGCCAGCATGAACTAAATTTGGTTCACACATCAACAAGCTCGACCCACAAGATGGAGACCCTCACTTCTTTATTTATGCTAATCAGTGTGGCAACTCTAGTACATTCTGCACCACACATGCTTCTCAGTTGTGGGTGCAATTTACTGTGGCAGAAATTATAAAGGAGATGAAAGCAATTTGCCCACTGAAATCCAAAAGGTAACCTGAGATAATGGAAGTAGATTTAAAAGGAAATTCCACTCTTGGTGTTAACTAGTTAATTTCACTTATAACCCAACCAACCGTAAAGGCATTGTTTTTGTTTTAACAATGCACAATGCTATGGTATGCACTATATACCCAATCATTGTGTCAGAATTAATCACAACGGAGCTGCACCCTATCCCCTGGAGCACAGAGTATGGGCCTGAGGGAATGGATGTGCCTGGATAAGAACCTATTGTGACTCTGTACTTGAAGACAACCTTATGATAGATTCAAGTAGTCACCCTTATATGTGTGTGTGTAACTTCATTGAAATTATAAGATATGATTTTAGTATTCAGGTCCTGTTGTATCTTATCTATTGTTATGATTTAATTATATGTAAGATCTACAGTCTACCCCTATTGGCATCAATCTCACCTTGATGAGAAAGCTGCTATTGAAGCAAACACAAGAAAAAGGACAAAAGATTTTGATTACTGTTCATCACCACGTGGAAGAAATCCACTGGTGCAAGTGAAGAAAGACCGGGAACTCCATTGGTGGGACGTTTTATTTGGATGGTGGAACAAGCTGATATATACTTGATAAGCCTAAGAAGAGAGCTGAGAGGGATAGCTGGTGCCTCACATTTAAGCGGGTTGTACTTGCCTCTTTTCAAGATCTATGGGGACCCAGCCATACAATCAATTAATTTTTAATATCCCCAGTGGCCTCATCTCTAGGTGGTGTCAGAATGTGCCTGACACTGTCCACTTTAAGTCCACATAAACCAGCCAAGAGCAGCTGTAAGAAAAAGCCTGAAAAGCAAAAGAACAAGCAGATCCCATTCAAGTGGCTGAGTTGTGTCCCTGTTGCACAGGACTCATGGTCAGATCATTTCTCAGGTGAGCAGGAGACCTGGGCTCAATCCCATCTTCAAACAGAGGTGGCAGAACCTTCTCTCTTCCACAGCAGGGGCCACCATCTGTCTCTGGGGCATTTGTACCCTGCCAGAAGCAAGAAGAAAGAAGAATAATTCTGCCCAGGTCT
The DNA here is from genome assembly GCA_013398055.1 of Ifrita kowaldi. Lineage (NCBI taxonomy): Eukaryota > Metazoa > Chordata > Aves > Passeriformes > Cinclosomatidae > Ifrita > Ifrita kowaldi. Next base: position 4,056 of record VZRS01007070.1, read on the forward strand.
CTCTCAGGCAGAGCCCAGGTAGGCTTGCAAATGCAGACATGACTTTGGTTGTGGCCTGAGTGTCACAATGGCTCCAGGGCTGAGCCAGCACCTAGCTGAAGAGACACCAGGGTAGGGAGAGAAAATGCAGTTTTTTGAATGTGTGACCTTCTGCACAGCGTTTGAAATTAAGAAACAACATGTACCTGGCTGGTGAGACTCCCTGCTTCACAGCTGTTTTATGTTTGAAAACTCTTCTTCAGTTTGCCCCGTCAGGCTCCATTTCCCTCTACTTGGAACAGGGCTCATCTCCTGCTCTGGCCATGGCTTCCCGTTCTCTGCGCACAAGCTCTGTGGTAATATTTATTTATTTTGACAGGTAAAGCTGCCCTCAGTAATGCAGACAAACATTTTCTTCTTGATCTCTGTATTCTTGTGTCTCCCAAACATTTACTGAGCCTGGAAGTGATTCCAACAGTTTTGTAGAATCATGGAATAACCTGGGTTGGAAGGATCCTCTGGCACTTGTCTCACCTGCGCCCTGCCCAGAGAAGGGCTGTGGGTGCTACGCCAGGTCACTCAGGGTTTTGCCCAGCTGAGTTTGGAGTTACCTCCAAGAGTGCGTATTCCAGAGCCTCTGGGCAACCTGCTTCAGTGTTCGACTACTTCATCATGATTTGTCCCCTCATAAATGTGAAGGTTTTGGTAGAGGTGCTGCAGGGGTGGCCTCTGTGAGGAGACCAGGCCTGCCCTGAGCTGGTCACAGTTGATGCCAGCAGGATCCAACAGACCCAACTTAAGGCATGGCTGGGCCCATCCTCAGGGGAGTCTGTGGCACCTCTGGGAAAGTGCCTTAAAGTGAGGGTGGCAAACACTAAGCAGAAGGAGAAACAAGGCCAGGGTGGGAGGAGACTGAGGGAAGAAGTCCACACTGGATCAGGAGGAGGGAAGAGAGAAGAGGATACCTGGGCAGGGGTTGGATCCAAGGTTTTGCTAGAGCAGGAGCTGAAAGGTGCAGCCTGGAGAAGCTGCTGCCAGTGAAGGAGCCAGCCACGTGTGTGCTGGTCCCAGTCTCCCCCAGTGGCACTGGCCACTGCCTCAGCAAAGGAGCTGAGCATGGCCTGGGTGAGGGGACTGAGGAGCAAAAGGTCTGGGGGGCAGGGGAAGATGTGTATGAAGGAAAGCAGTGTTTTTTCCTGAGGGCTGGCTAGTTTTTTTGGTCTGCCTTGATACCAGAATCTGTAATTAATAGATTGTTAATTGGCAAATAAATTAAATTCATGGAAATTCCCTGAAGGAGTAAACAGGTTTTGCCTGTGACAATATCTAACTGGAATTTCTCTCATACAATTTGTGACAATTGGTCCTTGTTCTTTCCCAAGATGTCTGAGAGCAGCCTGGCTGTGTCTTCCCTGTACCTTCCCATCACATGTCTGAAGACAGCAAGAAGATGCTCCCCACCTGTAGTCATCTCCAGACTAGATCTAGGTCCCGTGCCCTGGTACATTGGGTGCTCCAGGACACAGCCATCACGGTGACCCTTCAGTGGTCTCACTCCAGTGAGCTGGTATCTCTCTTGTACTAGGGAGCTTTGCCCTGAGCACCGTAGTGATGACGAGTTATTGTGCTGAATGGAAGAAGATAATCACTTTCCTTGAAGTGCTGGCTACACTCTTGCTAATGCAGCCCCCAGTGTGGTTGGCTGTCACCACCACAAGGTCGTGTTGTTGACTCATGTTCATACACTGCTAACTCATGCTTAGTTGTGTGGGTGGTGAATATAGACTTAAAATAAAAGTGACATGTAAATTCTTACGAAATAAGGAAGAAGGGATGTCAACAAACTTAGCACTTTTTAGTTTCTCAGCTCCATGAGTAATTATTTCCAAGCGTGCATTAATGAAAATCCCTATCTGCTCTGTGTTTCACAGGAAGAAAATATCTTTGTGATTTCTGTCCTTTCAATAAATCCCTTTAGCCTAAAGTAATACAACTGCAAAGATCTTTTGCAATCACGTTATTTGAAGTAAAATGACATGAGATAGCATTTCATATAAGTTTTCCCAATTTCTTGAAAACCTTGTCAGGAATTCTAGCTTGTATGTTCTATTGTTTGGAATGTTTAGTTTACAAAGGAGAAATGACAATTTTTCTGTGCTTTATTTTAAGTTATGTTAATATTGTTCTTTAGCTACTTTTAATTTCTCAGCTGTCTGCTTTCATGAAAAAATAGGAAATCAAAATGTTGCAACTAATTTTAAAACAAAGTAAATTTCACAGAATAGTTCTGGTTGGAGAGCTGTCTAGAGATCTAGTCCACCCTGCCCTGCTGAAGGGTCAACTAGAGCAGGTTGCTCAAGACATTGTTCAGTCCAGTTCTGAATATCTTCACTGGCAGATACTCCACAATCTGTCTGGGCAACCTGTTCCAGTACCGGAGAATCTTCACTGTAAAAAGGTCTTGGTTTGATTCTTACTATAGAGGTAGTCTAGAAAAGTTGTTAAATCAGCTGTGAACACCAGTGCAGCTCTGAAGAAGCTAAGGAATTAATTCCTCTTGTTTGTCTATTTTCATAAAGTCTTTGAGCTTAGTGGTAGACTGTGGTGAAGTGTGACACAACCAAGTCTCAGAAAGCACGGTGTATTTTAATTTCAAAATGCAGAGCTGTGTTCTTACATCAGGAATGGATGTTTGTAGTTCCAAGTTCTCAGTCAGAGCATAGATGGCTTATTTCTGACCCTCTCTTTGGAATGCCAGGACAGAGGGGCGTTTCCAAGTGCATCTAGGCTGCCCTTGGAAAGTGCTTTGCCAATTGTGTGAGACACACTGGACACTGGAGTAAAACAAAGTGACATCAAGAAGTCTTCTATCCCATTTCTTCCACTGTAATGCAGCATAATTATGCTGGTGCCATTTATGAAGGAAATTTGATGGACTTGATCTTTACAGTGTCCCCCACAGCACCTGACAGAGAAGTTGTATCCTATGCCATGCCATGCCATGCCATGCCATGCCATGCTATGCTATGCTATGCTATCCTATCTTATCCTATCCTACCCTATTCTTTCCATGTATGTGGAAAACGCAGCGCCTCAAAGCCCTGTGTCCAAAGGGAGCAGTTTAATTGTCAAGCTGGGGGCTGCCAGTGGGAGACACGTGCCCTCTGTGCCTTCACCAGCCAGCGTGCAAGAGAGGATCACATTTCCCTTGGCCTTCAGGAAAATGCCCACAAAGGAATGATGGGGGTGGCCAGGTGATGGGGGCAGTAGGATGGGCCGTGAATTCCTGGTTTCCTCTAGAGTGGCTTGTCTGTCTAGAATATAAGATTCCAAAGAGAACCAGAAGTTATTCTGGTACCAGGACCCAGAACTAATAGATGTTTATTTGTAATAAATTTGTTTGTATGCTTTTCCTTTGCTTTGGGAGCACACAGTGATGCTGTGAAATTATAACGTGCTGGGTGCTGGCAGGATGAGTGGCTCCTCTGCTGCATGATGAGACTGCATTCATTTGATTTTTCATTTTTGTTTTTGGGAAGAATGAAGGTGCCTAAGTGTTTTAACTGTCGGGGTGATACTGTGGTTAGAAACTGTCTGTTTCAATTGAACATTATCATGATGAACAGAATTTCAGCTTATCAGTGAAGGATACCAGACAGATAAGGCGAACTGCCAGATTTTGTAACCTTAACTCTGGGAATATTTCTTTCTAAGCTGACTTAAAGAAAAATTCCTGTCTCCACAGTGATTTCATAGTCATGAGGTTTTCCATTAAGACTGCATAAAACCCTGGAAGGTGATGATATGATTTAACATGGCACTTCCAAAGAACCTAATCAGCTTTTGTGCTTGTACATCCTTATAAAGGGTCCATAACATTCCACTTTCCTTAAGGTACATGAATGATTTCCCAATTTACTTCCATGAGAACTGCAAAAGGTTTGCCTCTTTGGTCAGTTGTTATTACTAGGGAGTATGTTTTCTTTGTAGACTCCTTTTCTATTGTGTACATGTTTATAAGTTTCTTCATAAAATGGTCACTCAGGTCTCAGAGATTTTCAGAAACTATAAGCACATTATCTATGGAGAANTTAGATTTTATTTTAAACACTACCTTATTATACTGAATATTAATATATCAGAGAATACTGATCTGAACATGAACTGAACGCTGATTTATTAGAGCTCAGAGACACAACAAAGATACTGCTAATGTGAGCATTTATTCTGTTATCCATGGGGGATATTCAAATCCCTCCCCACTTCATTTACTGGAAGGAAATGTTATACTTCCCTGTCAGGGAAATTTTCTGCCAAACACACAACTAATGTAACATTGCCCTTCTGCTCCACAGTGTTTCTGTGCCAACAGGATATTAGAGAAGGTGTCTCCTTGTCAGGTTAATCCAGTCTCTCCTGGCATATGTCGATTTATTATGGGTGTACATGTCAGGGTAATACCTTCTTCTGTTGCTGGTGCAAACATGGAAGTCTGCTTGTCTGGCTCTATCTGTGCCTGTATATTTTGATCAACGTGTGGTTTTAACTTCATTTTGTGAGCCAGCATGTTTGCAAAGATGTCAGGACCTGCTTTACATACAATATAGCAGAACCCTGTAGAGAATTTCAGCTTCTTGCATTCCTGTCAGCTTGGGACTTTGTTTCCTAGAATGCTGACATGTCACATGGAGACTTCATATCCTTAGATAAAAACCTTTTTGGTCCCTAAGTACTGACAGCCACATTCAATATTACTTCTCATTAATGAACCAGAGTGCATTCTGATCCCACCTTTGCCTTGTACTTTCATCTTTCTTCACCCTTTTCTTTTCCCTCACTGGTTAGCTACTGGAATATGGTCCAGGGAAATCACTCCTGTTCAGTNCATGTTTGCAAAGATGTCAGGACCTGCTTTACATACAATATAGCAGAACCCTGTAGAGAATTTCAGCTTCTTGCATTCCTGTCAGCTTGGGACTTTGTTTCCTAGAATGCTGACATGTCACATGGAGACTTCATATCCTTAGATAAAAACCTTTTTGGTCCCTAAGTACTGACAGCCACATTCAATATTACTTCTCATTAATGAACCAGAGTGCATTCTGATCCCACCTTTGCCTTGTACTTTCATCTTTCTTCACCCTTTTCTTTTCCCTCACTGGTTAGCTACTGGAATATGGTCCAGGGAAATCACTCCTGTTCAGTTAGCAATGCTCTCAGATTACTAATTGTAATTATAAATGTCATGCTGGCTGCCTTCCTTTCCCTTTACTTTTCTTGGATAGGAATTATCCTCTAACTGAAAGAGTCTATTTCGTTCCTTTCCCGGCCATTCCTCATGTTCATTGCATCCACTTGGAGGGGGAGTGTAGTGACCACTTGCACTAGTCCAACAGCTGGCTCTCTTCAATGCTCCATTCCCTTTGTTGACCAGGTGTCGTGATTTAACCCCAGCCAGCAACTAAGCAGCATGCAGCTGCTCACTCCCTCTGAATTTCAGCTCAGGTTCAGACCAATGTTCCAGCCTGTCCAGTGCAGCAGCACAGAAACAGCAGGAGCACCCTGGCCACCTGCCAGCCCAAGCACATTGCCATGGCTATTAACCAGGATGTTCCCAGGCACAATTCTGTAAGGTGGTAAGTAGCAGAGCACTACAGCAAGCAGCAAAAGCAAAAAGCAAAAAGCAGCCACTAAGTAGCACTAGACTCTAACATGCAGTCAGGAAAGTGAGCCTCATGGCAAGCACAGGTGCCCACTCATTACCAGCTAAACAGGACTAACAGATATAAATTCAGTCTAGCATATCCCAATTGAATCTGTCATTATCTCAAACCCTTCAAGCCCCATCTTGGGCACGAAAAAAGGGCTATCGTGGTTTAACCCCACTCAGCAGCCAAGCCCCAGACAGCTGCTCGCTCACTCCCTCACCTGCAGGATCAGGAGAGAGGACTGGAAGAATAAAAGAGAAAAATCATGGGCTGAGATAAAGACAATTTAAGAGGGAAAGCAAAAGCTGTGCAAACAAGCAGAGCAAACCAGGGAATTAATTCACTGCTTCCCATGGGCAGGTAGGTGTGTTCAGCCATCTCCAGGAGAGCAGGACCTCATCATGTGCAATCGTTACTTCGGAAGGCAAAGGCCATCACTCCAAATGTGTTGTGTCTCCCCCACCCCTTCCTTCTTTTACTCCCCAGCTTTACATACTGTGCATGATGTCATACGGTATGGAATATCCCATATTGGTCAGTTTGGGTCACCTGTCCCAGCTGTATCTACTCCCAACCTCCCAGGCACCCCCAACTTCCTTGCCAGAGTGGTGCTACAAAAAGCAGAAAAGGCCTTGGCTCTGTGTTAGCCCTGCTCAGCAATAACAAAAAACATCTCTGTATTATCAACTCTGCTCAGCACAAATCTATTGCACAGCCCCATGTCAGCCACTGTGAAGAAAGTTAACGTATCCCAGCCAAAAGCAGCACACCAGATCTCCATAAACTGTTAAAGGCACTTAGACACTCATCTCCCATGTAAGTAGATTCTTATACTGTCATCACCTAGAGTGGATGGGCAGTTGTTGCACATAGGTAAAACCTTATAAAATGAAGGCTTTGTTGCCTTTATAAAATCATGGCTCAGGCCTGTTACTTCGGCTAAGTGGAAAAGGACTGTGGAAAAGAGACACAGCTGAATTAGGGGTAGAAAAACATGCTGCGTGACCATCGCATGCTCACATTGTGGTGTATGGTGGCTGGTTGAACTATGTTTGTTATGCCTTAAAACTGCGTAAACAGGTAACTGGCTAACTGCTTCAAAAGACCAGGTTTTTGCCATAAAGTGGCTCTCCTTTGCACTTGCCTGGGGAATTTGTGTCACTCCTTATCGCAACAGGCAGTTCTAGGTAAAGAGGCTTCAATTTATGTGTGCCAGATTAGCATGTAAATAGGCAGTTCATGTGCCTGTGTGCCATTTCCATGAAGTCTGTTTAGAAGAATAATGTCTTCTAAGGAACTTTTCTGTCAGTAAAGCAAAAACTCAGCTGCCCGGTTTCTTCTGGCTCATTCTAAGGCTACAGGGTTACCAAAACAAGTTTTAAGGAAAAGCCAAATTTCCACAACCAGAGACTAGTGCTGAATGGTTCAATATCCAAATGGAGATCAGTGATGAGTGGTGTCATCAGGCTTCCAAATTGGGATCAGTACTATTTAATACCTTTATCAATGGCATAGACAGTGGGGTTGAGTGCACCCTCAGCAAATTTGTAGATGACACCAAGCTCAGGGGTGTGGTTGACAGCCCTGAAGGATAGGATGCCATCCAGAGGGAGCTGGACAAGATTGAGAAGTAGTCCCATGGGAATCTCATGAGGGTCCACAAGGCCAAGTGCAAAATTCTGTACCTGGGTTGGGACAATCTCTGGTACCAATACAGGCTGGGGGATGAAGGGAATGAGAGCAGCCCTGCTGAGACAGCCTGGGGATACACTGGTGGACAAGAGGCTGCACTTAGCCAGCAATGTGTACTTGCAGCCCAGAAAGACAATTGCATCCTGGGCTACATCAAAAGATGTGTGGCCAGTAAATCGAGAAAGGTGATTCTGCCCCTCTGCTTTCCTTTAGTGAGACACCACTGTGACAGTGTGGTCCCCACCCTGCCTTTTTCTGCTAAATTAATAGCCACCGGTGGTGGTTGTGATGGCTGTGTCTGGCTTACAGATAACAACACAATAGCTAAGGGTCCTAAATCTTGCTCAAGAGCTAAGAGCAGTTCGTTTTGCTCAACAGCTCAGGGCTAGTTGAGTGTGCAACAACCCAAACTACGTCTGGCATGTAAGTATGACTGTAAGTCAATCTTCTTATTCCAAGAATAGTGGACAGCCTGGGCCCATTGAGCTGTCCTGCATGGGAGTGAACTGTGTGCCAGGATCTCCCCTTGAGCAGGAATGCCTCTCAGGTCTACTCCTCGTGGCTCAGAGACTTCTTACTGCAACAGATTCTTGGTAAGTGATTAATAGCGTGCTAAACTTTGAAATCATAGCTGAGTGATATAGAGGATTGATTGTGCACAGATTATCCTTGAGGCAAAAACCATTGACCTAGTCTGAGACTAAGTCTGCATCCAGCTGCATTTAAATGTCCCTCGGAAAGCAGTTTAGAAAGCAAGGGGTCTTTCTGAACCTCGTGACTCAACAGGAGGGTGTCCCTGACAGTTTTGTCTGACTCTGTCCTTTACGTAGTAAAAAATGAAGTGTACCTTGAATTAAATCTTGTTAAACCACTGTCACATTTACTATTAGACTTTGTTAAATTGCTTGTTTATATCAATAAACATATTGCTACTTCTCTCTTACGGGTGAAGTGCATCACTTAATCTGTGATACTGTCCTGGAATACTGCATTCAACTCTGGAGTCCTCAGCACAGGAGAGATGAACCCGTTGGAGGGGGTACAGAGGAGGGCCACAAAAAAGACCAAAGCAATGAAACAGCTCTGAGAGAGTTGGGGTTGGTCAGCCTGGAGAAGAAAAGGCTCCAGGAAGACCTTGTTGTGTCCTTTCAATACTTAAAGGAGGCTTATAAGCAAGACTGGGACAGATTTTTAATAGAGTTTGTAGTAATAGGACAAGGTCTCACGGTTTTAAACTAAAAGAGGATAGATTCGGAGTAGATATAAGGAAGAAATTTTTACAATGAAAGTGGTGAAACACAGGAACGGGTTGCCCAGAGGGGTGTTGGGTGCTCCATCCCTGGAAACATTCAAGATCTAGTTGGACAGGGCTCTCAGCAACCTGATCTAGTAGAAGATATCCTTGCTCATTGCAGGGGGCTCGCACTAGATGACCTTTAAAGGTTCCTTGCAACCCAAACTATTATATTTAAAATCACTTTGAGATATCTTGCTTAATGGGAATGGCTTGAGTTTAAAAAATCGATAAACAAAAGACCAAGAAACCAACCCATTCTTCCTTATTGGGAGGACTGTTAGTTGATGTGGAACAGAACCTCTTGCAGAGAGGCAGACCAAAGGAGCAATTATTTTTGGCACAGCAGAACATTGCTGTTCCTCTCCCAAAGACTCCTTGAACATCTGTATTTACCTGTCTTCCTTCCTCTGTTTTGTGATTGCTCTCACAGGGAGTTCTTGTCATGCAAGATAAACAAGAGAACATAATCCTAGTGGGGAGTGCCCTGCTCAGGAAGGAGCAGCGTAACTATCTGCTACAGGATAATTGGGTCAAGTGTGCATCATATTCTTTATGTTTTCATTTGGAGCATAATACCTGTCTCTGAATGGGATCTTCTCTGGGATTTTGAAAGTTCAAAGGCACTTTTTGGTTCATCTCTTGATTTTGCAGGGGTTTTTTTGTCATTTGAGAAAATATGTGAAAGATGAAGATGAGTTCATGCGTCTTTTTAGGCTTATTTTCTGTGACATAGGTTGTCAAGAAATGCCATCTCACTTGACACTTTGAAGCTTTTCTACAGCTTTTAGAAGTAATCAACTGTGGATTTATAAGGAAGACTGTAGCCAGAAAGATAAACTCATTTGGTGGGTAGGTGGACTTTAAGACTTTGATGGTGGACACTCACCTAGCTGATAGGCTTACAGACTTTACAGTGAATCCAGAAGCTAAAGGTAGGTGGCTATAATCTCCCAGTGGGATGAGGAAATGGGAGACTCAAGAGACCGAACAACAAGCAATGCAGAGATTAAGGAGTGGAAAGAAGTCCTACCTACCAGTGAAAAAGAGGAAATGACCACTCTGGGTGGCATTGTTCATCCCATGTTTTACAGGCTGCAGATGGGTAATTTTGTGTACCTGCTGTTAAAAAGAAGTGAACAGCAACCAGGTAAAGAGGTGCCAACTTCAATAGCCTCTTATTGCCTACAGCCACTGTCCAGGAAGGGTTGAGCATGGGTATGAGTGCCTTTAGCTGAGTGGCTGCATGAGGATGTTAAAGAGGGTGTCAAGAGGGCAAGCACAAAGGGGCTTGGCTCTGCAGCATAGTAGTGAGGGTGCTCATTTGGGAGGTGAAAATGACTGATTCTGCTTCTGAATCAAGACTAGGGTTTTTTCTGAAACAGCTACTGACTCCACTAGCAAAATAATTCAGTGTAGATAGTCCAAAGTCTTTCTGGTGATTCCCTAGTGTGTTGATGACTGAGAACCTCATTATAGTGAGCGATTTATTAGCTCTGGCTAAAGGCTGAAAATGTGTCACCACCTTCAGTGCCCACAAAGCTAAATTAAATGAATGTCATCGGTGCTATGTTTTGAAGTAATCCACATGTGTTGGTTGTGCTCTGGGCCTGTTAAACCAGATTGAACTCACAGGAGTGTGTCGTGTGTCTCTGGAATCTCATAGGCTTGCTAGAACAGGATGCTTACGTTTTCAGCACACATAACTTTTGGGTGTGAACAGGACGGCAACAACAGGAGCTCAGGGATCTTTTAAATTGAAGATAGAGGTATCTTATCAGTTCACATCCTGGTCTGATAGGTGAGCAAGTTTGGGGGTCTTTTTGTTCATTTTGTTTTGTTTTTAATTAAATTTTTCTGTTAAGTCCCAAACATACACTGAAATCCTGAGATAGCTCTTGAAATCTTTATTCGGATATAGTCCATATTGCCTTCCTGTTGACAGTGGTAGATGAACACATTTTGAAAGATGTTTTTTAATCAGAGAACAAAAATAATCTTTGTTGTAGTGCAGCATGGAGTACAGAAAATAAAAGGGTCATTGCATGCTGGTATCTACACCACAGAATCACTTATTTAGTAATTTTTTTCTACTTCCATTACTAATGTGTTTTGGAGCCTCACTTCAACTTTGCAGTTTTCACAGAACTCTGTTGACAAGTTTTAAGTTCCTGCTTCAACAGGTGAGTTGAATCAGATGATCTCCATAGGTCCCTGCCAACCCATGCTATTCTGTGATTCTATGAAAACTTGCATTTCCCACAACTTTTGTTGAAGTGCCAATTAGTCATGCCTGCAGGGAAGCAAGCACACAGGTGGTCAGAAGAGTCACCAATAGTCTTTCTTCCAGGCTGTTGTTCACCTGTTATTCCTTCTGTTGGACATAGTGCTGTTAGGAATTATAAATACTGGAACTGTACCCTGAACTCCAAATGTCTGAGGTGGATCTGAGTTTACTTTGCTAGGAGCCTACAACACATATTACGTTTTAGGAATACTTCTGTTAGTGAGAAGCTCTGTCTCTTAGTCTGCTCACTTCTTAGTTCCAGAAGTATCTCTACAGTGCAGTGCTTATCTGCATGACCAGTTATAAATTGACTGCTTTTCTTCACTGTAAGTATGAATGTGTGTAATTGGTATATCTGAGATCCTGCAAGGATTATTTAATTCCTTTGTCTTTAGCAAGGATTATTTACTTCCTTTGATTTTACTTATCTCTCTGTTGGCTAACATTAGCCATTTGCACTTCATGACCTGGTGTATGTTTGGGAGGTGTGCATATCTTGTGTGCAAACATATGCGAAGTTTATTAAAATAGTTAAATATGTTATTGCTGCCTACAAGACTGACAAAGCAACCTGTACATTTTTCCAGATAGAGGCTCCCTTCAGTAATACCTATGTATATTTAAATAGAGCTATATGGTTGTCTCACCACTTGCATAAGACCCTTGTGAATTGCCAGAAGATGTAATTTCTGTGAAAATTTGTTTGCTGTCTGTAATCCTGTAATAGCCTGCCAATCTGCAAAGGCTGATGCATGCTCTTAAGTTGAGGGCTGCTAACAGGTTTATAGGGACTCGGAAGAAAACCAGCTTTTCTTAAAGGAACAGTTTTGAGTTGATGGAGCTGTTATTTGAGGCCTGAGGCTGCAATTTATTAGCTGTCAAATAGAGAGCTTTCACCTTATAATTGTTTTGGTTGCAGGCTAGATTAAAATGTACACAATTTATTTTTACATTAAAATTCTTAATTGTTCAATAATTTAATACTGGAGAAAAGTATAAATTATCTGCTCTTGAACATTAAGGAAAGTCAGTGAGGCATGCAGGGGTGGCAATGGCAAAGGCCTATGGCTGAGCATCGATCAAAGGGTACAGGGTGTTCCTGGTGCCAGGGACACCCAGGGCAGGGCAGGAGGCTGCTGCCTGCAGCCAGCAGCTTTCATGAGACAGGCTTATGCAGTTCAGGCCTTGCCAGGAGCAACTGTGGGAGACTGAAATGGCTCTGGGGAGTGATGCGAACAGGATGGGCAGATGGGGATCGAGAGGGCAAACAAGGATTGAGAGAGTTTATTACCTCTCTAGAAGAGGAAGGGCCATCTTTGGTAGCGGGCTGGACAACTTGGTGAGCTTTAAACAGGAGGACTCCAGGCGTGGAGTCCAAAGTGGCAACACTTACGCCATTGCAACCAACTGTGGAATCAGTCAGGCCAACAGAGTAGCGATGAATTTTCCTTATTTGCCTGGCCAGACAGAACCAGAAGGCAGCCACCTCACACCTCAAGTGTGTGTTGCTCAATGCACACTGCCTGGGGAACAAACAGGAGGAAGTGGAACTTCGTGCATCAGTCAGAAAGTTAGGGTATCACAGGAATAACTGAACCATGGTGGGACAACTCACATGACTGAAGAATTACGGTGGATGACAATAGGCTGTTTTGTAAAGACAGGCAGGGATGAAGAGGAAGATGAGTCATGTTGTATCATAAGGAGAACGTAAATATGTAGAAGTCAACTACAGCAGTTGTGGAAGTCCTATTGAATGCCTCTGGATCAAAATCTTCTCTGGGGGCATCTTATAGTCGGCATCTTCTACCAACCTCCAAACCAGAATGATAAGGCTGATGCAGCAATATTTGGGTCACTTAAATAAGCTTTGGGTCTACAGAACCTGGTACTTACAGGTGACTCCAATTACACAGACGTTTGTTGGAAGAACAATAAAATGGCTGACATCATCCATCATGTTCCTGGAATGCATAGAGGGCTGCAGCCTTATACAAATGTTATTTGTGCCAATGAGGAAAGAGGCACTGCTTTGTAATTGTAAATGTAACCTTGTAACATTTTATTGTTACTTTGCAATGTTAGTGATGGCCTTGGCTGCAGTGATCACAACATTGTGGAGTTTGGGATCATGTTGAACGTGGTGAGGGTTTGTACTAAGACAAAGGGTTTAGATTTTAGGAGAACAAACTTCAGCTCACTCAGAGTGGGAAGGAACCTGGCCTGGTTGGACAAGCAGTTGAATATGAGTGCACAGTCTGCTGCTGTGGCAAAGAAGCCAACAGGATCCTGGGCTGAATCAACAAGGGCATCACCAGCAGAGATAAAGATGTCATTATCTTGCTCTACTCAGCACTTGCCAGACTACACCTGCAATAGTGAGTTCAGTTTTTGCCCCCACTGTGCAAAAAATAAGTGGGCAGCTGGAGAGGGTCCAGAGAAGGGCCACAAAGATGACCCAAGGGCTTGAAGCCTGCCACGTGAGGAAAGGCTGAGAGAACTGGGCTTGCTCAGCCTTGAGAAAAGAAAGCTCAGGAGAGTCCTGATGGAGGTAATGGTTCTAGTATTTAAGGGGTGGCTACAAAGAAGATGGAGAGTCAATTTTTAAAACAAGACACATGGAAAAGACAAGGGGTAACAAGTACAAGTTACTCCTGTTGAGATTCCAGTTGGACAGAAGATGAACGTTTTTCACAACAAGGACAACCAGTCATTGGACCAATCTCACCAGGGAAGTAGAATTCCCCAACTTTGACACTTCTAAGATTCAGCTGGAGAGGGTGGTGGGCCATCTGGTGCTTTTTCTAAAAAAAGATTGCACCAGATGATCCTTGAGGTCCCTTCCAACCTGGTATTCTATGATACTATGAAAATGCTTGTTTGTATTTACTACAAAGGCTACACATGGTTCAAGGCTAGTTCTACCTCTTTTTTTTTTTTTTTTTTACACTTTTTTTCANCTATTTATGCACAGTTATGTTCCATCTTAAAAAAAAGTAACAGCTTAAACATCTAAATTTAAGCCTTGATACCAGATACAGTTACTCAATAGCAAAATTGTCAGGGGAACTTTTTGAGATAGCTGAATGCAATGTCATGAATCAGGAATAGAGAAAGAGGGGATTTGACAGGATGTGATATTTCTTTCTGAGAAGCTTCAATTCTGAAAAGGAAGCTGGGAGTCCTGTTAGATAATAATCTCATTTCACATCTCAGATTAAGTATATGGAAAAAAGAATTTATGTCATCCCTGCATACATGAAAAGGAATATTGAATAGGTATAGAGAAATTATTGTTGTACTGCATTTGCCAGTGAAAGTGGTTTTATATAACTTTAATTATCTAAATTGATCTGATTTTCCCACTGCAGGTTTTTCTCTGTTGCCTTTGGAGAAGAAAGGTAGATTGGTTAGCATAGACTATGTGCATTACACTTAGGTAACTCAGGCTAAATGGGGCAAACCCTATCCCTGTCCCAGCAATGCTCAGAGTTTACAAGGCAAGCAGCTTCCAGATTCCACCTCTAGGAAGTTAAGAGAATTCCTCTTGTGTTCCATCCTTTCCTTATCTTTCAAATTTTAGGAAAATTTTGCAAACATCTTCATACATCTTTATGATGTCATGTCTTCTCTTCTATTTGTTGATCATCAGGAAAGTAGTTGCTTCTGTCCATGCTCAAACTATTAGCAATGGCACCACACTATCCACAGTTGGTCTGAATGAGGCAGGGCCTGGATATTATTTCAGGCTTTCAGCAAATGCATGCAGACAGCTTTGCATCATTTACTGTCATATAAAAAGCTTGTTTTTGCAACCATACATGAGATTACTATTAAAGTGGAAAAAAAATCCAAGAAAAATAATTTAGAGGCCAGAAGCTGCCCTTCCTTTTACTTCTGTTCCTCCTGAGTAGCCCCATAGTGCACAGCTAATAAAAAGAACTAGGGGTTGTCACACATATTACTCTTTGTGGTGGGGTCCTTTTTCTCCCTATGGATTAGTACAGCTCCTGGCATAGCAGAACCCTGCTGTGCTTGGTGTTATTAAAACTTCTATAGCAATAACAACAACTGTGATAATAAGTGTACTGGAAAACTTCATAGCTGTAGAATGAAAAATGTAAAAACTTCTCCCTTATTCAATGGCACATGAATATCCATGAATTATAATTATGTTCAAAGCAAATTTTTGAGATTTAACTGATTGGAAATTGTTTTGCCCAAGAGCCAGTGCCTTTTCTTACTAGGTTTTCATGATAATGCAGAATGGCATATTTGTGTCACAACCTCCTCCCTTGTCAGAGCACTGCTTCAATGAAAAAATAACATCTAGTGAGTTGTGTAGTAATTCTTCTCGTGTCTTGATGGAAACGGGGGACCCGCAAGTATTTTACTCTTAATATCTACTTGGAATTAAAAAGAATTCAAAATTTTTTTTGTCCATGTTGTCTTTGAAAGACAGGCAGTCCCACAGATACTTCACTCATGCATGTTTTCCCACCAGAAGACAGTAAAAACTTGATTGAAATAATGACAACTAGGCAAATAAATAGCTATTTTCCTATATTGGAGTCTCAGTAGGATGTAATTGTTTGGGGAAATACATATCTATTTTATCTGTCTTTTTGGAATTATCAGATATAAGTCTGGATAGAAGAAACCAAAGGTTTGGTTCAGAGGTGAACACTGTAATGGTGTGGGAGACAAAACAAATGTAGTGCCTCCCATATGACAGGTCTTTGTTTCCCTTTTGAACTTTTTACTTTTAAATTTAGATAAAATGTGTAATAGACTTGATGGCAAACCAACATGTAATTCAGTTATAAATAGACTGCCTACATTAGTAACAGACTCAATCCATTATTGCTACATGTCCATACTTAGTTCCTATTTCTGTTTCTGTCATTGCTCAAAAGGACTGAGCAATCACTTGGGTTTATTAATATATTCCAACTATGATGAGACTAGTGCAAGTCATCAGCACTCAGGCAACACACTGCTAAACTGTAAACAAATATGTTCAGAACCAATGACACGAACAGCACTTTCTTAGTTAGTCCGGCACATTGTTCATACTGTGTTTGGATCATTGGGGTTCAGATTGGTTTAACTTGCACTGAAATTAATGGCCACAGATGTGCAGGATTTATTTCAATATTCTGCCAATACCTAACCAATACCTCAAAACGTGGCTTAGCAACCATTGCTTTCAGGTGCTGATTTTGAAACTGTAATGGAGGTTCCACAGTGCATTCCTAGTTCACTTGATGAATCCACATTCTCTTCTGCCAGGGAATGTTAATGGTACCAGCACTAACAAGAGTGCACTTTAGACATGTGTAAACTGTGGAGATTCTCAAGTCACTTTCAGACTAGCCATCTTGTTAATAAGCCTTATAAGGACATCAGGGAAGTGGGTTAATTAAGTCAAAAAATCATTAAATAACTCAACAACCTCAGAATTCAGAAAAGTGAGTGACTGAGGTATTCAGCTATGAAATGGAGAGCAGAATTTAAAACTTTTCAGAGCAGGTTATGAAGCTGTTTGGTGGCAGAATAAACTGTTTATTCTCAGCACAATGCTTTTTTGCTGTCTTCGTGGAAAGAGTTGGGTCCCACAATCAAGGAAAATTTTGACCATAAGTAAATTTAACCCTGTGTTTCCATTACAAAGTCAGAAGAGGAGAAAGATGAGTTTAGGTGGTTGGGATGAATTCAGATGAGGGAGAGTGAAAAAGGCATCTAGCAGTGACTACCGGAGTTGATCCCTTCAGAGGTTACTTCTGGATATTTCACTATTGTTTGGCTTTTAAGAAGATGGCAGTTTTTAGAAAGAAAGCTCAATATTGCCTTTAATGTCCCAGTGGACTCAGAAATATTTTGGGACTTTTTGTCTTTTTACAAGGTTTTTGTGCTTGTACATTTAAATGGTCGTGCTTGGTAAAAGAAAGCAGCTGTAGAATTGAACATGAGACTCAGGTTTTAAGTTTACGGAGAGTTCTTCTTTTTCACAAATGATACCTCCAGAAAATAGATGGAGCTTTAACGCTTGTTCATATTTATGATATAAAGAGCAAACCAAACTGAGTTGTTATTTTAGAGTCTTTTAAGTCATATTCTTAGGATCATAAAATTTTTATGGGCTATTTCACGACAAGATATCGCCAATTACTGTTTTGCTAACTGTAAAAATTTAGATAAGACAGAGATTTTACTACTGGTTTTGTGTGAAAACTTATGACATCAAGAATTTACTACTTCAGGGAATTAGTTTTGAACTTTAGTCAGGGTTACTGAGTAATCACATGACTCATTTTCTTTTTTCCTTTGAAAGGCGTTAACAATTTAGCATGCCCATTTGAAATAGAAACCACACAGAATCCTATATAAATGACTTCCACAGACAGCCTATTACTCCACCCCATTGGGATGATACAAGGTAAGAGTTACACAGCTCACTGGATAGCTCTAGAGATGCCAAAGACATGTTTTATGTTATGATTCAAAAGTCCTTAATTTTCTATTATTTGCTATTTAAGTGCTAACTTAGGAAAAATGCTTAAAAGTACCTTTGTACAAAGTATTTTGTTGGGCATTGCAGCTTTAGTTTAGCAATTACATTAAAATAAGAATCATAGAAACATAGAAATCATAGACAATTCTGAAAGAATTTAAAGGAAATAATTCTTGTGTCAATTTTTAATTTATGTTATTGGTAAAATGGCATTTACTTCTAGAAAGTCAGATTCTCATCTCCTTATTTTTGCAAGGTGGCCTTTTAACTTTGTCTCTCTTAGCTAATGGAACCTGAAAGTAAATTTTTCAAAGTGTGAATCTGAGCAGTTATTCCTAATTTCACCTTTCAAATCAAACTTCCAAGAAATGATAACTCAGAATGATGTGTGGGGCTGTGGAACAGCCTCGTCTCTGCTTCACTGCTGTCAGTCAGTGACTGAGGAAGGCTCTTTGGGACTTGCTATGGTATCCCTGAGATGAGAATCTCCCCCCACTGCCAAGAATCCCCCACAAA
>VZRS01007079.1:0-17566 GCA_013398055.1 Ifrita kowaldi
TTATTATTATTATTATTTATTTCTTGTGTTGACCTGAGAATCCCAATTTCTGTTCATTTCCCAGGGATCAGTGCCCTGAGCAGAGGTTTCCCTAAATGGAGCAAGCAATGCTCTGCTCCCCTCATTCCCTGGTGTTCCTCTCCTAGGAGGGTATTCCCAGCCCAGGTCTTTGCTGTGTTCCTGAAGTTCACTCCTCTTGCAGTTGGATTCTTTAACAACTTCCCCCTTGCCCGTTTCATCTTGCAGGTCCTGCTCCTGAAGCCATCACGGATAAAATTTTCCAAATCAGCAAGAAAATTGAGGAATATGCAATCTGCCCAGATCTCCAGGTGGATTTGGGCACCATTGGGAAGCAGCAGTTTGACTTGGAGAACAAATTTAAGCCATTTACAGGTAAACAAATGTTCTTCCTCTTGGCAAGGGTGAGGAATTGTGGTGTTTCTGTGGCCATTCTGACCTCTCCTTCTCATCCGTGGGATAATCCAAATGTGGACATTGCTCCTGGCATCCTGGCATTTATTTCTTTGTTGATTTTGATTTATGTAATTTTCCATCCCACAGAAGTTTCTACTTTAGTAGCAAAATCTTGATCAATTAAACTTCCCTAAAATCAAAGGTTGTTTTGCTGCAAGGCAAATGTGTACTTGAAAACAGAGAAATGCAGTTAAAGTGCATTTTCCTGATTAAAAATCACAGAATTCAATGTTTCAACTGATTTTTTCCATGGTTTCACATATAAAAGTTGTCCCTGTCAGTGGGAAAGCTGTTACATTTCACATGTGACTTCTGTCAGTCAGCAGTGAAATATGAAAATAAATTTTAAAAAGACATTTTAAAAATACTGCAAGTATTTTTTTACCATCTCCTGGTGACCCGTGCTTGTAATCAAAAAAGAAATAAGTTAGAAGATGATAAAATTTGATATTTCTCCCAGTCCCCATTTCTGTGTAGTGGGATTTTTATGCTGTATTTTATGTTTTTATATTCCCTGTTGGCTGCAAAGGTGCAGCTTTTTGAACTATTAAGTTCACACTTCCCAATGACTTTGATGGAATTTAAAGATCTGATTTTATAGACATATTTTTTAATTTAAGTGAAGTGGGACTGAGGCCTCTCAAAGGGAATCCAGGGAGCCTTAGCTGGGAACAGAGTTTGCCTTAAGGATTTTGTTGGTCCATTTGTGACCTGATTAGCAGAGAGAGCCTATAATTAAATCCCTAATTTAGCCCCATTATTCCTGCCCCTATGAACTGATTCTCTGGGATGTTCAAGGGCTTTGTGCTGAGCCCTGGCCCTTCTCTCTGAGGACCCTCAGCACAGCAACAGGACTTGCTCACCAACATTTCAGGCTGAGAGGGTTGATCCCTGCCTCCTTCTCTTTTCCAGTGGAAATTGTGGACTCTGTAGAAGCCTATGCCAACATGCTGAGGAATATCTTTGACTTCAATGCCTTAAAGGAGCTGCTCTCAGGGAAGAACCAGCTCAAGATTCGCATCGATGCCATGCACGGGGGTACGCAGGGCTGGGCTTGGGGCTCTGGGGGGGTGCCCAAAGTGTCCTTGGGGATTTGCCAGGAAGATTTTCTCTGGAATTTCTAGTGCAAGTTTGGGTTTTGGTTTGTAGCAGACTGGATTTTTCTTTTTGGGAGCAAACTTTTTATGTTTTATGTTATTTTCTTTGGTCAAGTGTTGTGTTTGGGGGTTGCAATGAGCTGATTTTCAAGGTCCCTTCCAACCCAAACCATTTTAGGATTCTGTGAAATGTTTCATGGAACCCCTGAATGGTTTGGGTTGGAAGGAATCTTAAAGCTCATCTTCCACCCTCTGCCATGGGCAGGGACACCTTCCACTATCCCAGGTTGCCCCAAGCCCCATCCAACCTGGCCTGGGACACTTGCAGGGATGGGGTGGATTTTGATGTGAGCTCCTAAACCATAAAGCACCTAAAGTGACCCAAACTGAGCAGCCTGAGGTGGGTGGTGCCGTGGCTGAGCCAGCTCCTTCCTCTCTGTTTTGTCGAGACAGTTGTGGGCCCTTACGTGAAGAAGATCCTGTGTGAGGAGCTGGGAGCCCCAGCAAATTCAGCTGTGAACTGCACCCCCCTGGAGGACTTTGGGGGCCACCACCCTGACCCCAACCTAACCTACGCTGCTGACCTGGTGCAGACCATGAAGACGGGAGAGTACGACTTTGGAGCTGCCTTTGATGGAGATGGGGTAAAGGAGCTGCTCAGAATTCCCCTTCTTTCTCTCTAAGCAGCTCTGGGGGACTGAGGTGCCCCTTTTCTCTCCCTCTCTCCTCTGTAGTCATGAGTGAAGCGAAGCACTCGCTGCAGTTTGCCACCACAGCAATAGTTGGCTACTGTGCCAATAAGCCCAAACTGTATTTAAATAACTTTAAAGCTGTGAAAAATCAGCAGGAAGATGAAACAGCATCCAGGTGGTGCTGTGTAACTTCTTCAGAGCTCTGTGTTTATTTCAGAAAATCTCTGGGAATTGTTGGGTTTATGGGCTGGGGCTGAGCAGGGAGCTGAGCAGGGAGCTGAGCTGTGCGTGTGCTGTGTCCCCCAGGATCGCAACATGATTCTGGGCAAGCACGGCTTCTTCGTCAACCCCTCCGACTCCGTCGCCGTCATCGCCGCCAACATCCTCAGCATCCCGTACTTCCAGCAGAGCGGGGTGCGCGGCTTCGCCCGGAGCATGCCCACCAGCGGGGCCCTCGACAGGTAGCACCACCCGTGGGCAGGGGCACAGGGCAGGGAGCCCTGGCAAGGGCAGGGAATGCCCCTTTCCTGGGATTTCACGGGGATCTATTCCGCGTGCTCGCTCCGCTGAGGAGTGAGGCAGTGCCGGGGCAGCGGTGAGGTTTAATGGATTAAACCCTGCCTGGGGACGTGGCACAGCTGGGCTGAGCTCTTGGCTCTTTCCCTTCCCTACAGATAGGCACAAACAAATTACTCTCCCCAGCCTTTTTTCCCTTAAATTTGATAGTGACACTTTCTCGGTGAAATGCTTTGAGACCTGCAACTTAAAATTGCTTTGAAGAGCTGAGTGTTTGTATTTGTTCTTTAAATGCACATCCCACTCATTTCCCAAAGGTCACACTGGGATGAAATGGGGGGATTGTACCAAAGCTGTGGCATTCCCTGCCTTCAGTGAGACGCTGATCCCATTTCCCATGGGAGCACCAAGAATTCAGCGATGTGACTTGGCTTTCTTACCTTTGCAGAGTGGCCCAGGCTACAAAGATTGCTTTGTATGAGACTCCAACGGGCTGGAAGTTCTTTGGAAACTTGATGGATGCAAACAAACTGTCTCTGTGTGGAGAGGAAAGTTTTGGGACTGGTAAGTCAGCATTCCCAATATCACCCATGATGGTGACTCCTTATTCTTTATGGGATTTATCTTTCATCTGCAGTTGTGAACACTTGTAAAATAATAAAATATAAAAAAGGCTTGGAGGAATCAGTGTGGAAATGAACACAATTGAAAGGTTTTGTGAGGCAGGAGCTCCTTCTCCTCCAGTTCTCCAGGAAGGCACGTGGAGATAGGCAGGAAGTTCGGGGGCCTCTTTAGTAGCCCGGTCACTGAGTCTGTGGGGATTAAGTGCAATTCTAAATGTATTTTTCAACTCTTGGTGGCCAGGAAAACCTTCTCAATGTTTTCATTTCTGGAAAGAAATACGGTTTGGAGCACGGAGTTTTATTAGGGAAGGTTTCAGGTCACTATTAAATCTCTGAGCTTAATAGGGCCCTCATTTTCCTGTTCTGAAAACAAGGTATGATTTATAAAGTTTAAATTAACACTTGCCTTTGAACAGTCTAAGTGAGTTATTGGGTTACTGAGAAACAAAGTGAACATCACAAGGAATTTACTGGGGGTGTGCAGGGAAGTTGACGGGAGCAGGATTTGCTCCAGGTTGTTGTGGGGCGTTCAGGACACTCAGGATTCCCAGGAGGTCTCTGCAGTTCCTGAGCTCTCCCTGGCATCTCCCATGTGGTTTTATGTCCTGCCTGTGGAAAAGGGACCTTCCCTGCAGGCAGGGCCCTGAATCAGCACCCGATTCCTGCACAAAGGCTGAGTTTTTTCTGGTCTGAATTCTCCCTGATATGTTTTTCCTGTTTTCTAAGCATCTCTGGTGGCATATCCAAGGCACTGGGTCTTGAGGGAATTTCTCACTCAAACGTTGTGTGTTTCATTCCACCACCCCAGAAAAACCTTTTAGCCTGTTTTTGGGTGCTTTTAATCCCCAAATGCCTGGACTGAAGTTCTTTGTGGAGCAGGAGTGCACAGCTCAACAGGAAAGGATTAGCCCAGCTTTCCTGTGGCTGAGGAAATGGGATCACAACTCTGGGGGAGAGCAGGTTGCTGTGGGGCTGGGCGGTCTCCAGGAGCAACATTTTTGCAGTCAGATATTACTCTGATACGTGGGACTGGGATTTGGCTGTGTGTTGGAAGGAAAGGGGACTTTCAGGAAACCTGGTATCCCTGTGAAGGAATCTTGAAGTAAATGGTGAGTAAAGAAAGATTCTGGAGTTTTGCCCTGAGTGATTTCAGCATGTGCTGAGTTTATATCCTGGACCTTGGCTAATGAGAGGGCACTGGTGCTTCAGGAGATAAATAAAACCAAATTCCTGGAGCTGCTGATGGGAGATGATCTCAAATGAGCAGTTCCCCAAGACTGTTTCCACCTTTGTATGAGGAACAAGCTCAGTTCCTATGCATCCCCCAGCAGGTAAGGGACTTCCTCCCAAACCAAAGTGATTCCAGTGGCAGCAGGGGTTGAGAGAGAGGTTTGGGATTTTGGCCAGGCAGCAAGACATCCAAGTGGTGGGAGCTGAAGCAGTTTGGGGGAACAGACTGGGAAAGGGCCCAGGAGTGCTGGGTTCCCCCCACAGTGCAGAGGGGTTTGTCCATCTGACAAATGCACTTAGGAAGGAAAAAGGAATGAAAAGGGGTGAGGAGGGTTGGTTGATAGGAAGTTAATGAGGAGTTGTTTGGAACTGGACAGAATGGGAGTGTTGAAGGGGAGAGAGGTGAAGGAGCAGCCAAAAGACCCAGTAAAAATTGAAACAAACTGTGAGGCGGTGGGACTGGAGTCCAGCAGCAATTAGAGTAATGTGACATGACAGAATTCCTGCTTGCTTCCTTGGGTATTTTATTCCAGCAATAAGTTGATACATCACATGGGACTGGTGTTTATTTAGCATTCCTCTCCATCACCTCTGCCCAGCTCTCCCCGCCGTGAGGGACCGTGGGGGTAATTTATGGCCACATCCTCAATAGTGGGATTTGTGTAAAGCACCACGTAACCCCTGCCCTGCCCCCAGCCCTTTCCCAGAGGATTCCCACTCTGGCACTCCTTCAGAGGGTGACATGGCAGCTCTGGAGTGCTCCTGGGGTTTCTTTAATACCTGTTTGGAGGTATTCCAGAGTGGGAAGGAGAAAACTTTGCATCTGTGGGGCACAGGGCCGAACTGACGCGCCAGAGGCACCAAGTGTGGGCTGGGTGTGCTCTGGACCATCTGATCCCGTTTAATTTGGGGGCTGCGTAAGGTCCAGCACCTCTCGGGTTTCCCAAGGGGTCAGTCAGTGCCATGTGGCCCTGCTGGAGCAGGACCAGTTGCCCCACTGTGGTCCCTTCCAACCTGACCCATTCTGGGATTCTGTGAATCCTCCTGTAGCCAAGAGAGGGGCTTTTCCAGCCCCCCGTGACAGCAGGCTGGAGACTCTCCTGGTCTCTGCAGAGGATGGAGCCTCTCCTTGCCCTGCTGTTGCCAGCCCCAGGGCTCGTGCTCCCTGCCCTGCTGCTCCTCTCCCTGTTGTGGGATGATTTTGTGGTCATTGGGGTTTGGTTCCCCAGGAGGGCTGACATTCCCCTTGGTGCTGGACCAGGAGATGATCCCAGGGTGCTCCTTGGCAGATGGGACACGGCAGGTGCTGAGGAGCTGATGTTCTTCCCGAGCTGCTCCTTTACATTCACCTTTTGTTTTTTATTTGATGCCCTTTTTACTTTGCATTCCCCGTTCCTTCCTTGGGAACAGAGTTAAGGATGTGTGAACAATGAGCGTGTGTGTTAAAAGATGCTGAGTGTTTTATTCGGGCTGGAGCTGGAGCAGATGAAATCCTGCCCTGTTTTAACGACGCAGCAGGGATGGGGCTCTGGAAATGCTTCCCATTTGTGAGCTGTGCAGCTGCCAGGGGCATGGAGGAGAGGAGACAAGGTGGGGACTGTGCTGTGAGAGGAGTGGGAATTGTGTCTGTGCTGTGGCTCCCCACAGGCTCCGACCACATCCGAGAGAAGGACGGGCTGTGGGCAGTGCTGGCCTGGCTGTCCATCCTGGCCGCCCGCAAGCAGAGCGTGGAGGACATCATGAAGGATCACTGGCAGAAGTACGGCAGGAACTTCTTCACCAGGTGGGGAAAGGGCTCCTGACACCTCACATTCCCTGTTCTGGGTCAGAGCAGAGCCCTTTTGGCACCGCTGTGCCACCGTGGGGCTGTTCCTGTGTCACTCCATGGCTGTCACCGTGGGGCTGTTCCAGTGTCATTCCATGGCTGTCACCGTGGGGCTGTTCCTGTGTTGCTCCACTGCTGTCACCGTGGGGCTGTTCCTGTGTCATTCCATTGCTGTTTGTCCTGTAGTAGTTTAAAACTCCCCGAGCAGTTTGCAGCATTCCTGGGTGCCATGAAATGGGAATTCACTGTAACCTTTCACGGTGTCCAGCTTTGGGTTGTTATTCCAGACATAAATCTGGCACCAAAGGCTCGACATTTTCCACATGCAAGGTATCTTTTCTTACTTTTCATGGAGATTTTTTCCTCCAAGAGTCTTTTGTGCCATGGGATCAGTATTCTTGAGACCCCACATCACAAGTTAATTTGGGACATATTCAGTGACAGCAGTGTCTCATGGAATGGATGCCCAGCCCCATAGCTGTTATTTACCTGGCTGAGTTCCTGTCCAGTCCCCAAATACTGAAATTTAACCTGCAGTAGATATGGAAGATGGCAAGGGAAGGAGTGAGAACCAGCCTGCACACAAGCAGAGGTGGGAACACTGTGAAAGCATTAGGCACAAATCGTTCAGCTTGGAAGGTCTACCTGAGAACTCCATCTCCAATTGCCAGATGAAAGAACTTGCCTTTCCCTTTGTTTTTTTCTTCCTTTTTTTCCCCCCCACTCACCACAAAGCCAGCACACATCTGAGGCATGGAAACCTGGGCAAAAATGCCAAAGTCTAGGATAAAAAGGCAGCCTTTTAGCATGTGAGGTGTGTGTGCAGAGCACGTTGAGTGCAGGGGTAGGCAAACACAGTGGCACAAATCCTGCTGGCAGTGGGAATACAGTCTGGGATGCTGATGTGGGCTCCAGCTACTCTCTGCTGTCTCTCTTCCCCGGGCAGGGACATCAAAGCTGGCACTGGATGTTTTCCTGGTGCACTCACAGCTGCAGTTTGCTGTGGGGATGCTCTCAGGGTGTTCACAGTAACCTTGAGGGATCTGGTGGGGTGCTGTGGGCAGAACTACAGNCTTTGCATCTGTGGGGCACAGGGCCGAACTGACGCGCCAGAGGCACCAAGTGTGGGCTGGGTGTGCTCTGGACCATCTGATCCCGTTTAATTTGGGGGCTGCGTAAGGTCCAGCACCTCTCGGGTTTCCCAAGGGGTCAGTCAGTGCCATGTGGCCCTGCTGGAGCAGGACCAGTTGCCCCACTGTGGTCCCTTCCAACCTGACCCATTCTGGGATTCTGTGAATCCTCCTGTAGCCAAGAGAGGGGCTTTTCCAGCCCCCCGTGACAGCAGGCTGGAGACTCTCCTGGTCTCTGCAGAGGATGGAGCCTCTCCTTGCCCTGCTGTTGCCAGCCCCAGGGCTCATGCTCCCTGCCCTGCTGCTCCTCTCCCTGTTGTGGGATGATTTTGTGGTCATTGGGGTTTGGTTCCCCAGGAGGGCTGACATTCCCCTTGGTGCTGGACCAGGAGATGATCCCAGGGTGCTCCTTGGCAGATGGGACACGGCAGGTGCTGAGGAGCTGATGTTCTTCCCGAGCTGCTCCTTTGCATTCACCTTTTGTTTTTTATTTGATGCCCTTTTTACTTTGCATTCCCCGTTCCTTCCTTGGGAACAGAGTTAAGGATGTGTGAACAATGAGCGTGTGTGTTAAAAGATGCTGAGTGTTTTATTCGGGCTGGAGCTGGAGCAGATGAAATCCTGCCCTGTTTTAACGACGCAGCAGGGATGGGGCTCTGGAAATGCTTCCCATTTGTGAGCTGTGCAGCTGCCAGGGGCATGGAGGAGAGGAGACAAGGTGGGGACTGTGCTGTGAGAGGAGTGGGAATTGTGTCTGTGCTGTGGCTCCCCACAGGCTCCGACCACATCCGAGAGAAGGACGGGCTGTGGGCAGTGCTGGCCTGGCTGTCCATCCTGGCCGCCCGCAAGCAGAGCGTGGAGGACATCATGAAGGATCACTGGCAGAAGTACGGCAGGAACTTCTTCACCAGGTGGGGAAAGGGCTCCTGACACCTCACATTCCCTGTTCTGGGTCAGAGCAGAGCCCTTTTGGCACCGCTGTGCCACCGTGGGGCTGTTCCTGTGTCACTCCATGGCTGTCACCGTGGGGCTGTTCCTGTGTCACCCCACTGCTGTCACCGTGGGGCTGTTCCTGTGTCGCTCCATGGCTGTCACCGTGGGGCTGTTCCTGTGTCACTCCATTGCTGTCACCGTGGGGCTGTTCCTGTGTCACTCCATGGCTGTCACCGTGGGGCTGTTCCTGTGTCATTCCATTGCTGTTTGTCCTGTAGTAGTTTAAAACTCCCCGAGCAGTTTGCAGCATTCCTGGGTGCCATGAAATGGGGATTCACTGTAACCCTTCACGGTGTCCAGCTTTGGGTTGTTATTCCAGACATAAATCTGGCACCAAAGGCTCGACATTTTCCACATGCAAGGTATCTTTTCTTACTTTTCATGGAGATTTTTTCCTCCAAGAGTCTTTTTTGCCATGGGATCAGTATTCTTGAGACCCCACATCACAAGTTAATTTGGGACATATTCAGTGACAGCAGTGTCTCATGGAATGGATGCCCAGCCCCATGGCTGTTATTTACCTGGCTGAGTTCCTGTCCAGTCCCCAAATACTGAAATTTAACCTGCAGTAGATATGGAAGATGGCAAGGGAAGGAGTGAGAACCAGCCTGCACACAAGCAGAGGTGGGAACACTGTGAAAGCATTAGGCACAAATCGTTCAGCTTGGAAGGTCTACCTGAGAACTCCATCTCCAATTGCCAGATGAAAGAACTTGCCTTTCCCTTTGTTTTTTTCTTCCTTTTTTTCCCCCCCACTCACCACAAAGCCAGCACACATCTGAGGCATGGAAACCTGGGCAAAAATGCCAAAGTCTAGGATAAAAAGGCAGCCTTTTAGCATGTGAGGTGTGTGTGCAGAGCACGTTGAGTGCAGGGGTAGGCAAACACAGTGGCACAAATCCTGCTGGCAGTGGGAATACAGAGTCTGGGATGCTGGTGTGGGCTCCGGCCGCTCTCTGCTGCCTCTCTTCCCTGGGCAGGGACATCAAAGCTGGCACTGGATGTTTTCCTGGTGCACTCACAGCTGCAGTTTGCTGTGGGGATGCTCTCAGGGTGTTCACAGTAACCTTGAGGGATCTGGTGGGGTGCTGTGGGCAGAACTACAGGAAATTCTTGGCAGTCAGTTGGAGCTTGGCCCTGGCCCTCAGTCTGTGACACTCGGTGTGAGACAGCACTTTGTGCTTTCATCTCCTGGCACCAAGTGCCTGTGATACGCTGTGCTGTGTCCCAAGGATCTGTGTGGATGGAGCTGTAGAGCTGCACACAGATCCTCTTCTCATTTCATAGAATCCCACACTGGGTTGGGTCGGGAGGGACCTTAACGCCCATCCAGTGCCACCTCTGCCATGGGCAGGAACACCTTCCATTATCCCAGGCTGCTCCAAGCCCCATCCAACCTGGCCTTGGACACTTCCAGTGATGGGACAGCCACAGCGTCTCTGGCCAATGTGTTCTGGTGCTTTTATGTACCTTTTCTCCCTGTCCTCCCCTCCAGCACAGGAGCAGAGAACACCCACAGAGCTCGAAAAGGGCGTCCCAAACCATCACAGCTCATTGCATCCTCCCCTCCCTAATCCCTGTGTGTGGTGCTGGCTGCAGGTACGACTACGAGGAGGTGGATGCAGATGCTGCCAACAAAATGATGAAGGATTTGGAGACGGTGATGTTCGACCGCTCCTTCGTGGGGAAGCAGCTGTCGAGTGGGGACAAAGTCTACACGGTGGAGAAAGCCGACAACTTCGAGTACAACGACCCCGTGGATGGCAGCGTCTCCAGGAACCAGGTGGGCACAGCCTGGCCTGGGCTGAACTGGGAGGGTTCTCTTCATGTCCTGTTTCCATGAAGAGCAGTGTATTGGGAATGCTGTGTCTGGCAGGCAGTTCCTGGCTCTTTTCAGGAGCTTCGGGGGTTTCAGCAAGTTCTCCAGATGAGGTAGGATGGACATTAATCCCTCTGGGAGTGGGGAGAGGGTAACACAGGAGCCTTCTGTGGCTCCCTGAAGAGGGGGGATGATGTGGGTCAGGCACAGCCACACTGGGAATCATGGAAAACAGCCTGGCTACCCACGGGCACAGAGCTGAGAGCCCTTCCCTCCCGTGTCCCGAGCAGGGCTTGCGGCTCATCTTCTCCGACGGCTCCCGCATCATCTTCCGCCTGAGCGGCACCGGCAGCGCCGGGGCCACCGTGCGCCTCTACATCGACAGCTACGAGAAGGATGCTCAGAAGATAAACCAAGACCCACAGGTGGGTGCTGCAGCTCGCTCCTGCCACTGCTGGCTCCCAGAGCTGAGCCCTTTCTTAGCCCTGCTTTGCTCAGAGCTGTGTGGAGGTGCCAGGAATTTGGGGAGCCAGAGCTATCTTTCATCCCAGTGTAAAGAGGTTTATTAAAAAAGAGCTCAAGTGTGGAGCAAGTGTCACTGGGAATCCCTCACAGCTGCCACTGCCACAGCACAGGAGTTTTCCTGCCTGTATTACACCTGTGGCTGGTTTAAAAGAAATAAATGGGATCACAGGTGCAGCTGTACCTGAGCTGACACTGCCCTGTTCTGTGCTGAGTTCAGTACATGTTCTACAACACCATTTACAAATGCTGCTGAGCTTTTGTAGGCACTGGAGGAGAAGAATCCTCTCATATTTAGGTTTAGCCTGGATATCAGGAAAGAATTTTTCACCCAGAAGGTGGGTGGGCACTGCCCAGGCTCTCCAGGGAACGGGCACAGCCCCAAGGCTGCCAGAGCTCCAGGAGCACTGCCAGGGACTGGGTGGGATTGTTGGGGTGTCTGTGCAGGGCCAGCAGTTGGACCAATGATCCTTGGGGATCATCCCAACTCAGGATATTTTCTGATTCTATATTCCTCAGCAAACATGAGCTCTTTGTGCATAACTTACTGTGCCATCATTGATAAAAAGAATGAAAGTCCCCCATTCTGAGAGGACCAAACAGAATTTAGGATTTACCTGTCCTGTGCTGACGTGCAGTGGAGGTTGGGATACAGCACAGGGAGGGTGGCAGCAGCACCGCTGGAGCTTGGGATTTCCTCTGAGCACTGCATCCCTGTCACTGGTCCCAGAGCTCAGGCTGCGAGCCCAAAGCAGTCCTTTGGTCAGGAGAGCTGAGCTTTGGCTGTCCTGGGCTGACCTGGATGTAGCAGGAAGTCTGGATGGGGCATGGGAAGGCTGCATGTGCTGCTCTGCAGTTCTGAGCCCTCTCTTTCCTCCCTGCAGGTGATGTTGGCACCCCTCATTTCCATTGCACTGAAACTTTCCCAGCTCCACGAAAGAACCGGCCGCTCCGGGCCCACTGTCATCACATAGAGCCCCCCTGTGCTGGAGTGTGCATGGGGCAGGGACTCAGCCCAGCCCCTCTCCTTGTCAAATTGTCACTAAGAGAGGAATACTGATTTTATCCCTGTATTTAAGAACACTGTTTTGCTGCTAAGGATAACCAATAAACCCCAGCCCTCAGCACCCCTTGTGCCCTTGGCTGCTTCTCTGCGTCCCCAGTGCTGCTGGTGGGTTGGGCGTGGTGCTCCTCAGACAACCTTTGGGGCAGCACGTGGACTCCTGGCTTTTCCTTAGGCAAAAGGCTCTAGGAATAACAGAGACACTAAATTCTCCAATAATTCACAGGCTTTTTTTCTGTCTTGGAAACTTCCCTGGGAAAGAAGCACAAATACTTTATCCCGGTTTGGATGAGCTTGTTTGGTTGAATGTGGACAGTAAGAGCCTTGGAATAATCAGATTTGCAGGAATTAATGTGCAATATCTTATCCAGGGGCACAGAGAGGGTCACTTTGGAGACAGCTGTAGCTTTGTTTGAAGTAAGCTGCACCTTCCTGCCCTTTTCCTGGAAGTACTCACATGAGTGGGATGAGTTTAGGCTCTGTCCCCTCTTGGTTTGCTTGCCTTTGTCACTCAAATCCTGCAATCCCTGTGTCCCATCTCACCTTCTGCCCAGGGCTGAAATTCAGGCTGGATCCCTGGGCAGGCCTGAGGGAGCAGCTCTATTACCCAGGAATGTGGAACATCCCACCCCCATCCCGACCTGCCAGCACCACTTCCAAGGGAGACTGGATGTGCTAACAAAAGGCTTTTTATCTCACCGGTGCACAGGTGAGGTGTCTCTGCTGCTCCGTCTGCACTGACAGCTGTGGGGGAGCTGCTCTGCTGTGGGGTGGATAAAAAAACTTCAAAAATGAGATGCAAAAAGTCTAAAAGCCAAGGTAGGACCTGTGCCCGAGGTTGGGAGAGCTGTGTTTTCCATGCCATGGCCCTGTGCCTGCCCAGTGCTTCCCTTGGCAAGATGCTTCCAGAGGTTTCCCTCAGGCTGGCTGCAGAGCACTAAACCAGGAAGCTGGGATTAGTGGGGGAAAAACAACTTGGCTGCTCTAATTTGCCTTTCAAGCATTGTGTGAACGAGTGACCCCGGAGTTTATGGTTGGCCTCTTGTTAAAGCAGGTCAGCCCTGGGTTCCTCCTAATGGAACTGTGAGTGCTTTTCAGTCAAACTGTGCTAAAAGCTGCTCTCTGCCGATCCTGGTGCTGACTGGTGCTAACAGCTCTCTGGTGACACACAGCTGTCCTCTCCTGGGCCTCCCGACTTCTTTCAGCACCTTCAGAACGAGAGGCAAAGCTTCCTGTGCTCTCATGGCTTCATCTCAGCTCGGTTCCTCCAGCTGCTCCCTCCCACCACACCTACAAGAGCTGCAAAGTGGAGCCCGAACTGATCCCCCTGTTGCTTGTTCCTTGTGACAATTGGTGCCTGTGCAGCCCTTGCCTGTCCAGCTCATGGGATTGGGAACCTTGAGTTCTTACAACTCCTTGGCAGGAGGGTACAGCCAGGAGGGGTCAGGCTCTTCTCCCAGATACAGGCAACTAGATGAGAGGAAACGGCCTCAAGTTGTGCCAAGATTGGATATTAGGGAAAATTTCTTCCCCAAAAGGGCTGCCCAGCCCTGGCACAGCTGCCCAGGGTAGTGGTGAGTCCCCATCCCCGGAGGGGTTTTAAAACCATGTGGATGTGGCACTTGGGGATGTGGTTTAGGGGTGGGATCTGTAGTGCTGGGGAACAGCTGGACTCAATGGTCTGGGAGGGCTTTTCCAGCCTAAATGATTGTGTGGCTCTGTGGCTGCTGGCCAGAGATCCCTCCTGGGGAAGCCTGGGTGGATTTGCCCGCTGGGTCACTGAGCAGGATGCAGCTCTTGGCAGCTGCCCCAGTGCCAGCACGTCCCTGACCATGCAGCACACGCAGGGGAAGTGGCTGTGCTTCAGGATAGCTGCTGCAGCTCCGGGTACAGGAGACCCTGGAGGTTCTGATTTTCTCAGGAAATCCACTTTTCCCCCTGGGTTGGATCCTGCTGGATCCCTTCCAGGTCAAGGACAGTGCAGGAACAGGGGAGCACGGTCAGTCCGTGCAGCACTTGATGAGCTGCCTTTGCCAAAGCCATGACCACGGAGGAGTTTGCAGAGACTCAGCCCCTCTGCAGATGGAGATCTGCATGAAAAATGACTCCTGCTCTTTCTCTGCCTCTCTCCAGGCCAAAGCTCAGGACTCCTGTCCCGGAGGAGCCCGATGAGATCCAGATGTCTCAGCAGTCGTAGCGTTGTAACCTTTACGTAAGGCAGGATCTCATTTCTGGGCGCAGTTTGCACTGCATGGAGATGGAAACACATCCCAAGAGCTTCCTGGGAAGAGCAACCACAGCCCAGCCCAGAGCAGAGCTCAGCCCAGCCCCAAACTGTGCTCAGGAATTCCTTGTCCCAGCCTGGTTGGTTGAGCTGGCAGGAACCAGTGTCCAAGGTGATCCCCAGCACATGGGGGACGGTTGAACCCCTGTGCTTGAGGCACAAAAGCTCTGAAATCCTGGTTTCCTGCAGGATTTTCCACCCTGGAGATGGGCTGTCTCTCTCTAGATGGCAGCACTGGTAAAGAGTCTCTTGGCCGCCTCCAGCCGAGGCAGGGTTTCACCACACCTCCCTCTTGTGATTTCATCAATAATCCCGGGATTCAGTCACAATTCCTGCATCTCTGAAGCCTTGGTGAGTGCACAGGCTGCCCAGCTGGTCCCTAAGGATGGGCTCCCATGCAGAAATACTGGCACAAATCACGGGTTTGAGGCTACCTAAATCAGTTCAGGAAAACACTGCACAGTGCTGTCATTGGTGGAGTAGTTCCATGTGATAAACGCAAAGTCTAATCCCCAGATCCTCAGCACGTAGAGGTTTGGGCAAAATTTCCAGGTACCACTGAAAAAAATGTGTTCTTTGGCATGTCCCCATCACAGCACTGACAGCTGTGCCCAGGCTCAGGTGGAGAAAGTGGCAGCAGATGAACTAAAACAATTATTAAATTAAATCAAATCTCATTTGTTCCCTCAGATTTCAGACACTGAGCAGGGATGTGGGACCATCAGCACGTTCCTGCGTCTCTGAGCTTTTTCACCACCATCAGAAGAGCTTGTCTCATCCCTTCCCTTGGTATTCCCTCACATTCCTCAGCTGTGGGAGGCTTTGGGAAGATCCCAGAAATGCTGAGCTGTGACCAGAAAAAAGCAGGGCCAGGCTGGGGCCAAAGACTGCAGGTGAAGGAGCAGGTCAGGGAAGCATGGTAAGGATGGGACAGGACCAGGATGTGGTGCTGGGGTGGAGATGGCAGCAGTGGGGTGGAATAAATGGAGACTGGAAGGGATAAAAGCTCCAGAACAGAGAGGGATTTGGTTTTACTGCCTTCGTTTCCACAGGTTGTGATTATGAGCCAGAATCAACAGGGATAACAGGGATATATCCATTCTGGGAAATGCAGGTCAGCGTGACCCTGCTGCTCCCAGCACCCCACCTGCACTTCAGTTCTGTAAACTCCCACTCTCTCTGGCTGAACACTCAGCTCCACACGTACAGCTCAATTGCAGGGAACAAATTAAGTTTTAATTAGGATGAGGAATCCTAGCGAGGAGCAACAGTCCAGGCCTGAAAGGCATCCAGGCTCTTCGTGTGACAGTGTGTGAGAGGAGCCAAGGCCGCAGCTGTTGGGATGGATCTGAACCATGATGGGGATCAGATGCTCCCAGGGCCGCAGCCCCTCTGCTCTGAGAGAGCTGGGGGTGCTCACCTGGCGAGAAGGAGGCTCCAGGGAGAGCTCAGAGCCCCTTCCAGGGCCTAAAGGGGCTCCAGGAGAGCTGGAGAGGGACTGGGGACAAGGGATGGAGGGACAGGACACAGGGAATGGCTTCCCAGTGCCAGAGGGCAGGGCTGGATGGGATATTGGGAAGGAATTGTTCCCTGGGAGGGTGGGCAGGCCCTGCCACAGGGTTCCCAGAGCAGCTGTGGCTGCCCCTGGATCCCTGGCAGTGCCCAAGGCCAGGTTGGACATTGGGGCTTGGAGCAGCCTGGGGCAGTGGGAGGGGTCCCTGCCCATGGCAGGAACTGGATGAGATTTAAGGTCCCTTCTACTACAGCAAAGCAAAGGCTGGTGAAATTCCTGCCTGTGGCACATTTAATTTGCCATAATTTCAAACTTTCTGGAACCAGCAGGGATGAGCTGAACACTGGAGGAGTTTGGCTGCACTTCATGGCTATATTCGATATCATGGCATGGCTTAGAAAGACTTTGCATCAGTTCAGCTCCCTCCCCTCCTCTGTGAAAGCCACCTGGCAGGACCGTCCATGCCCTGCTCCCTCCAGGTGCCCATGTGGGTGCCCCAGGGTGACTCTCAGACGTGCTGCAGCTCCCACCATGGTGCAGAGCTCCACGTTGGGGAATCCCCACAGTCCCTCCTCTGTTATTTCCAGTCCCTCCTCGCATCCAGAGCACAAAGGAAGGGGGAAAAAAGGTAAGTTTGGGAAGGAATAAAAGGCAAGCAAGCCCCATGTCAGAGCGAGTGAGTGTGCAAAGCTTTCAATCACCTGACTCCGTGTTTATCCACCGCTCCGGGGAGGTGGGCGGAGCTGGGGGAAGCGGAGGAGTTTAGGAAATTCACAAGCAGAGTGCTTGTGTTGTTTCTGCAACCAAATTCCCAGTCATGTGTGTCCCTTCACAATGCCATTAACCTCCCATGCTGGGGCTGGGAGACCCTCAGGAGTGATCAGGTCCAGCAGGGATGAGTGGGATGGTTGTTCCTGGCAGCACCAAAGCTTTGCCTTCTCCTCTGGGGTCACCTGTCTGCAAAGAGCCTCTCAGGTAAAAAACCAGAGACAGACACTACAAATCCATCCTGTGCCAGTGCAACCCAAAGAGAAGTGTTCTAATACTCTGTAATTACAGTCAGCCTCAAAGGAGATGCTTTCTGAGGGCATTAATCAGCTGCTCAGCTCCTACCTAAGGAAATAATGTGATTTTTAAACAGTGTTGGGGTTTAATTTGACTCAGCAGCAGCTCAGAGGTGTTTGTCTCTTCGCAAGAAATTCCAGCTGTTTGAGAGTTTGACCACTTGGAAGACAGAGGAAAAAATACATATATATGAATTTAAATGATGGTCCTGCCTAGTGAACTTTCAGGGTGAAGCACAGCCTTTTCCAAAGCAAAATGAAAGCAGCAGTTCTCTGCATCTTAGGCTGAAGAAGTTAATTAGTATGTGGGTGTTATTTAAACAGCTAAATGGGACTTTATTGGAATGCTAAAATGCATCTGGCCCAGTTCAGTGCCTTTTTCAGGAGTACCTGAGCTCCCTCCAGTTCAGAGGTCAGAGCTTCCCCTACACTTACTGGTTTTTAGCTTTCAGTGTCCTCCTGATTAAATTGTTGCTGTGGTGAAAGTTGAATATTTAGGTTGTATGGAAAGTAGAGAAATTGAATGTAAATTGAAGCTGTTTATTTTTTAATTTATTGCCAAGCAAAAATGTCCAGGGCTGTTAATTAGTGTCTCACTCCCAGCAGCAGGTGGGACAGGGCAGCTCCTGGCACCATTTCAGGCATTCACTGTTGATAACATTTATGGCAGAATGAGCAATGTAAGACATTTTATTTTGCTGCTTTCTCAAAAAAAAAAAAA
>VZRS01007079.1:26326-185859 GCA_013398055.1 Ifrita kowaldi
GCGGCGCGGACGGGAGCCTCCCGCTGCTGCTCCCGCTGCTCCTGCTGCTGCGTGCGGGCAGCCGCGCAGAGCCCGGGGACGCCACGCAAGGTAAGGGGGACACGGCGGTCCCGGGGTGGGATGAGAGGAGCGGGGCCGGCACCGAGGGGAGCCCGGCGGCTGCAGCGCTGCCCCCGCGCCGCCTCCCGTTAGCGAACTCGGGGGTTTATACTCGGTCTGTGTTTAATTGCTTCGTAAAAAAAGCTCTTTCCAAGTGTCGGGGCCAGTAAGCATTCCCAGCGTAACCATTCCCAGGCGGTCCCGCTTTGCGGTCCGTGATTGATGGTGCCCGAGGTGTGTTGTCACACTGGGGACTTGTCCCTTAGATCCGGCTCTGAGGGCATGTTTTGCCATCTCACCCCCCTTGTACTCCTGAAAAATGTTTGTTTATCTATTTATTTATTTTCAACAAAAAGAAAGCGTCTCCGTTCTGTTGTTAGCGAGTGATATTTATCCCGCGATCCTTCTGCTTTATCAGCGTTCCGATTCCAGCCTTTTTGCGAGTGATTTACGTGTAAAACATAGCGTAGCCCAGGCATGAAGGGACCTTGGAATCGGGATAGCGGGAATTGGGCAAGGACCGATTCCTTCAGGCCAAGTCAGTAAAAAGTGAGCAGTGTTTTTGGACGCCTGCATGAGAATTTCAGTGAGAGTTGGATAGACGTGAGCTCCGGCTCCTCCGAAGTGTTTCGTAGTGGGTACTTCAATCACAAGCCACCTCTGAGAAGTCCTGTTGATCATATGCCTGTATTTAATATTTAAAGAAGTGAAAAAAAGTTAATGCTGAAGAGAGAAAGTTGATGAAAAAGCCAAAATTGAACCCAAATTGTCAATACTGTGAGGTAACTGCCTTTAAAAAATTGCTTGTAGCTAACAGATAAAACTCTGTGGTCGTATCCCTGTGCTGGATTTCTGCCGGTGTTCCAGCGTGTCCCCAAGGATGCCGTTCCCGGGACCGAGTGGAGATGTTGGAATGACTTCCCGATGTCCCAGCGTGGCTCACAGGAGTCTCGTGGTGCAGATTCAATGGCTGGATGAGTTCTAGTGTGGGGTCGGAATTCTTCCTGACATCTCAATGGGAAAATTTTCAAAAGTTGGTTTCTAGTGTCTCCAGGGAATGCCGTGTGTGCTTAACAAATAGCTGTATTTTTAAAAGGGGAAAAAAAGGCCATTTCCCCCTTGGTTTTTCAGATAATTTCAAAGCTTTAGGGCCATACAAAATTTTCGCATGTTTCAAAGAGCCTGGAAGGGAAAAATAAAACCCTATTAACATAAAGCAACTGATCACATTGGGTCTAAAACTGACCATTTCTTACTTCCCGTGGATTCTGCTGGGAAGTATCTATCAATGTTTGAATTCACGTTTATGTGGATATATTAATGTAGTAATTACAGTACAGGTCATGTAGTACAAGTTACACCGAGAGGGGTTTCAGCTCAACATAAGAAATAATTTTTTTATAGTGAGAACAATAATTGACTGGAATTACCACCCCAGGGATGTGGTGGAATCCCCATGGCTGGAGGTTTCCAGGGTGAGGCTGGATAATCTCAGCCAGGCTCCCTTTCCCACAAAAGGCTGGACCAGGTGATCCTTCCAGTTCCCTTCCAGGCTGGACTGTGATCTGTGATTATGTACAGTTACTTTCCACAGCAAAGTATTTCCTGCATTTTAAATACTATCTCTGGCAAATGCTTGCAGAGTGGATTCATGGGCAGATCAAGTTATTTATTTTATATAGATAGACATCTATCACATGTTCAACCACACACCATGTTTTCCCCCAAACTAGGTTTTGTGGAAGAATAAGGGAACCTGAGCATCCAATACTAATTAAAAAACCAAACAAAGAAAAAGCCAGTTCTAAAAAGTTTTACAGATTTCTTTAAGGTAACTCTAATGGCTGGGTAAATAGGTTTTGCTCCATCAGAAACCCAACCCATACAGAATCTTCAGTCCCTACCCTTTAACCCTGACATTTTCAAGAGGAGAATGTGGACCACTGTCACTGCTGCTGCCTTTCTGCTGTCGACCTTTCCTTGTAGGGAGCAAAACAACCCCAAAAGCTTTGTACATTCACTGCCTTTAACTTGTGCTCTCCCCAGAGATGCTCACGGGCTGGCCCAAGTGTTCCAAATAAAAGCACAAAGTTAATGTCAATTTAAGGAACAGCAACTCTCCAGCTTGGATGTTTTTTGCAGTACGTGGCTCTGGATATTCCCAGTTCAGCTTGATTATTGTTCTTCCAGATCATGCAACTTTGTGAGGAGTCACAATGACAGAAGCGTGAATAATAGAAAAACATTTTAAAAGCATATAGTAAACCCACAGATCTCTAGATTGTGTTTTAGATTGTAGGGGTGCTGCTGATTTCCTTGGAAGTTGTGAGATAAAGTTCCACAGCTCTTGATTAGTCCCTGTGGTTAATTGTTTCATCCCTGGGTCACAGGCTGCTGCTTCAGCCACTGTCCGGGAATGAGTTTAAAAACAAACAAAATGCTTTTGTTGCCTTAAGCCTCTAAGAGGATGAAGGTAGATGTCACTGTTTGAGGTAGTAGCCTTGTATTTCTTGACAAAAGTGGCTTGAAGTAGCAGCAAATTATCTTCAGGACACCGTTTCTTTGTTTCTGTAATTAACTTCTACTGAAACTGCTGTGTTAATTATGTTCTCGCAGGGATTTAAAGGGTTGCAAATGAGAGTTGAGCAGGGGAGTATTTTAAAGCTTGTGTATGGATTTAAGTAGGCAAAGCGAGGGGAAAAAAAGAGTTTCCCTGAGGTGTGACACTGGATCCCGCTCTTTGGAAACAGATGTAGAAATCCAGCAGTCTGCTGGGACTCAAGAGAGCACCTCAGAGTTGAAAACTCTTTTAAAAAGTCTCTAACTAAATGCAGCTGCTTTGCACACAGCGATTGTCTTGCAAGCCAGAAACATGTAGAAAGTTAACTCAGACAAAAAAAAAGTGTAAACCTTTCCTTCCCCACGCCCTGGAAAAAACCCTCAGTCATCCTCAGTTGCGAATTCCATGCTCACACAGTGGTTGAGTGAAATGTTGTATCTCGAACAGTTTTTAGGAATCTGCTTGGCCGAGGTTTTTTCTGCTGTCTCGGTGGGATGTTCTCACCTTGCCGTGGGTCTCCAGGTGATGGGTGCCGGTGCTTCCCAGGGGGAATTGCTCGCGGAGCCGAAGGAATCGCGGCAGCCCTGGCACAGCTGGAGAGTCTCACACCCGGCCGTGCGGAGGTGGAGGTGCGACGGGGATAACCCAGCCTGCATTCTGACACACTCTTCCGGACTGAAACACTTAAACGAGTATCAAATCAAGTTATTTTACTGTTAAGATGCTGTCTTTGATCCAGGTTTCTGCTTTTAAAAATTAGCAAACCCCGTGCTGTGTCTTGAAACCAGCTCCCTAAAGCTGAGCTCAAAGAAATTCTGGGTTGTTTGGGGCTGCCTCAGTTGAATAATAAAGTGACTTCATAGGGCTTTTGTCATCCTGGTTTCTTTTTCATTGTAATCAAGGAGATATTGAAAGTCAATGAATCTGCACGTTTATAAATGGCACAGCAGTGAAATGAATAAATGAATAAATGAGAGCGGTTGTCTATGATTCTTTGTAAATAACAACAGAATACTGGTGTTGGCTGAAGGATGCTTCTATGGGGGTGGTGATTGCAGTTTTACATCCTTTATGATGAAGTGCTTTAAAATTCCTGAAATTCTACATTCGGTGTAAAGTTTCATTTGGTCAGGTGCTACAGAGGAGGTTACATTTTTTTTTCTGGCTGTTTACAAGCAGAGTCACTGCTGTCCTTGCCAGGAGTGTGGCATGTGAGAGACTTGGACATGTTTAATGTCATTTAATTGGGCTGAAATGACAAGATGGACAGTGAAGTTTGCCAAGGTGGAAAAAATGAATAATTTCAGCTTAAATATATATCACTAGTGTGTGATGTAATAATAAAGCTCTAAATATTACTATTATTTAATAGTAAAGTTCTTTGAAGTCCCCCAGGGAATATAAGGTAAAATAAAAGAACTTGCCTATATTTGGAATCTAATGCAATGTGATGTTGAAAATGGTGCTCTGCCAAAGTCAGGCAGCTTGGGGAAAAGAAGTAGCTTGAGAAAGGAACCCTTCAGTGAAGAAAGCAATAACCCAGGCTCCTCAGCCTGCTTCCATGCCAGCATCCCGGGGTGAGGAAGATTGCTTTCCAGGATCTCCTCCTGAAGTGGAGACACTGCAGTGCCACTGTTTCCAAGTGAATCTGCAGGGCAGTATATGAAAGGAAGTTGCTTGTGCCTTGTGGAAGGAATCCCGTGGTTCATGCTGCCGGGATGGACACAGATTTGGAGGATGATTGTTAGGTAGGATTCCTGAAAAAATAGTGCGGAGTGGTCCCCAACAGGAGCAGAAAGCCACGGCACTGCCACGGAGGAGGGGCTGACAGGGAAAAATGGGCTGTGGGGCCAGGGCTGTGTTCCAGCAGTGCTGTGTACAGAGCTGGCCTTTCCCTGATGTTTCTCAACAAGTCATTATGTGGAGTTCAAGCACAAGGCAGGAGCAGAAGAAAGCTCAGGTCAAGGCTGCTTTGTTGCTTCACGGAGTTCCTTGGAGTTTTTTGTGCTTGATATCCTGTTCTAACAAACCCCTTTGGAGAGCTGTGTGGAGTCTGGTTGATCAGAGAGGGTAAAGGACAGCAAAAATGGTCTTGCAGGACATGTCCTGTATCATGGTGGTGGTGTCCCTGCTGGCTGGGATGTGCCAATTCGGTGGTGCTGGTCCAGGCCTGGCTTAACCCACCTGGGCCCTGCTGAGATCTTCTGATCTCTTTTTTCTTGTGACCAGCGACAGCGCTCTGGGAAATGGGTGAGGCTGAGTCAGGGGAGGTTTAGGTTGGATATCAGGAAAGGTTCTTCCCCCAGAGGGTATTTAGGCACCACACAGGCTCCCCAGGGAATGGTCACAGCCCTGAGGCTGTCAGAGCTCCAGGAGCAGTTGGACAACGCTCTCAGGCACAGGGTGGGATTGTTGGGGTGTCTGTGCAAGGCTAGCAGTTGGACCAATGATCCTTTTGGGTCCCTTCCAGCTCAGGTTTCTCTGATTCTATGATGTCACATTGGAGACAGGAATCCTGGGCGTATTTATTGTGCCTTGGGAGCATTGAAGGCAAAGAAAATCTGTCTGCTCTTTGTGTCAGGGAAAGCTAAAAAAAATAATAAATAAGGCGAGTCCCTGTGTGTACAGGCAAGCCACTGTCCCCAAGGGCTGGAGCAGAAGTGCTGGTAACTTTGTGCAGATGTTCCAAGGTCTCTCTAAGCCCTGCTGATGCTCTGGGCTGTACAGAGATGTGCTTTCACTCACTCACAGATATTTGGGACTAGCTGTAAGTTAGGACTTTGCCATCCCAAAATGCACTGGGAAAGTTTCATAACTGGGTGAGTTCTTGAGAAAAGTTCGTGCAGGCTCCGGGGGAAGCCTGCATTTTATTAAAAGCTTTTTTTCAAGCTGCTCAGGTCATGTGCTGAAACTGATACGGCACGAGGGCTTCCTGTGACCTTCTGCTCCTTCCCTCCCAGGGCTGTCCCTGGTGCGTCCCCCGGTCCCGTTCCCAGATGCTCTGTCTGTCTGCAGCAGAGCCCCAAACATCTGCTGCAGGCAGATCCAGGAAGGAGCTGGAATGGTGGAGCTGTGAGCCGGAGCACAGCAGCAGGCCATGGGAAATGGAGAGATCAGAGATAAGCGAGGGAAAAACGCTCGGCAGCTTTATAACCTCCTCGCACATTCCCTCCAGAGACTGGGAATAGAGCAGGGGATGCTTCTGCTACCCTGGGAACTTGAGATCGGCTCTGGAAGGATGTGCACTTCCACAGTCACAGTGTGAACATTCCTCTGCAAAGCTGCTCTGGTGGCCCAATCCCCCCTGAAGATGCTAAGCCGAGCTTTAAAGGATGGAGGGTGTAAATGTAATGAGCTGCCTGAGGGTGTCCACGGTGTGGCTGGTCCGTACAGAACACCATGGCTACTCCTGCAGAGCGAGAACACGTCCTGGAGAAGGAGGGATGGGGTCTGGGTGGCCTTCATTTCAAAATTCTGGAGGGCCTTTAGCTCTTACCATGTTGACATCCACTCTTGTGGAACATTTAACTTGTAGAGGGGGTTTGTTCTCTCTCTTTATTCAGTTTCAGTCATTCTGTCCTCAAAGATAAGTGTGATTGTGAACACACAGAGGTCTCCAGGAGAAGACAGAAGCTTGGTCAGGTGCTAAAAAAATAAAATCAGTGTTAGAACTAAGATTAGATCTGGTGTTGATCAAGTGAGGTCCTCTTTGCAAAACCTCTGTCAACCTTTCTCCTCATGAAGAGGGATCACCCTCGTTGTACAGGGAACATCTCACCTGTGACACCTTTATAGAGTTAATGTATATCTGAGCCCTGTGCAGTCTGCAATGTATTTACAACAGCTCTTGCCTCTCCCAGTTTTTCCTGTAAGGGGTCAGTTATCATGGGTGAACATCTCTTCTCCAAAATTAACTTGGCTTCAAATGAAAGGAAGTGTCTTTATAATTGTTTTGTTTACTCTGAAGTACTTGATGTGCTGTATAAGTAACAAGCATTCTGTGCGTTTTCATTTTACTTTTTTTTTTGGGTATATGTTAATTATTCATTCCATATGTTTTGATTTTTCTTTATAAAACACATTATCTCCCTGTGAATTTAATGAAAATCTGTGGCATGATGGAGACATCTCTTTTTCTCCAGAACCTGCTGAGTGGAGAGAGCACCACGTTGAGCTCTGCTTTCAGTGTGTCTCACCTACAGTGGCAAGAGGTCATTTAATTCCCAGCTGATTGTCAGGAAGATGGATTTATATCATTAAATGCTTTCAGGAGGCCAGGGGATAGCTCATGGTGGACTTTTGCTTCTGCCTGCTGGCATCTCTGAGGCTGCAACACTTCATGCTCACCAGAGGATGTTTCTGAACTGAGGGCCCCTGACTTTTACATTCACTTTTCTTGGCAGCCTGACAGAGCCCAAGTCTGGCAACCTTTGTAAGTGAGATGCAACAAGCCTCACTTATTTCAGCTATTGCTCTGTCACTGTGTTTTTAATTTACTGTAATTCAATAACTGACACAATGCTGGAGTAAATAAATGGGCTGTGAACATTCTCATAGACCTTGGGCATCCAGCTCAGGGCAAGATTTAGCTTTTAATTAACACTGTCCATGAGATTTATTGTTAAAATTGCATCCTTTTAAATAAGTCAATCTGAAGTTGATTAAGGGATGAATAATTGAAACCTGCTGTAGGATAACAGAATGCATTCTAGTGGATGCAGCAGAGGAGCAGCATTGGAGCTCCAGACCCCTTTTCTCCTGAGTTTTGGATCATTCCCATAAGCTGGATGTTGTCATTCTCTTTTCTGTGCAGGGTTTGTTGCTCTGTGTTGAAAAAAATGTGTTTTCCAGTATATTAAGAACAGTAGCATTTTACCTGTGTATAAACTGCATTCTTAGTACAGCAGAAAGCTTCAGGAAGGCCCTGGGACACCCTGGTGAAAACCCTTAAAGGGTTTTTGCTTCTTTCAGTCCCCTCTGCTACAGAAATTCTCCAAAAAGAGGCCCAGGCAAGGGAAGAAGCTGTAAAGGCATCCTCTCACTATAGGGGAACCTTCGTCATTAACAAAATTGTATTTCATCAGGGATTAAAAGAAAATACTGTCCTGATTTTCTTGTGTTATATAGGGAGAGATGATGTCTGATTTTCCCTTTTCCTTTTGAGAGCCTGTTGTAGGATGTGTTTTATGTTCTTGCATTCTCCGTTTGTGACTGATCTTTTTTTAAATCCTAATGAGTATTTCTGACTCTGTGTAGTGAACCGTGAGCAGCAGCAAAATGTTCACAAACTTGAGAGTATTTCATGTGCAGTACTTGAACAATTTTCTCTTAAAATCTGTCTCCTACTTTTCCCAGCAGCAAATATAGTCCTGTTATGAGGAGCTGTATGACCAACCCCTCACACTTCAGGCTGAAAACCTCCAGGGAATGTCAATATCCATATTTTGTTGCTTGAGCTGTTCAGGGTGAGACAGATTAGGTTGGGCATTAAGTGAACTGGCCCATTCCTTCCTTCCTGAACTGGTTTCACTGGGGAGCCACATTTGGCACCGATCACACTTGTGGCTCTGCTTTCAACATCTCTGTAGGTCCTAATGGTTCTGGGGAAGTTCTTTGATCTGTCTTGAAAACTTCAAAAGTTGAGAGTTGGTACTGGGGGAAGGAGAAAAAGGTGATCTCAATGTCAATAGCAGGTAAAGTGAATTTTCAGGGAATTTCTTCAATAAAGAAGGAGAGACCACCTGCAAAAGGGCAGCTTTTCCTTGCCATGAGGCCTTTGGTTGGGTAGCAATATCTCGTGGTGGAAGTGACTCCTGTAAACAGAACACCTTTACAAGGATTTTTGGGAATCTGAACATTTAAGGTTGCTCTGTTGTCACTTGTGGGGCATGTTCAGTTCTCTCATCCAAGAGAGAAGACTCAGTTCTGTTCAGTTCTCTCATCCAATGCCACTCTGAAGACTCTGGACTTGGAGCTCCTAAACACTGGGTTAATTTTCAGTCTCTGTTATATTTATGGTGGAACACCTCTGGTACATCCAACTTTAAAAATCCATGGGTAGCTCCAAGAGCAATCCCCCTTCTCCGAAAGTTTTGACAGAATGCAGCACCAAAGTCTTAACTGGAGTTGTTCTCTGTCAGTAAATGAGTGAAGCTGTGGCCTCGGGCATCACAGCCCATCCAGCAGGGTCACAGCAGGGACAGCAATGCTG
The DNA here is from genome assembly GCA_013398055.1 of Ifrita kowaldi. Lineage (NCBI taxonomy): Eukaryota > Metazoa > Chordata > Aves > Passeriformes > Cinclosomatidae > Ifrita > Ifrita kowaldi. The sequence goes on from VZRS01007079.1 coordinate 35,197, forward strand.
GCACTGCCTTTGCTTGGGGAAAATCAGAGTTCAGGCTTCTGCACAGGTTTGTACATCAGGTGTTGTTTATTTTGTTGTCAGCTCTACAGAAATCCCCTACCCAAACCCTGTAATTGTCGGATGTTCTGTTATCCTATTCCTCCTGCCAGTTATTATCTCCTGAGATTATCAAGGGTAACTTCACCTGGACTAATTGTAATAACTGACAAGGCCTGAGGGGAAGAATTCTGTCTCAGCAGTGCGAGGAGGGATTAAGTGTGTATATATTCCATGTGATTTGCTGAGAGGTGTCTATGTACAGATCTGTCAGAAGAACTGTGAAATCATTTGAAATGTTGCAAGGGATGGATGTGTGGTGATAGGAGGCTCAACTTTCTTTAGCTTTTGTTGCTTTATCCCACTGAAGTGAATTTTATAGGCTTTTTTCTGCCCTTGCCTGTATAAGCTGGTGTCAGGCTCCTTGAGAAGGCACTTATGTTCTTGAAGGATTATTGTGCTAATTTAGCTTTCATTTCATCAGGTATCAAGGCTTGATATTATCCTGCTGTTTGTTGCTGTGCTCTTACTGGGAATTACTGACACCAGAGATGTTGGGGATTACACTGAAGATGACTGAGGTGCAGCAGGGAAATAGTTTTAGATCTCTACTTGCTTTGCTGCCTTAAAGATCCTACAAGATCCTAAAGATCCTGGTTATGGCTCAATCATTCAGCAGTGCTGGCTAAGACAGTCAATCTGAGCAGCAGAGCCTGACAGATTTTCTGCCAGAATCCTTTCGAGGATGCATGTAATGAATCTTTTACTAACTTTAGTGGGCAGTTGCTTTCAGCCAGCTGAAATATTTCCTGTGTAAAGGAAGACAGGCTTTCCACGTGAAAGTCACGATGTGCCCACCCCTGGTGTGGGATATTATTGCCTTAAAAGAAGCCCAAAGAATGAGCTCAGTCCTGCTAATGATGGTACTTGTTACTAGTACACAAAGAAAGTACACTGAAAATTTTCTTGGATGTGTTTTCCTTATTTTTAGAATCAAATCAATTTTTTTTTCCTCCTAGAAAATGCTTTTGCTGCTTTGTTTCCAGACACTTTTCATCCAGCATTGAACCACTGCAGAGTGTTCTGGAATATTTTATTCTGAAAAACAGGGAAGTGCAGCTCCTCTCGTGGACTTTGTTGCACTCAAAGTACACGTGGTGCTTAAAGAAATGGGGGAAATGTTTTGTTTTGCTTTTCATTACACTGCTACAACTCCTGGGTGCTTCCCAACCTCTTTGGTGTCCAAATGGACACTGGTACCACCGAGATGCTTTTTGTCCTGCGGGGTTTGTTCCTGGGGTTGTGCCGGTGCCCTTTTCCCAGAGCTGGGAAATCCCTCTTGCAGAACGTGTGAAACTTGAATACTTGGGATTTTGTCTTCAAGCAGGATCTAGTGTTCCCTTTGCTTCCTGCACCAAATGCCATGGGAGAAGGGATGGTTTTGATCTGTGTGTGCTGTGGGGCTGGCTCAGCTTGCAGGGATGAAAGATGAGCGTCACTTCCAGCGCTGGCTGTGGGAGCACACGGGGTCGGTTCTTCCATGGCTGGCCCAGGGCAGGACAAAGCCAGGGCTTTGCATACAGGAAAAAAGTTGCTCAGGGGGGATTGGATTTCTCCAAACAAAATATTATCCAAAAATATTCATGGGGTTCGAATGAGCAGCCAAATGCAAATGGTTGCACTTTTTGTTCCATATATGTTCTCATGCTTTCTACCAACCTTAACCATAATATCCCAATTTTTCCTCCAAAAATGAGTACTAGGAAAACAAAAGGCATCCCATTTGCCTGCTAATAAATAATACAGAATTCAGTTAAATCCTAATGAAAAGACAGTGTTTCTGTAAGGAATATTTCTCAGACTGAACGTGGGACTTGAAATAATTTCCAAATTTTAACTCCATTTGTGTGTCAGGAAAACATTTGCAGTACTTGGCGAAAGCTGTTGCAACTTGAGACAATATTTGTTCTTGAAACCTGTATTTGATAATTTCATGTGCGGTTCAAGGAGAGCAATAGTTCTCTGAGCAAGAACTTTCCTCATTTTGCAGGAATATAAAGATAAAAAAGGAAATGTTTAATGCTGTGTGTTTAAATTTTGACTGGGAAGCAACTCCTTCTTCAGTCTCTTATGTGGCTTTTTTGGCTTTTATTGCTTTTCTCATCACTGCATGGAGTTCTGAAATGAGTGATTTTTGTGTATGTAGAGAAAGGATTTTATAATCTGCAGGATTTTTCCGTTTTGCCTGAATCTATCAAACATTTGTTCAGATGAAGTGAAAGGGGAGGCAGCTTCAAGTGTCTCTTTCCTGTTGTGCAGAGCTTGATCCTTTTTTGAGTCCTGCAGAATTTCCTACTTGGAGCCAAACTAGGAAACATTTTAGATACTTTGTGCTCATTCATCTTTGATGTTTGGGATTTGGGATTTTGGTGGTTTATTTTGGTCATGAGCCCAGGTGAAAATGTGCTGGAAAAGGGGTGCACCTGGCAGGGGAGGGTCTGGCAGCCCTTTTCTGGCCTGCACCAACACCTTCTGACCTCAGCTAGTTTTAATCCAAGATATTTCGGGAGTTTCCATCTCATTTCTGGATACTGGGATGTCTGAAGATGCACAAGGGTCACCTCTGGAGAGCACAAGCACTAAATATTTGGAAATTCACTGTTAGTGCCTGCTTGCCAGGGTGGATTTTTTGTTATTTTTTGGGGGGTTTTGTGTTTTAATGACAAATTTGCCCTCTGTGGGACCGAGCTGTTTGAGCTTCGGAGGCGAAAGAGCGTGCACTGAACTTTGGGATTTGCTGTGTCTTTGGTACAAGGCTTGTTCAGAAATGCTGGGAGGTTTGAAGGCACCATCCCACAGTGCAGCTGCTTTTTCACTCACATTCCTTTGGAGGAACAGATCCATTTGGAGGGACTGAGCCTTTGAGCTGCTCTGATGGATCATTTCTATTGGCAATTCAAGGTCCTGGGGGCTTGTTTGGGTTTCAGTGGATTCTTGTGTCAGCCAACAACTGCTTCGATGTTTTCTATTAACATCCCTTTCATTTTGGGAATGTGCTTTGCCTAATTGGATCTTTAAAGCCTCAGGAGGATATTTTGACCAAACCTGTTCTTCCTTACACTCATGTAAATTCAGAATAAATGCATCCTGTACCCGATGCTGGTAATGAATTGTTAAAGAGTCCATGGTAAGTGCTCCATCACATACTTTGCATGCCTTTTATTTTTAAAAAATTCTGTTTAAATGCATTTTTTTTGGTACACATGGGCCAGTTAGAGGTTTACCTGAAGCCCCTGATGGGGTGTTAGAGATGTGCTGTACTTCAATCCTTACATGCACATGAAGAACAGCAGAGAAACACAAGCCATGAAGTCCTGCAGCAGTGCCAGCTCCTCAGTTGGTTTGTGTTTACAAGCAGATGCTTCCTCTTTAATCTGGAGAGAGATTGGTGCATTATCCACAGAGGGGCTGATTTACCAAGAGATGCAATCAATTCGTTTCCAAGCCCATGTCTGGGCTAATACAATACAGGCACACCGATAACAATGCACTTTTCAATGCTTTCTTCTTATTTTCCAGTTTTTACTGACTGGGGTTATTAAAAAAATTTTTTTTTAAAAATTCCATCTGCACCACTTTGCTTTTTCAGGGGAGAAGGTACTGGGGAGCAGGATTACAGACGGTCACGTGCCCAGACCCTGTAGTGGTATTAACAGATGAAAAATCTGCAATATTATTTGTCATGGCAGCTACAATCATTGACCTGTTTTTCTTTTAGAAACTTCGTTTATATTAGAAGCTTTATATCTCAAATAAAATTAGTTTTATGTGAACGGGAACTACACTGGTGATGATTTAGTTTAGAAAATAATGTCAACACCCCAAAGGATTTCTGGGCTTTGATTTTTCCAGCGTCCAGTGGAAGCCTTGGGTAGGGGCTGGATAATGTCTCATTCTGACTTCTGTTGCAGCACACAGAGAAGTGTCTTGACAGCTTCCAAACCAATAATAATATCTTACTTATGTTTCAATATATGAATAACAGCCCAGGCTTTCTAGGGATTATCTTGCTGTAATGCAGTTCTGTGACATGCTGCAGCCAGATGAATGGAAACCCTTCAGCATTTGGAAGAGCAGGAATATATCCCTTTTATAAGTGTGTGTTGTAGCAGGGATGTGCAGTAACATTGCTTCACTGAGCCACACTTGTGTTCTTTTAATTAAGAGGTGCAGTTAGCAGAGCACATGATACTCCTTCCTCCTCATGCTGTTTCTTTCCTCTTTTCTAATCTCTGCTCTCCAGTGTGGTTTTTCTTCTTCACGGTCCTTGGGAGTCTTGTTTTTTCAAAGGGATCCCCTGCTGACTATTCCAAGGTCTGTTTCAGCAGTTTCTTCAGCTTGATTTAAAAGAAGTTGTTCCCTTTGATTACTGAAATCATTCCACTGCTGTCTGTTGGTGTCTTTGTGGTGGCAGAGATGGGGAAGAGGCCAAAGAGCTGCTGGTGCTTCTCTGTCCATCAGCTGTGGTGATGTCCTTGGGATCCCTGGTCTGCCACCGAGGCTGGGGGCTGTGACAATGAGTCTTGGCAAGGAGAGACTGGTGGGAGGCTGTTCTGGGCAAACTGGTGCTGGAAGAGCTGGAAAATGGCATTGCTGCAGAGGTCTCTGGTGGTTCCCAGCAGGCAAATCCTATGGCATGGTCTGGTGTTTTATCAGCCACGGCAAGAAGTGAGGACTCCTCCTGCTGATCTTCCCCAGGCAGTGGCTGTGGGGAGGGGAAACACCCCAAGCTGTTACATCCTCCTCAGGGCTGGTTTGATTTCCTCTTTCCTATCATCCTCCTTTGCCCCACTGCCTGTGTTTGCCTTTTTTCTTCTGTTGCCAGTGAATGGTGCTGATTTATTGTCTTGAGGAAAACTTTGAAAACAGCAACTCTCCTTTTCATTTAATATCTGCTGGTTCCTAGATGGCTGTGGTGGCAGAATCTCAGTGCTCAAACTGGGGCCATCTGTGTTTGTTCAAGGAACAACAGGGGATGCAGCGGATGGGAAAGAGATGAAGTTTGCTGAGGCACCAGGAACCGGCAGGGTAACTTAAAGAAAGTGTTAAATAACAATCACTGCTCAAGGCCCCAGTCCAGCAGAGCACTTACCCATAGATTGGAACTGTAAACAGTGCAGCTGATTTAAACGGGCCCAGTTTTGTGTTTAACCTTAGATCCCTCCTGAGTGCCTTCCTGGAGCAGGGCCTAAGTGAGTGAGACTTGGAGTTGTTTTTCATTTACAGGAGTGAGACTTGAAAGCGAGACCTGACTGGTGCTTAGTGCTGTCCTGGGGCATCCAGGAGCTCACAGGGGCTTTTTAGGGCTCTACTCCTGCTGCTGCTGCTTTTCTCGCCACTTGCAAACGTGCTGCTTTTTCCTGCTCCCAAGTCCAATGAGTTCTGCAGAATGGGAATCTGAAAGATGCAAATCATTCATTGCATGCCAGGGGAGTGGTGTCACTGGTCACGTTTTTCAAGGGCCTCAACCCAATTTGGGTGGTGAAAGAGCAGGGAAGGAGCAATAAAAGCAGTGATGTGGAGGTGTCTTTCCACTTTACTGGCATTTAATACATGTACAGCTCTCAGTTTTATGGAACTACACATAAAACTTGAGGTGAGGCATGAAAATACAAATGTAGATATCTTTTTGTGAATCTTCAATCCATTTTAGAAGAGTTTCTTAAGGAAATAGGGTTTTTTTGAGCAATTCTTTTCATATGACTTTGATTAGTGGGAGGAACTTGCTTAGTGGGTTGATCCCACAAACTCTTTCTTCTGCAAGTTGTCTTTACTCCAGAGGGCTGAGTGCTGGCTCCAGGGAAATCTGCCCTGCAGGGAATGACTCTGCTGCAGGTTTGCCATGGACTTGCAACAATCCAACTGAAGCTGGATAATAATGTTTACCCACCTGTGTAATACAAGTTCAGGTCCTTGAATGAAAGGCCCCACTGTGCAAAAATACAGGGTAGCACTATTGGGGGGAGGGGGGCATTCTGTACCTGCAACTTTAGACTATTTACAGTGAATGTAGGGAAGGTTTCATTAATGAATAGGTGAGGTGTAGCTGGTTTGCACTCGTGCAGGGTGTTGCTTTGAAAAGAATATCGAAGAACAACACTACAGTTGTCACTCTCTTAGTATTGGCAAAAATGTGCAGGGTGGTTTTCTAATCCCTTAAGTGTGGAAATTCTACTGCTGAATATTCCTGTTGTTGAATATTCTGCCTGCCTCTTCTCCTGGGTTGTGTGTCCGTGTCATTCCTGACTCTTAATGGCAACAGCAGGGAGATGAAGGGGAGGTGGCTGAGGAAAAACATTGCAGTAGTTGGGTGATGAAGAAAAATGAAGATAAAAGTCAAATTTGCTAATCAGTAATACTTCCAGAATATCATATTTATTGTGTGTTGTACCTGTGGGGCCTGGACAAGGTTTATGGAACAGTCCAGGCTGTAAAAACTCCTGGGAAGGAACAGGCTGCTTCCTCTGGAACTTCCCCAGTGTAGATCTCGGTGATGGTGATGGCAGTGGTGAAACTCCAGTGACTAAAATAGGGACAGGAGTTTGCTTCTCCCTTCAATATCTATCCAAGAAAGATGGAGAGAAACTTTTTACAAGGACATTTAGTGACAGGACAAGGGGGAATGGCTTCAAACTGAAAGACAGGAGGTTTGGGTTGGATATTAGGAATAAATTCCTCCCAGTGAAGGTGCTGAGGCCCTGGCACAGGGTGCCCAGAGAAGCTGTGGCTGTCTCTGGATCCCTGGAAGTGTCCAAGGCCGGGCTGGATGGGGCTTGAAGCAGCCTGGGATAGTAGAAGGTGTCAGGGTTGAAACAGGATGAGCTTTAAGGTTCTTTCCAACCCAAACCATTCTAGGATTCTCTGATTCTATGTGATGAAGTGTGTGAGGATGAAGGGTAGCTTGGGGCAGTGATTTGACCAAAAGTCACAAAACAGGTTAAAAATAAAGCCCAGGCTCTCCCAAGCCTGCAGCAGCACTCTATAAACTGCCCAAAACACTTCTTGAGAAGTAAATGAAATAATATAGAAAATGATGAAAAAAGCAGGACCTCTGTTAATCTTCAGCCATGGGGGATGTGTGTGCAGCACTCAGTAAAGGCCCCTAGAATTGTTCCTACAGAAGCCTCAGGGCAGGAAATACACCTGACAAAGCTCTAATTTGGAGACCTGTGTAAAACACCTTTCCATAAGGCTTTGTTTCATATTCGCTTGGCTGAATCTTCTGACAAATTTTCCTCGAGCTTTACGTGCACAAACTGTATCGTTGTTTTGGAAAATGCAAGCCTGACCACTGTAAATGGGTTTATATTTCCAACAGGGCAGTTATTTAATTTCCTGTTGGAAGTCTGCAAATGTTGGCACTGTTCACTCTCTGGCAGGGAGCCAGAGGAGAGCACGGTATCATTAACAGGCTACAGCCCAGTGGAGATTTCTTTTGGTTTCATCCAAACTTTTAAGGCTGGGCTATAACAAAGTGTAATTTTTGATTGAACTTCATAAAGGCAGGCAGGGAGATCAGGGAAAAAGGGGGTGACAGGGTGTTCTCTGGGATGAGAACAGCTTTTGTCCTTCCTTACCCACTCTTGGGCTGGACTAATCCTCGTTTTGCTGCAGGTTTAATCTTCCTGTGTAGTTTTCCACCAAAGCCCCTCAAAATGAAGGCTCAGGTCTGATCCTGGAATTGGCTCTTTGGGTACAAACCCATTCCCTGTGCAGTTACCTTCCTTGGGATCCATGGGCACGGTCCCTGTGGAAGGATGGGTGCCAAGGGTTGGGTGTCTGAATGTCCTGAAGCCACCCAGGTGCATTCCCAAAGGCTTCCTCAGCATCCAGAGGGCTGAGCTGTCTGGAGAATGCCATCATTAGAGACAACAATTTGGAAAGCAAAGCCTTGTAAACAAAAAAGGTATTTTTGTTCAGAGTTTGTTTTAATTACCCGGACTTAGGTCAGCAGAAATGAATCAGACTAGTTTGCTGTGAAGACACATCCTTTATTTTGGGTGCCTGGCACAGGCTCTCTGTACTTGATGATGTTTCAGGCGAGGCCCTTTCCCCATGTGGACCTTCTGGTGCCCCATTTCTGCTTCCCAGCTTTGCTCCTGGAATTCTCCATTTCAGTGCGGTTTGCAGCGGGGACAAACTCTTAAATCTTCAGCTTGAATTAAAGGGAGCCAACTTCATTTTCTTCTGCGAGTTTTTCACTTTGAAAGGAGCTATTTGTGGAAAACAAATGGTCAAATGATGTGGGAGGCTCTTCATCACTTGGGAGCCTTTAAATCAGGGCTGACTTGGGGAACAATGTGCTCACAGCCGCAGTGGGACGTGTGCAAGAAGCACTGGATATAGGGAATTGTGGCATGTGTCATGCAGGGGATCAGATTTAGGATTATTGTGGTCTCTCCTAAATCTCCCATAAAGCAGTACTTGAGTGTAATCTGTTTGGATTTCCCCTGCTCTGGGCTGGAGCAGCTGGTTTGTCTCAAGGATCCGGGGATGGAAGAGGAGCTGCTCGTGGAGAAACGTGCACAATTTCTATATTAGAGTTAATATTTGCACTCACTTTGCCTGGCTTAGGGAGGCTGGAGAAGGAAAAGCTGGATGATGGAAAGCAGAAGAAGGATAAAAAGCAGGTTTTGACCACCTGTCATCCTTTGGTGTCGTTTCTTGAATGATATTCTTGGAGCTGATAATATGTAGCTTAGGCCATTGATGTGTGTTAAATCAGAGTGGGAAATACCCAAATAAATTTTCTGTGTCAGAATATTAGGTTGGTTTTTTTCCCTGAGTCCTGAGAAATACACAGTGTAGCTAAAGCATATAAAATAAACCCAAAGCATATAAAACATGTAAAAAATGATGTGCCTGGACTGATGCACTGCAAAGATGTACTTTCATATTTTTCTGATAACTTACTTAATAAGATCTGTAGGTTTTCTTTTCTTTTTATTCATTTTTTTAAACAGATGAATGCAGTTATCTGTATTTACATCATCTCCAGGCAACCCAGAGCGTGTTCTTTCCATATGCTCATGAAGCTTGCAGCAGTAATAAGTGTAGAGGGACAGGAGACCCTCTGGTCCTTTACAGTTTCTTCTGGGTGTTAAATTTCATGCAGAAAATATGGTTCTTATTGCAGCTTGGCAGGCATCAGAAAAGAGCAAATCTTCTCGATGTTCCATCGAAAAGAAATACTGTGCACTCCATTTTTATTTCTCTGCTGATAGTATCCAGAAGTTACCAATTTTTTTAACAGCACTTTTGATCAAGGAAGCTCAGATCTGCTTACAAACAATTTTTAATTTTTCACCGTGGCTTGCTGTGGGTTGTGTATTTTTTCCTTTTAGATACATGTAGAGGAGTACAGGTTAAACAGCTTGAGATCCCAAAAGAGAACCAACAGCAGGTCTGGGAATAAAAGCTGGGGATGCCTCTTTTACCAAACTTTCAAGATCAAAGCATTTTTATTTATTCCTTTATTTTAAAGTAGTGTGGGACCTACCTTTGTGTGCCATATGCAGTCATCTCATATACATTAATCCTTATTCCTGAGCCCAAGCTTCTCAACCACTGCCTCCTCTCCGTGCCCTTCCCAATCCTGCAAAAGCCTCCTGCCATTCCCAGCTGCCCAGGTTGGTGCGTTTGGGGAGGGGAGTGGGATGTTGACAGAAAGAAATCATTACCAGTTTGCAGTTTGCTTTTGGAGTTGGTAATTATTTCAAAACTTGCCACCTTCACCTCATAAAATAAATGCATTTTGTGGCGTTTCTTGAAATTGCTCAATGTGGGGTTGAAATGCTCTTTTCTCAATTATAAAATGACAGAGTGCTCATAAATTTGCTGTTGTGACTGGGAAATATTTTAGTGAACAATTTGAATGATGGAGTTCAAATTCCTTAGGAAATAGGGATGATATAAAAATACTGTGATTTGTTAGACTAAAATTCCTAAGTAGGATCTTACGGGAAGCAAATCTGAAGGGACAAAGTATTTAAGGGACTCTATAGTTACTTATGGAGAACATTGTTATACTTTTGGTTTGGGACTGCTGGGTGTGAATAAAAGAGAGAGAGAGGCCCTGGATAGGAGAGGAAGATATTTTAAATCTGTGAATGAAATTGCCAGAGATCAGTACGAAAGTTTAGGATAAACACAGCGACAAAGTCAGAAAAGCTGAGGCACAGAATGGGATTGAAGCTCCAAGTGATAATGAGGGGAGCAGAGAAAGAGAAAGCCAGGAGAAAATGCTGACTTGTGACTCAGTGCACAGGAAATGTTCTGGAGAGTGAAACCAAAGGCTGAAATCCTTAATGCTCTTTTTTTGCACTGCTTTTGACCCTGCCCTGAAAACCCAGCAGACACCAGGAATGCAAAGACATCAGCACTGCAATCTCAGTCTAGAATGAGAAAAAACACATAGGGAATACTTGGATAAATTAGATGTTTTAGGATTTCTCCTGTCAGTTCTTCAGCCTCTGAGGAAGTTGCTCAGCCCAGGTCAGTCTGATGCGCTGATGGGGGGAAGCCTAAAAAATTGGGACGGAAGCAAAAAATGAGTGTGAGGATTTTGCCATCAATCTGCTTAACAACAGATAAAGTATTTGCAAGCAGCTGGGAGACAACAAGGAGATAAATAGGAAGCTAAAATGGTTTTGTCAGGGCCAAATCCTGTCACACCAACCTCCTTTCCCCCTAGAGCAGCTTATCAAACCCTGTGGGGGACACGGTGACGTGTCTGGAGTCGGTGTCAACTTGTGATGGCAGGGACAGACACAGGGGCTGAGTGAAACTCTTTGTAAAGGCAGCACTGGAGTCACTTCTGTGCAGGGAAAACAGAGATCCTCTAAATAACTGGAAAGCCTTGGGCCTGGTGGGTTGATTCTTCTGGGAGCAAACTGGGAATGGGAGCAGCAGTTATGCTGGAGGACACTGGGTGGGAGGGGTGGGAGGCAAGGTTCAAAATGATCTTGCTAAACTGGAGAAATAGGAGAAATACAATGAGATGGAATGAGTGCAATGTATTAAACTCCTGCAGGAGAAGTCACCTGTGTAAATGACAGAACAGGGGCTGGTTGGGTTGCAGCTCTTTGGAAAGGATTTGGGAGTTGTCGTGGAAGGGGAAGGGAGCTGAGCCAACAGAGCTGCAGTGTGAGGGGAAGGCAAACGTTGTGTTTGGCTGTGCTGGCAGCAGCACAACCAGCAGGGCACAAGGAGTCTCTGTCCCTCTGCTCAGCATGGGAGAGACCTCAGCAGCAGGAAAACTGGCTTTGGGAAGTGGATCTAGGGAAGGCATGGACCAGCTGGAGAACATCCAGGGAGAACTGCAAGAATCATAGGGAGAAGGAAACCTCACTGATAAGGATGGATGAGCTGTGGTTGCATCACCAAAAAGGAGGAAAAAGGGGAAAAAAAGGATATTTTGTGAGTTGTTGCTACATCAGCTGTTAAGGGAGGAAGAGAACAGCTTATTCCCAATGGCAGTGATTGCCAAGACAAAAGATATTTGACTTAATTTAAAGCAGAATAACCTTAATTTAGATAGGAGAGAGAAAACTTGTCAGGGTGAGGAGAATAAATCCCTTCACAGTCTCAGGAGGCTGTGAGGGCTGTGATTTAACAAGAAATTAGATGTACATCTGTTAGGACACAGTTAGGGAAGGGCATGGCCAGAGGACTGTGCCCCATCCATGTATTTTATCTTGGCTATCTTGGTGACTCTAAAGGGATCCTAGAGAAACTACAGCTTCCATTTAGTCTTTGTGAATATTTCCCTCACCTGTTTATTCAGACCTTTACAAATACACTCCTTAATTAAAGCAATAACAGTGTCACACCTAAATCGTTCCTCGTGTAAGCCCTGATGGAGTAGAAAATGGTTTTTGATATGAACATTCACAGACAACAAACGTGATTCAGACCCAAACTGTACTACATGATCCTGAAATCATCTTCTGTCCTTGCTCCTGGGAATTCCCATAAAAAAGGGTGTTTTTGCAGTGCACATCCCTGGTGCTGTGGGTGGTATTCATTCACCTGTGGTGTTTCTCTCAAAGCCTATTTGTTTTTGCTCCTAGCAAAGTACATTTCTAGTTCTGTCCAAGGAGCTGACAAATATATCTACTTTATTAATCACATGAGTCACTTGAGAACAGCAGAACATCAAACATTCTGCAAGGATTGAGTCTGTCAGAATCTCTCTAATGTTTTTGCTGTATCTGTGTAATAGTCTTTGATTCACTTCTGCCTTCCCAAGTAGTTCAAGTCTGCCAAGAAGCCTCATCACTCGACACCAGCCCACAGAACTGAATAGACTTGGGTTCACTGTCGTTTTCAGTTAATGCATCAGTGATGAGTCCAGTCCAAGAGCAGAAAAAAAATCTGTTTTCCAGGGTTGTGCGAGCCATTAAGAGGGGTAGCTCTGCTGGGACTAGTTTACATATAAGTTAAATACCAGATAGGAGGGGTTGTCTGTACTGAAAAATAAGTAGTCTGTTGTTCTACAGAAAACAGAGGCCTGTTTCTCTCTGGACATGTGTCTGACTCACAATTCAGGCCCCAAAGGATGTGTCTGTTGAAAAGAGAAGGCAGAGATTGCCAAGAAAAAAAGGCATGCCCTGCTCAAATAATGAGTATTACTTTCCCCTTTCTCCTTCCTCCTTCCCCCCAAAATACATGTAGACACATACTACACACCCCTTTTTTAATACTCAATTTTTTATTCAAATAGGCTGACCTGTAATCTCAGGAGCCTGAGGCTGTGTTTAGCTTTTCTTCCTGCCATTGCAAACCCCAGCAGGATTTTTTTTTTGCCCCAGTAATCTCCATCTGACATCACCCTGTTTATGAAGTCTGCTGCTGTTCTGGAAAGATCAAACTCAGCCTTTTAATATTTATTAATCAGACTTTAGGTAAGGAGGTTTGTGTCCTGTGTAGTGGTGTCAGTCAGTTGTGCCAGAACCCTGCTGTTTTCCAGGATGCAGAATGCCTGAATTTTATAAATTGTGGAATCCTTGTAATGCTGCTCCAGGGGACTTGGGATCACCTCTTCCAACTTCTGCCTTGGAATCCAACCTCTGCCTGTTTTCTTTTCAGTATGGTTCTGTCACAAAGGAAGGAAAAGGGATTTAGGCAGCAATAAATAGATACTTGTTCATAAAAACATCCCCCAAACCTGATTTCTGCTGTTTGGCTGAAATGAATGTGAAAATGAAGGCACACAGGAGCAGCAAAGTCAGGGGCTGTCACTGCTCTGCCCTGGGAGCACACTTATAATATCCTATGCAGCTGGGGAAAGGTAATGCTGGAAAAGTTTTCAACAAATTGGGCTGAAACCTTGGAGGAAAAAAGTTCAAACTCAATTCTGTCTTTTTATTTTGGGAAAATGAAGACCTGTTGCAGTGAAGAGGATGATGTTTTGTGCACATCTTTGTGCTACCAGCAGGGACAGGGCCGTTATTTAGAGGAAGGCATGACTGTGAATAGGAGGGAGCCAGTGCAGACAAGGAAACCTCAGCTGAATTCCAGAGTTTCCTACAAGTAAAATCTCTGGGAGTGAATAATCATGCAGGGGAGGTTATTGAAGCCACAGTGCTGGAGATGTTTAAATTGGACAGGGCAGAAGGGGGGATTATATTCTTGGCAGCAAGTCCTGCTTGGCACTGGGGTGGATGCACAGGTTGGCCCAGCCCTTGGGAAGTCAAAGGGAGGCTTTGAGCTCGCCCTGGATCAGCCCTTTGCTGACTGAAGATGTCTCTCCTGTTTCTGGGATCTCTGGCAGATTCAAATGTGAGTGCAGATTTCCAGGTTTCCTCAGCTGGAGGAGGGGATGACTGATAGCACCAAATTTGCTGTCACTATATAATGATCTGAGTCTGCTGCCTTAGTATTTTTTAATATATGGATAATAAACATTCTCCTTTTGAGATGGGAATGTGTCTTTTTTCCCTGCCGGATTTTCATGAACATATTCTTAACTCGCATCTATTTCATTCATACTGAAATGACAAGATTTTTCTGGGGATTTTTGTTTCTCTGCTTAGCGTAAAGTCCCTGTAAGGAGAGCCTTGGTGGTCTGGAAAGAACCCCAAATATAGATTTGGTCGATAATGTGTAATGTAAATAAAATTAGTAGCATGTGCTTGCCTGTTTGTTTGTTTGTTTTACTAAGGGGAAAAGGTCTGCAGCAACATAATGCACACCAAACCCAGGGCATGGAGAGGAACTGTGGGACATCCTTAGGTTTGTTACCTCAGGTCGTGTAACTGCTCTTAGGCTTCACATTCCAGAGCAACAAAGAGCTGTATTTTTAGTCTCCCAGATTTAAATAACACAGTGTGATCCCCTGATATTGCTCAGTCTCTGTGGGAAAGAGCTGTGGCATATCGTGTTTTTCCTCCCTCATTTCCCTGCCATCTGCAGTTAATAGAATAAGACTTGGTGGGATGCCTGTGCCTGGATGCAGCCACCACGCTGGAGGGAACTTTCAGGCCCTTTGGCTTTTCCTATGCCCATATCTCAGCAAATCAGTTGCTTAAACAATGGAGCAAGTTCCTCATGGATTCATGAATTCCTTCTGCTGGCACGTGGAAGCTGCCTGCCACTTGGCTTCTTGGCATAAAAATCTGGTCCTTAGGTAGTTAAAGCTTTCCTCTTAATAACCAGCTTTTGTTGGAGCTTGTATAACTTTTGGTATTGCAGCCCTTTTGTGGTTTTTTTCCATTAAGAAAAAATTACTTAAATCTATAAAACCATATTTGTGTTCCTAGAATTGTTTGGGAAAATAGCAGCTGATTTTTTTTTTTTTCTGGTTTGTTGGATTTTGTTGGTTTCTTTGTCATCCTCTGAGCTTTGGCACCATTGCCACTTTCCTACTTCTTTCTGTGGTAAGTGGGAAGACACTTTTTCAGTCCTTGCACAGCACGGGGCAACTGCACAGAAAGGGAGACAGCCTGGACCCTTCTTCTTTCTGCCTTGCCCAAATCCACGGGGCACATTTGTGGCCACCCTTTTGGATCCTCTCCTGAACATGAATTCTTTCCCACAGCCAGTTAAGCATTTCTAAATGTGGTTTTTTTCCATTGGAAAGACACATTTGGATATTAAATGTGCTTGGAGTGTCGTCTTCACTGAGGAGAAAGGAGAGGGAGAAAGAGTCTGCTGTTCCCAGCTAAAACCCATTTCAAATTTTCCTGAGGTTCTGTGTGGGCATCCCCCTGGCTGGCACCTGGGGAGCCAGAAGCTCTGCATCTCCGAGCACTGGGATGCCATGATTTTACTCAAATGAGCCAAGTGAGGGGTTGTTCAGAGTTTCAGCCCAGAAAGGAGGTGTTGATCAGGGGCAGGTCTCTCTTCGTGCAGGTATTTGATTGCTGACACCACAAGGAGGGATGAAGATGGTTAAGTATCCATCCATTTTATTAAATTATGCTGCTGAACTGAACTTTGAAAGCGCTGTGGAGTGATTTCCATACTGATTTTTGGCTAAAACACCATTTTCCCCCTATTTTCTGGTCCTCACATTTCTTACCACTGTAAGTACCCCAAAACCTTAGGATCCTTGATGTCATTTTCCTCATTAGGTTCCCTCCTTAGGCAGGCAAAAAGTGCAATTCCCATCGCCCAGCTGGGCAATGGATCACCTAGGCAGGTGAAATAACTTTGTGTAGGCTGCCACCTGGTCACTCAGCAGTGAGCAGAGGTTTGCCAGCCTGTGGAATGCTGGGTGCAGGGGAGGAGGATGAAAGGAATGTTTTTGCCTCCTGGTAAAGCTTCCTCCTCCTGCTCTCCCCTTACTCCAAACTCTACAAGGCACAAGGAGCTCATCCCCATTCCCTTCCAGGGTGGGTTCAAACTCTTGTTAAGAAATCCTCATCCACATGTTTAGTTGACAAATGGTTTGGGTTTATTTTATTGCATTTTTTTTCCCCTTAATAAATCTGATTTTAGTTGGAAATCTTGAATTTACAGCAACATATTTTTTTCAGTACTTTCAGCAGATACCTGCCCTGATAGTGTTGTTAAAGTGCCAGGTACCTGATTCAGCTTTTAAATATGACATGGCAAAAAATCTCATGTTAGACTTGAATTGATGTGTATAAAATAGTTTTCCACGGCGTGTGCTTGAAGCAGTTTTTTCATGTATTTTGGGTTAAGTGTCCCTGTTTTGAGTACTTTGTGTTTCACATGCCTTGTTCTGCAGTGATTTTTCCAAGTAGTTTTCAGCTGCTCCCACTCTGCCAGCACAGGGTGGAAATCCAGGTTGTGTTCCAGGTTGTGTTCCTCTCTGACACAGCTTCCCACACTTTTGTCCCTGTAACTGCACGTGCTGATAATGGTCAGATTTTGGGGCCTGAGAAAGCTGCAGGTTAGCCCAGAGTTTAGAACAATTGGCCTGTCTATATTCCCAGAGTTTGGAATTTAGTTTTGGAAGGCCGCATTGCTTCCTGGCAGTGCTGCTCAGGGCCTTTCTGAGCAGCATGAACAGGGTTAATTCTGAGCCCGCTGGAAGACTCTCCAGGCTGGTGGTGAGGGAATTGACCTGCCCTGGCTGGAACAGCAGGGAATTAATAGAAGTTTTCTGCTCTATTCAGAGCAGGGTAGTGAAGCAGCTGAACTTCCCACCAAACTCTGTTTTCTATTGTACTTTTGATGCCAGATTTCTGTAGCGCTCGGCTCCAAAAGACAAATATCCTTCCAATTCCAACTACACTGCATTTAGGCTTAAAAAATTAAAATAATCTGTAACAATAGCAGTTTTATTTAAACAAGGCTGGGGGAAAGGAGCTTTGCTGCTTGCAACTAAGAACATTCAATATGTTTCAGAATAGAGTGTGTAAATAAATAGGGCACACTTACACTTGTGTGCTGAGATAATGCTGCTGAGTTAATCTTAGCTCAAGTTTTCTTTAGAAGGGAAACGTCCAAGTTTTGATTGGGGTGAATGTCATTTTTATCTCTCTTCAAAGCACCTCTGGTGTTGTGGTGCTCTGTGCAAACAGCAAAGGCAGAGGACCTGATTTCTGCTGTCAGCTTCTTGCTGCTGCTGTTCACTTCGTTCAGGTATTTTACATGAACCTCCCAATAAAAGACAAAATATTTGACTTCCATATTAAGGAAGCCCCAGGCTCATTTGCCTTTGTGGTGTTTTCCCTATTTTTTTTTCTCAGTAAACTCTTTGCTTTTGAACAAACTTTTTTTTAGGAGCAGAAGTACCCAAAGAAATCTGCTGTAAATTTTACATACACCTAGAGATGAGGATGAATTGTCTGAATATTGGTAATACACCTGCATAACTTTATATATTGCAAGAATTTTGCACATCTGTGCCTGGATATGGAGCAGTGTGCAGAGCATGGAGGCTCAGGAGCAGGACAAGGAGACACTGCAAAAACCTGGATTGCATCTGGATCTGGGAGTAACTCTTGACCCAGCCCAGACAAGTGATTGACACAATGAACGGGGGGATCTGAGCTCAAATACTTGGCAGAAACAAAACTGCCTTGTCCTGACTTTCTGTGATCCCTCAGTTGGAGTCTTTTGGAAAACCATAAGGATGGAGACCCTGTGTTGAAAGACTGTCTGGTAGGATATTGTTGAAAAGAGGCAGGGGGAAAACAGTTTCTGAAGAATTTAGAGCCCTGTTGATCTACTCACCCCATTGAAAAAAGCAGCTGAAGCAGAAAGTCCCCAAAGGGTTAAGTGGAGGCAGGTGTTCAGTGGACATGATAAACTCTATCCCTTTCAGCTCTGCAGAAATATCCCGTTTCTGCTGGGGAATGGAGAGAGCAATGACTCTGTGCACCCCTTTATACCTAAATACTTTCTAAGGGCTGATTAAGTTTCCCTATTACCTGTTGTAAATATTCTCATTTAAAAAGAAAAAAAAGAAAAGAAAAGAAAAAGCTTTCTTCTGAGGGCCAAGTGCTTTCTGATTAGATGGTGGGAGATCATGTTTTTAGTGTAAGGAAAAGTTAGTTTGTTGGAGAGCAGTGACCTTACATCCAGGACAAGCCTGTGTCCCTTCCACATGAGACTATCAGAACATTGATTTGTGGTGTGTTTGAATGCACTTCAACTGGAGGGCTTATTTTAGGCTACAGAAAGTTTATCTCGAAGTGAGCATGATAAAAGAATATCTTTTTTTTTCCTTCCCCTCTAGACAAGCTCTGAGTCCTGAGCTTTTCTCCTGGAGCAACCTGCAGTCTCTGTGCTACCTCATCCATCTGGGCTGCATTTACTCTTTCTGTCTTTATTTTACATCCAACCTGGTTTTCTTTGTCTCCTTGTTCTCCTTCCTCTCTTCCAGGCATGGAAAACTGAAGGAGCTGAATTCAGGCTTCTCCCTTGTCCTGCTTTGCCCATGTGTGTCTGAATTTTATGGCGAGTTTGCCACATGGCATGTGGAAATCTTGGTGAGGTTAATGGCACGTCAGGAGGAATATTAAAAATCCTGATTTATATTGGGACATCTGGCAAATCTTATTTCCACAGCCTCTTTTGCTCTATAGGTGAATCCTGAAAAGGCTTAAAACTTCCTAGGATCTGCTCTGTTTCCCTGCTCACAGCAGGTATTTGGTGCTGTGTACCTGAATTTTGGACAGAGCTTGTTTGGACTTTTATCTGGCATGACACATGATTTCTATTGTTTTCCTCTCCAGCATTTTTAGGGCTGGTTGCATTTAGCTTTCCTTTCTTACAGCAGGCCTGGTAAAAGAAATAGAACATTTTAAACAAAAAAAACCCCACAAAACAAAAACAACAACAAAAAACAACCAACCCCCCCCCAAAAAAAAACACCCCAAAAAAAAAAAAACAAAACCGAGATAGAGAGAAGGGCTGACTCTTTTTTTTTTTTTTTTTTACTCTTTTTAATGCAATTTATATAAATTTGAAATATTATTGCACATGTTAACATGAAGGAAAGATCCCAGGAATTTTTCATTTACCAGAATGAATCTGAATTTATCAAAAGCTCCTGACATCTCGAGGCAAGCACGATGCCTCCTTTGTGTTTCAGCCTCCCGCTGGCTCCCGGCCACGGGGCTGTGAGGGATCGTTTTCACCCGAGGCCTCTTGTACTCGGAGGAAATCAATCTTGTGTGATACAGAATTTCTGAGTGGCGGAGGCTTGTCCATCCTCAAAACTTCAAACTCATTCTCTTCCTTTCAGGGCCTTGGCTTGGAGGCAAAGGCTGAGCTCTCCTCTTATCCAAGAAAAATGAACAAGCCTTGTAAAGATGCTTTCTCCTCTCCCTGGCTGTCTATTGAGCTGGAAGATTCTGACTTCTCCCCGGAGCAGGGAAGATGTGGGTGGCCCTGGGCAGAGATGAGGCTGCGGAACAATGGGACCATTGTTGGGGCTGCTCCGGGAGGGAGCAGAGTGTGGCTTTAACGCGGTGGTTCTGTTGCTGGTGGGCTTTTTGTCTTGTAATTATAACAGTTTGAGCTGCAGTTTTGCCCCTGGCTGCCGCTAATCAGGGATAGCCGTGGGATGGTGTTTAGGTCACTCTCCCTTCACGTGCCAGGGGAGGAGTGGGGAAGAGGGAAGTGCGGGAATAGCAAAGGTGTTTTCCAGGGAATGGGTGGGAGGTGGCAGCTTTTGAATGCTCTCTGGGTTAGGATTGAAAAGGAACAACAACCACAAAAAATCAAACAGCCTCCTCGAGTCTCACATTGTGTGACTGACTCCTCATTGTAGTGGTGTCCCAGTGACCAGGTCACCCATTTACCTCAGGAACTGGAGCACAGATTCCAGTGGCCTTTGCAGAGTGGGTTGGCTCAGGCCTCTGTGGTTACTCTCTTTTCTCCTTTTCTTTAAATTAGAACATGTTTAATTTGGGAAATGCTTTAATGCAGACTTGTGATTTCTAGTGACTGTGATTCCTCAGTGCTCAGGGTGGGATTCTTGGGGTGTCCAGTGCAGGGGCAGGAGTTGGTCTCTGTTCCTGATGGGTCCCTTCCAACTCAGCCTGTCCTATGATAAGACACCTCGATGAAAGCCTCTCTGGTGGAAGCCTTTGGGGTTTGGTGAGAAAACCTGCAGGTTGTTCTATTTCCCCACAGCTGCTTTTTGTAAAAACTGCAATTCCCTCAAGTTGGTATTAAAATGAGCAAATAAGAACCTGTTTTCTTTTTGCTGGCTTACATGGCATTTTACCTTTTAAATCTGTTTGAAACATGTGGAACCTGGGCTGGTATCCACACACTGCACAGCTGTAAGTCCAGGAGAGGGGAGATCTGGATGCCACTGAATGCACACAGTATCCTGGTATTTAGCAGCTCTGAGATCTCACACTTCCTCTCCCAAGTTCTGCTGGATGAATTGCCCAGTGCTGGGTTTTTGGGGTGTTGGGGTGAGCTGCTTTTAGATTAAATTTTACATTTTCTTGATCAAATTGCAATTATTTAAAAAACACACGTAATTTGATTCAGGTAGGTAGCAAAAAGGTGAGGATTCTTATCTCTTCTCCATGTTTGTC
Organism: Ifrita kowaldi; assembly: GCA_013398055.1. Lineage (NCBI taxonomy): Eukaryota > Metazoa > Chordata > Aves > Passeriformes > Cinclosomatidae > Ifrita > Ifrita kowaldi. The sequence continues at coordinate 55,767 of VZRS01007079.1, forward strand.
CTGCTCATTTTTTGTTGGATCTGCTATTGGAGACCGTATCTGTGGGATAACTGTGGCTTTCCTCTGCTTGGAGTGGGAAATCACTCGGCTGCAGACTCATTTCTCTGCCTGGTCACTGAAGTGATCCTCTGAATTGTGCAGCAGAGTTTGTGTCATAGCACCTGCCCACTACAACTTTTTCCTCTGCTGGTGTTTTTCCAGAAGAAAGCAGTGGATATTCTGGATAACCCAGCAAGAATATGAACATCAGCACTGATTGATTTTCTTTTTTTTTGTTGTGCTTGTATCAGGGAAGTTGTGCAAAATGTCATGGCCTTGGGATCTGTTCTGTTCTTCTGCCATTGCCTGACTGCAGTGCAGGTGTCAGAGCAATAAATCCAAGGTGAGATTGCAGTTTTTAAAGCTTGTTGCAAACAGAAATGGAAGCCAAACGACCTCTTAATGGTGGCTGAGCCTTGGCCTCTTCTCTCCACAGCAGAAGCTGAGCAAGGACTTGGCCAAACAACAAAATCTGGGCAACAAAAGAAATCACGGTGAGCAGCAGCTCCAGCAACTGGAGGCTGCTGGCTGCAGAGGCAGTGCCCAGACTGCCTGCACAGGGCACAATTTCCCACCAAGCCCAGTTTTAGCACTTCCAGTGTCAGGCATAGATCATCATTAGTCTCACTCCAGCAGCCTATGGATTTGCCTTTCCTTTATTTGCTGCCTGAAAGCTGTGAGTGGCTCCAGTAACTGCTGAGAATAAATCTGATTTCATCCAAGTTGAGTGCCCGGCTCAAAGCCCTGTTTGCCTGTGCTGCTGTGCCTGGGCTTTAAGGCTTGCAGGGAGTCAGGAGGGGCTGCACTGTGGGCACCGGGATGAGGCACATTCCAAGCATTATTTTCTAGTGATAAGATCTGTGAAGCCACCGGGACAGTCGTTGTTTGTTACTTGATTCATAACTTGATTCATTCCCGAGGAGCTCCTTGAGTTGATCTGTTCTGTCAGGAGCACAGGGCTGTGGAAAGAATTCGTAAGCACATGGAATTCAAATGGCTTTCCATAAAAATCAAGCCATGTGCCTCCTCAGGGATTCTCCCAGTACTTTTTCCAAAGTATTGAACTGGGAAGTTCAATGCTGCAGTTCCCTGCGTGTCTGTATGAAGATGTAGATAAATGATATTAAATTAAATGATATTCAATGTCACACACTGTGGCTTTTGCCAGTGTTGTGTCAATGGGAAAAAATAATTCAGAGTTTTTAAAGGCAGTATTTTAAAATGGTGCTTCCAATGAAAGGAATGACATTGTTTTGAACCTTTTACCCTAATATTGCTACAACTAGTACTGAAGTTGGTTGTAGGGTTACTACCTGTGCTTTTCCTAATTTTTTTTCAATTAAAAAATAGTGGTAAGAATGATGAAATCCACAGAATGCCTTGGACATGCCTCTCTTTCTCAGCATAAAACAATTTGGTGCTTTCAGATAGAGCATTTTTCCTTACATTATTCAAACTGAGTTTTCAATGTATAAATGATGGGATTTTGTTCTATCAATTTGTTGTTCCAGATGCTTGTATTTAATTATTAACCATTACCTATGGTTTGCTTGGAGGCTGTTTGTGTCAATAACCAAATCCAGAGCTGGTATTAATTACAGCTAAGGTCTGTGTAACACACACAGCTTTGTGTGAGCCAGCAGACACAAAATCTGAATTTTTAGACTTCAGCTGCATGGGGTTTTCCTCACTCAGAGCTTGTTTCTTTTCATTTACAGAGAAAGGAAGATGGCTCAAGTCAGTTAATGCCCAACTTTTATGTCCAGACTGAGTAACTTGCTGTAGATATTTTAAAGGGAATGCTAAATATTGAGGGGTTTTTTGATGCCAGGAAAGTACCTCTTCATTGTAAAATAAGACATGATGGGAAGGAATGCCACTGGATTTTTTTATAATTTACACAATGGAGCAGAAATCACTGTTTTGGTTTCTTTTAAGGTCAGACAGTGGCGAGATCTTATTACTGATGGCAAAGAAGTATTTTCCTAAAAATAAACTAGATGAATTCCTGCTTTTCTGTTCCCTTTTAAAAGAGCACTGCAATGGAAATGTCAAGGTCACAGTTTCCATTAATGTAATTTAGAGGTGTAGAGAGGATAAACTCAAATGTGTTACTCGTGTGCTTGTCTTTGCCATGCAGGACACATTTCAGCTCAGCTGGAGGTTTCTGTCTAGAAATTCCTTTTTCCTTCTCTCTGATGTTTTGAAATAATGATGATGTTCATTGTCTTGCACTGGGTGATCGCTTCCTGCCCTGATCCTGCTTTCAGAGCCAGGAATCTCACAGTCATCAACTTGGCTGAATTTTTTAAGGTACAGGAGAGAAAAATTTGGAGGTGGTGGGGGATTTTTTTAAAGATTTCTGTTTTTTGTTGTTGGGATTTTTTTTTTCATTATTTTTCAAATATTTCTGGGTTTAAAACAAGAGTTAATAATCTTGTATGACTCCCAGTGCACAGCTGGCAGTTCTGGGCCTTGTAGCACGAATTTCCTTCAGGAAGGATTGGCACAACTCACATTTTCACCATGAGCAGCAGAGTGGTTGGAATAACTCAAGCTGAGCTCCTGGATGGACTCATCCTGAATTTCCCTGCCACTGAATCCCAGCAGGAGCCTCCTGTGAACGTGCAATGCTGAGCTCAGTCTGAGTGAAACATTTAAATGGTTTTTCCCGAGTTTGTGAGAGTCTCTTGGGCACAACAGTTGAATAAATATTTGACCTACCCTGGGGGGGTTTATTGTAGCTTAGACTGTCTTAACTCTGGGACTCAGGAGAGGCCACTCCAACAAGCTGATGATATTTTTAATTTAACCTTCTGAATTTCTACCCACGTGCTGAATGGACCCAGCCAGAGTGGCTGCCTACCTCCTCCCTGGGCAGATTCTTTAATTGTGGTCGGGCCCGGGTAGATACAATTTATGATCTGCTGCTTGTGTTCATGAATGCTTTGGGAATGTGCTCTTTCCTTGCGCTGAGTTTGTCCAGATGTATCAATATTTTGGTTTGGATGATATAAAATAAATGGTGGAGATTAACTGCCTGCGACATTGTCTTTTAACAATGAAGTAGAGCCATTTTTCACCTCCGGAGATGTCTTTAAAACAAATATTGAGGTTTGCAGAATGGTTACAGCAGCTCGTGCCCCAGGGATTTCCAGAAGCCTTTGCTACATCCCTTTCAGACTGAGAATTCCATAGGGAATCTGCTCTGATAAAGGCTTCAGGTCGCGTAGTGATGATTGAAATGTAGAAAGATGGGAAGGATCTTCCCAGCTCTTGTGCAGGGAGATGAGCTGGGAGGCAGTTTGGGGAATTTCCTGCTGAAATCAGAAAAGCCATAATGTCATTTTAATTCCTTAGCTGTGATCAAGGGAGCGGGTCGGGTGCCCTGGAGCTCCTCAGAGCCAGCTCCTCGCTGCTGTCGGGGTGAGGCCAGCGCGGGTTTGTGAGTACAGAGGTGCCGAGGTGCTCCCATGACAGAGCCGGGAGGTGTTAATGGGAATGAAGAGCCCATTTCCCCTTAGGGCCGTCCCTTCCAGAGGTGTGAGCAGCACAGTGGGGCATTCAGAGCCTCCAGCTGGGATGGAAAAGAGGTGGAAACCCCTCCGGGACAGTGGCAGACACCCGGATCCACATGAGTGAATGCCAAAGCCAATTCCCTGCTAAAGACCTGTTCTTCCCTATGGATTGGGTGGATGTGGAACCGGGAAACCCCCAGAGTGTCACTGCCCAGCGTGGCTCTGGTGATGGATGGCCAGGACACCCCGCTTGGGAAACGGGATCCTCCCAGGTTCAGGCACGGAACTCCTGGAGCTGGAACCAAGTTATTAATTTTGGGATTCGGTGTAAGATACCCTACAGAGATACAATGAACCTATTGTAGCAGAGCTGGGGTGAAAGGGGGAATGGGTTCACTGGGGGACTGCAGGAGCCACTGGCTGCCCGATCCATTAATTTAAAATGATCCCAGCCAGGTAGGAAGGATTTTCTGCACAAGGCATTAAATGGCTCGGGCCGGATTCCAAAGGAGATGTTTGACAGAGCCTGACTGGGGATCCTGGGAATGAGGTGATGTAAGTGTGAGTCAGCCTGACCCCAGCGGGGCCTTACAAATGTACCCTAAATTGGCTACTTTAGGGCTGGAAACACTTGGATTTTTCAAAGACAGAGCTGTTTCCACAGGATTAGGCCTTTGATATTTCTCAGTTGTTCTGTTTTTCTAAGCTGGAGAGCTTTGAGCGTGTAATACCTGCAGAGCTGTGTCCTTGCAGAGCCGATCCGAGAGCAATAAACCAGGAAATGCTGCAGAGGGAACGCTTCAGTTCCTTGGGCAAGTATAAAATATTTCCTGTTGGGCACTTCCAGAAGGATGGAGGGAGTTCCAGATCAAACTCTTATCGTGTGTCTTCTCTAATAATCAACGCTGATGAATAAACTCCTGAATTGGAGAGCAAAAAGGAGAGTTCCAGATCAAACTCTTATCGTGTCTCTTTTCTAATAATCAACACTGATAAATAAACTCCTGAACTGGAGAGCAAAAAGGAGTTTTCTGTAAGAAATGTCCACATCTTGCTCTGAACTCTTGAGCTAGAGAAGGAATTTCCTTCTAAAGTTCAGTTTTACCTCCTTTATTACCCACGCCTTTGGTGTTTTGCAGTCTCTTGGTGGCAATGCTGTGTCTAAATTAGGGATGTTTTATTACTTATTTTAAAAAACCTGTTGTTTGAGTTACTAAAGGTATGGCTGCAGTGAGAAGTCGTGGATTTCATTTGAAGCTGGTTACTTTAAAAATATTTGTCTAAGCTTTCATTTGGCTTCTCGCTTATTCTATAGAAGTGACAGTAGTTTAATTAGAAACCCCAGTTTGTATTTATGGGAAGTTTTCACATGCTGTCTTTTCTGAAAGCTGAAGAATCCAAGAAGGAACACAATGTTTCCCACAAACTATACATCTCCACAATTCCACAGGCTCTCAGCAGCTGAGTTAAAAAGGTTTTTAATACGAGTTATGTGTTTAATTAGGGAAGGGAGCCTTGGCAGATCTTCTGACTTACAGTTCATTTTAAAGTCTTCCAAAAAAAAAAAAGAAGAAGGGAAAAAAAAAAGAAATCAATCCAATTGAGTTTAATTGTCATATATAAATTAAGAACTCGTTTTTTTCCACTTCACAAAGCTATCTTCTGTGGTCCCTCCTGATGGATTGCACGGGGCAATTGCTTCCAAATGAGGAGCGTGGGGCTGGAATTCGGGGCTGGAATCCGGCGCGGTTCTCATGGGCTCCCGGCAGGCCCCGCGCTCCCCAAGGCAGCCCTGTGGTTTCACCCAGAGCTTGTCCCTCTCCAGATCCTCCCACGAGGCACTGCCCATCCCAGAGAGAGCTTCTTCCAAAATCTCCAGCCCTCTGGAGAGTGGGGAAGGAGAAACCCAGCAGCAGATTCCCGCCTGGAGCGCCCGTCCTGCGCCTTCAGCACGAGGCAAGGCCAGGCTCTCACTGGGGGATCTTCCACCACCCTCTCTGCCCTTTTCCAACTGGGAAATAATTCTGGGGAATAGAAATAATTCCCTTTGTGTGTGGGAGAGGATCCGTGCGACAAGATCAAACCGAGTGGGTTTAAACCACAATAATTTAATGCAAGAGTACAAATTGCCTGCCAGCTCCTTCTATTAAGTTTAAACTCTTGGTAACAAATCTGAGACAAACGGGGAAGAGAGGGGTTGCTTTGAGCTGACTGAAATGTTTTGGTGTCTTCATGGGGAAACACAGAGCATTTGAGCTCCAGGATTATTATGTGGCAATCTGGGCTTAAAAATAGTTGTGTTTCTGTGTCTATCTCCAGCAGCCGTCATTCCCAGGATATAGGGTTGGAAACAGCTAAGGATGGATGATTCTTATTTCTTTTAAATTAAAATAGGAAATTCCCAGCACTTGGGGAGTTTGTAGCCAGAATTATTAACTTCTAAGCTGCCTCACTGTCTCCTCCTCGCCCTCAAGAAGCTGAAATTGTTAAACGGGTGGAGTTGAGTGGATCTGCAGAGAAATCCTTCACGTCTGGCCTGGATGTCTGACTAAATTTGGTGTGGATCTTGTGGGCTGGGGCAAGTGCTGGAAGCGATTAGAGGGCTGAACAAAAAGCTCCATTCAAGGCCTATCGCCTTCCTGCCGGGGTAATCCAAGTATCCAAAATTCAAAAATATGGGCTAGGAGCTTGTGGCTGCCACAGAGCAGAACTTTTCAAGGTGTCCAGAACATCCACTCACTTAAATATTGCCTCAGTGGTGGAAGATTAATTTGAAAAATGCAACAAAGCAGCCCAATATAACAGATCCATATATATCCAATTAAATAAAATTGAGCACTTTTAATAAAGTAGAGTTGCAAGCTGGGAAAAATTTTCTCTTGTCACTCAAAGTTAGGCCAGGAAAACATTTTTCTTTGCCTTGAAATAGCTGTATTTATTATATCTGACCTGTTCAACATTGCTGGTTTTACTTAAGAACTAGAAAGAAACAAATGCTTTTCATCGCTCGATGCCTTTTTTGTAGCGTGAAATTGTTTTCCCAAGAAAAACAAGGTAGAAATGGTTTCCAAAACACAGCCCAGAATAATCAAACAGACTTTTTAAAAAAAAGAATAAAACCGAAGCTGCTTAATCCTAATTGTTTGAATCTATTCTAAATTATTTACTTTCTGACCAGCAGCTTGTTCTCATTTTTAAGCTTTGAAACAGCTCTATTTGGTATTTAGTTTTCAGTAGTTCCTTCCTCAAAGGTGCAAATGCAGAGGGGATTCTTGAGTGCTCAGAAAAACCCAGAAAATATAAACTGATTCAACTTCCAGTGGGGTTATCCTGGATTTTAGTTGCTTCCTAATGGAAAAGGTCTGGACAGGAGGCGAGCCCCTGAAGTCCAGCCCGGGCTGGGTTTACTTCCAGGAGATACTTTTGGCCATATTTTAGTTAAATACAGAATTTTTTGGGGGTTGTGCTGTAATGGATTTACAGACCTGCCCCACTCACACTGGGCTGAACATCTCCAGCCATTCCCTGGGTTTATTTATATTATTCATCTTTCATTTTGCTTTAACCAGCTCACGTTGGCTGTGCACTTGGGAGGGGTGGGACGCAGATTTTTCACTCCTGCCTAAATGTGGGAAAGATTTTTGGGTTTGTTTGTTCTTTTTTAGTTCCCATGTGGTCACTGTGAGAGGTTGCTGGGCTTGAGAGATGATTCCCATTTTATTCAGCTTGTGCATGAAACTGTTGGCAAACTTTTATTTTGTCAAAGTCTTTATTTGCTACTCCTGCAACAGCAACATAAATGCGAAGATTCAAATCCTAATTTGATCCCAGGAATTTTAATGGAGAAAATCGTAAGGATTCAATTGTAAGGATTCAATCAATTGTAGGGATTCATTTGCAAACCAGAGGCTAAAAATCTGATAGCTTTTATTGAAAATTATAATAAATGATCCACGTAATAATTGTGATAATTCAGTGTGTGACTGCTGGGCTCGTAGCTGGAGGGAATCATTTCTCCCATGGGATAAGCAGCATGATTTCCAGGAATGTGACCCAGTCACTGGGTACTTTGTATGTGAACAGTGGTAATTGATTTAAATTCATTTGGTTCTTGTAATTCTTGTCTTTGGCAGTGTTTGCTTTGATAGGGCCACGTTTGCTGTAGGTGTTAATTAGTGAATCTTTATGGCCTCCGGTAATCAGCACCTGGCTCTTCTATTCCTGTACAACACACAGAATATTTGGGCAATTTTCATGATTTTCAGCACAGTGCTGAGGCAATGGTGTGGTTTGTGTTATGTTTTATTTCCATCTTTTGTGGAAATCATGAAAAAAAAAAATAGCCCCAGAAAGCACCGTCCTGCTTAAGAGAAAGGTGGTTTTAATTTCTCAACGAGTTAATCATTCATTGCTTCGTTTGTGGCTGGAGGACCGAGTGCATTTGTGCTGTAAAGATGCACCTGACTGCCCAGGGAGAGCTGTGCTCTGTAACCACACGTGGAGAAATGAGAGGCACCTGCCAGGCCCTGTGCAAGGCAGGCCTGGCTTCAAACTCCAGCCCAGGCACAGTAAAAATGGGCTTAAAGTGGAGCTCTGGGACCTGCTGATAATCCAGTGCTCGAGCAAATTTCCAGATTTCGCTTCTCATGGCAATGATATTCCAGGATTGCTCCATGTTTTTTCCATTTGGAAATAAATAGGTGTTTTCCTTGCTGGAGCTGGTCTCAGCTTTGATCCTTTATAAATTTTAAATCCGTAATGTGACTGGAGGCACAGAATCCGGGAATGGTTTGGGTTGGGAGGGACTGTAAAGTTCATCCAGTGCCACCCCTGCCATGGCAGGGACACCTCCCACTGTCCCAGGCTGCTCCAAGCTCTGTCCAGCCTGGCCTTGGGCACTGCCAGGGATCCAGGGGCAGCCACAGCTGCTCTGGGAATTCTACCTCCCATCCTCCCAGGGAACAATTCCTTCCCAATATCCCATCCATCCCTGCCCTCTGGCAGTGGGAAGCCATTCCCTGTGTCCTGTCCCTCCAGCCCTTGTCCCCAGTCCCTCTGCAGCTCTCCTGGAGCCCCTTTAGGCCCTGCAAGGAGCTCTGAGCCTTCTCCTCTCCAGGCTGAACAATCCCAGCTCTCCCAGCCTGAGCCAAACAGAGATTCCAGCAAACATCAGAAACTGGGTATTTTCCTGCTGCAAATGTCCAAATTCCAACACTGGAGTTAAGTGTGGGTTTACAAGCTGGGCTTGACCCAAAGTCTGCTGGGTCAGCATGAGACTGGCATTGAATTTCAGTGGGTTTTGATCAGTAACACACAATTTATCAAGTGATTTCCAGGCTGTTCTCTTTCTCTCCTGTGAGGCTCCCAGAGGAACTCCCAGACTGGGATCCTGTGCCAAAGTCACGTGCAGGGGCAGGTTCTGGGATAATGGAGAATATCCAGTGGAAATGTGTCTGCACACAGGGCAAAACCAGGGAAAAGATCCTGTCTTTTCACTTCCAGAGCTGCCTGTGTCCCTGCTGTGCTGCAGGGCTTCCATGGAGACACCATTCCTGTGCTTCCCCTTCAAAAGTCATCTGCTAAAAATGTCTTATTGCAAAATAAAAGAGAAAAGCTTGAGCTGTTGGTTGGGAAATGCGGAAAGTCTTACTGAAGCCTAGCAAGTTCTCATGGATTTTGTGTCTTGTTTCAGGGTAACCTCCTCTAACTCTATTGAAACTTTTTGTTTATTTAAATCCCTGAAAATCGATTTATTCCTGGAAATAATAGCAGCATCTTCTTTTGGGGTGTTCAGGGAAGAGCTGCAATGTGGGTGTGTCATACAGGGTAGGTGGGGGCTGGATGTCCATTTATACAAGGACCACATAGTGTGTATATGTAAATATATATATTTTTATATATATATATAAACTAAATATATAAAAATTAAAATAGAAATAAAATAAATACTAAATAAAACAGAAATATAAAATAAAATATAAATATAAATATAAAATAAATTATAAATAAAATATGTATATATATGTATAAAACTATGTAATATATGTGTGTAAGTAACTCTGCCTGCAGAGTTCCTCATGAGAAGGGATCCACGGGAGCTGTGTTGGCACACAAGGAAAAGGTATTTCTCCTCTTTCCAAGCTGGCAGCCTTTAGTCACTCACTTCAAAGGGAAAACCAGGTCTTTAATTCCTGTATCCCAGTGCCTTTCATCCCTCTGCTAATCCATAAGTTTGGGAGACTTATCCCATGGCTAAACCACAGAAACTGGGATATAATATAGAAAAATGTAAGGGGTGGGGTGGTGAGAAACCCGCCAAAAGCAGAACTTGAAGGGCACAGTTCTGTAGGAGGATTTGGTTTTATTTCTGCCTTGAGAAAGCTTTTCCTCGTTTTGATTGAAGAGTGGAGATGGAAACCATCACAGAAACTTCCTTTGCTGCAGATAACAGAGCCTTTGATCCAAGCTGTGCCTAGAGTTCAGTCCAGAGGGGTGAGGTACAAGGGAATTAATTCCTCATCATTTTGGGGCATCAGAATATGGGCAGGAGCAGTTCCTGCCAGGGAGCACCCCCCTCCTGCTTCACCTTGCAGGGACTCGTTTTGTGACCAGATCCTGACGAGCTTTTCCTCCTTTCTGCTGCTTCCTCAGAGGGTTTTTCCCCGAGGTTTTCTCAGGTTTTGTGGTTTTTTGTTTGTTCTGCTTGGCTGTTTTTTTGCATTGGGGTTGTTTTGTGAATGAAACGCTCCATTTCCCCGAGTTCATAACTCCCTCCTTGCTTCTGGAATAATCACAAGTGGTTCAGACCTGTCTCCCTGGGAAGCAGCCCCTGCAGAACCACACAAGTCCCTCACTCCACTGCTGCTTTGCTTTTTCCATGGTCTCCTCGAGTTCTGAACCTCCCCAGCTGCTCCCAGTGCTCCAGTGTCACCTCCAGGGAATCTCCATCAGGAGTCCCTGGGGCATTTTGAGTTCTCCTGGAGGTCTCCCATCGAGGCACTGCCCTGATCTGACCTCTGTCACCTCCTCTGACCCGAAAACATCACTGCCTCAGGTGTTGCTATTGCAGGAACACCTGTGCCATGCTTTTGGTTCTCCTGCTGGAAAAAATACTTGGCTTCTTTTTTCCCCACACTAATTCCATCTAAGCACCATATTTTCATCGTTTCAGAGGTAATAATTGGAAATGACTTAATTTTGCTTCCAAGGGTAGCAATCAGGATTTAATAAAGATTCACTTGACAGAATTTATTGCCTCATCTTCCAGTATTTTTGGCATATTTTTGTAAGTCCCTGGGTACTCAGAGAAGCCTTTGTTTCTAAGGTCATGGCATGTTTTCCCTTGTTCCAGCTTGTTGGGAAACTCAGGATTTTAAAGCCTGCTTGGAAGTTGTTCTTATTGTTCTTGCCTCTTGATGTTTGCTGGCCAGTGGGAGATCATAATATGTAATATAATATATTTTATACACACATCTATGGATGCAATGCATAATTGCAAGGCATTATTAACTCTGACACCTTATTTATAGTTCCACTGCTTTTTTCCTGTGTTAAACCAAGCTGAACCGATGAGCAATGTTTGGAAAGTTTGTTATTAGAGACCTGTGATTTGCATCTCTTACATATTCAATGTCTTTAAAGATTTCTGAGGAATAAACATAAAATCACAGAGCAACTGAGGCTGAATCCCAGACTGGTTGGGGTTGGAAGATGGGAAATCCCATCCCATTTCACCCCCTGCCATGGGCAGGGACACCTCCCACTGCCCCAGGCTGCTCCAAGCCCTGTCCAACCTGGCCTTGGGCACTCCAGGGATGAGGATCCACTTTTGGATGCCCACAGGTTGGGTACTTTCAGTCTCTGGGCTCAAATCCATTTGCTAAGTGACAATACTTGAGGTTAATAATATTTCCTGAACCCTTGGTACCCTGGAGCAAAGCTCCTGGATGTGTCCCATGTTCCAGTTGGAGCCCATATTGTCCCTAATCAGCTTTCCATAATGCAGCATTTTCTCCTGACAATGGATTAGGGAGAAAAGGCAGCTCCCCAGTGATTAAATGACACTTATTCTGTGCTCTTTATTCAGCTCTTCCCCAGCTGCTGACAATAGGTGCTTTCTCTGAATGCAGAGCAGCAAGCTGAGCTGGTAAAATACTGTAAATTCCTGATGCCTGACAGATAAACTCACCTGAAGGTCTATTTCTTTATTAAAACCAAAGTTTTGTAGGAAATGATACATTTAAGGGCAGGGGTTTTTTCCCCATTTTTCCTTTAAAGTTTGTAATTTTGATTTTAAATTCTAATCAAGTACTGAAAACTATTCGGAAGTATTTCCATTTTTGCAAATTCTGTATGGGAAGAAAAGCATTTCTTGCCCAGTTATGATTTAAACCTGCACTTCCCCAGTTCCCAAAGCTCGTGTTCCATGGTAGTCCCTGTTCCCTGAGGATCTCCACAAAGGACTGATGTATTTAATGAGGGGTGTTTGCACCAAGGAGTGCATTTTACCCTGTGCACTCTTGGAGCAGAAATTTTGGTGGGTTTGTGCATTTAAGGTGTATTTGGAAGCTCTGCTCATTCCAAAGCTGGGATTTCCTCAGGGAGCACTGGGACAACGATTGTGGTTGGAGATAATATCAATATCTTTAATTAAAGACTTGCTGGAGAGCAAAGGGCACCCTGCCAGTCCCCAGAAACCGGGGCTGTGCCTGCCCACCCTGTGCTTCCAGATATGGGTTTATCTCCTCGGGACTCGTGTTCACAAAGGATGTGGCAATTTTTCCTTTCTCTTCAGCTCTCATGTGGTTTTCATTCCACTGTTCTCATTGTGTCCTGGGATTTTCAGCCTCCTGCAGCAGGCAGAGAGAATTGGTGCTTTAGTTTCCAATGCTCTGTCAGACTTGTGGCCATAAATAATCCATGGTGGAGCAGGGATTGCATTTTCCTGGGAGCTCTGACTGCCTTTGCACTGGACATAGACCCACAGCATTGCCTTTGGCATTTGAGTGATTCCTATTTCCAGTTTATTTTAAGAAGTTGCAAACGGACAACTTTTTCAATGGTTTGTTATTGTTATTTAAGTTGATTCAGTATTTAGACTTTTGCATTTGTGCTTTCAAGGGACTGCAAATTAAAACCAGTTTGAGTCAGGAATGTGTGTTTGCTGCAGCTTTGGAACATGTATGGAATCCTGAGTTTATGGCTTTGAAAGCACTTGCCCTCTTTCAAATGTTTCTAATAAGATAGAGGGTGGTGATTTACACCTCTGGAGATATTGAGCTGCTCTCCAAGAATGTTGTTTGGCTCCTAAAGAAAGCAAGCATTGGTGGGCCTGATTTTGGGGAAGGGGGAAAAAAAAACCTGCTGTGGTTTCATTGAGATTGAAGCATTAAGAGAATTCCTTATTTAACACTTGCTCTGCACACCACGGTGCATTTGGGATCTGTGAGTGTCTGGAGAGGACAGAGGAGGCAGAGCCCTCGCACAGCCCCTTCTCCTGCTGCTCCAGAGCTTCTCCTCCTGCTCCAAAGCTTCTCCTCCTGCTCCAAATCTTCTCCTCCTGCTCCAAAGCTTCTCCTCCTGTTCCAAAAGGCGCAGCTGCAGCAGGAAGAGCAGATCTGACTCAGCTCCCAGTGGATGCTCCCTCTGTCTCCGTGGCTTTCCCAGCAGATCAGAGCTCCGAACTTTGGGGGCTGAGGCAGGGCCTGGCTCTCCCAGCTCAGAGCAATCCCCAGCAGCTCCCAGTCAGGGGAGAAGACCTTTGGAAACAGTGAGCTGGGATATTTTAAGTAGTTTCTCTATTTTAAGATAAACAAGGGGGTGTGGAGCTCTGAAGTGCTCAAGGGTGTGTTTCAGCCTCGCTGCAAGAAATGAAGCCTGGGTAGGGAAAGGGAAGGGAGAGAGGGAGCAGGATGAAATTGCAGTCATTGGAAGAGGAAGGACTTGGAAAAGGGTGTTTTGGAAGAGCTTCTAGGAATAAGAAACAGCATCTTGGGAACCTGGGTGGTGTTTTAATGTTATTAAGGTGGTTTTTTCTGACATGAACTGGAGAACTGTGATTTTTTTAGATGCCCCACTCTCACCCCATCCCTCTGGGTCAGCCCTGCTCCTGCCCAGCTCTCCCTGGCTCTCATTAGAGGTTATTGAATTACATCTGCAGATCCTGAGCTGAGCTGCAAATGAAGTTTTCCCATTTTCCCGTTCATCAGACTGGAAGAACTGGGGAGGGGAGGCCCGAGGAGGGCAGGAGGAGGTTCGGGTCTGTCCTGGCCAGTGTGGTTCAAGTTCTAATCAGTGTGGTATTTCCTCTTCCTGGGGCCAGAGGAACACCTGTGTTTTTCTTTTCATATTCCAAGGGACAGTTGATGGGTCCTGTCCTTTGGAAGGGAATCTTGTTAAAGTCCATCTGCATCCATTGGCTTCAAAGGATGTGCACAGGGCTCTGGCTGATAATTTAGAAAAAAATAGGGTGAGATGTCTTGATGGAGCTGTGGGGCTCCAGTTAAACTGCTTTAATGGAGCATCCATCTGGAGAGGAGACCTCGGGGTTGATCTGGAAGCTTTGTGGGATGAAGTTTTAAAGCTACTTCTAAAACTTTCTTGTTTTGAAGTTTTGTTTCGTTTCAAAGGACAAACTATTCTTAATTTCATTCTTTCTTTCACGCAAGCCTGTGTTAGAAAGCTGTAAAACTACGCCCATCGTTTTCTCTCCTGGATCTTTTTCCACTCCTGAGAGCTCCAGTGGGAATTGTTGCTGCCAGGGCAGCACAGCATTGCTGGAGTGTCCCAGCACCTGTTGGTCAGGGGTTCAGCAGGGAAGCAGCACAGGCAGTGCTGTATCCACATCCTGGGAGCAGCTCCATGAAATCTGCAGGGGCACAAACAGCAGGGAATCTCTGTAATACCCAAAAGTGGTGATGCCTTAGGCTTTAGCTTTTGTGTTTTCAGACCCTGTACTGGTTTAGTGTGTAACTCTGAAACTCCACATGGCTTGTTAGCTACTGTTAGGCATAACAAATCCTCTCTGGGCCCAGACTTAAGGACACCTTGTTGTCCCAGGCCCCAAAATATGCAAACTAAGCCTCTGGAAAGGTGGAACAAACTTGGGGTAACGACATCATTACCTGAAATTGTAGTTAGAGAATTAGCCCTGATATGCAAATGAACCAAACTTACAAAAGTGTGAAAAACCCGTGACCCAGGGTCCATTTTGGGTGTAGCCCCAGGGCTCTGTACCCACAGTGTACCTTTATTGAAGCCCTTCAATAAATCCCCGCTTTTATTCTCCCAATCTTGTCTGGCCTCTGTTTCCAGGTTGCCTCCCCAAGGCATCAGTGGGAACTGCCGGCTCCTGCTCTCCCTCATGTTAAACAAACATGTTTAAAAACACTTGTTTGTGTTTTTAAAGGGCTAAAATGGGAATTGTGCAGAGAACGATGATTTCCACTGAGGGAGGACTCAGCCTTGCAGAGCCGTGGGATCGTTTGGGATTGCAGGGGAAGCCAAAGCTGTGAAATCCCCTGTGAAGGGAACGGGGCCCTCCCTCGGGGTGAGCTGCCCTGGGCGTGTGGAGCCATCGGCCTGCAGAGCTGGGGCTCCTTCCGACACTCACAGGCCTGGGAACGAAGCTTCCAAGCTCTGGGCTGCCCTTTAATCTGCCAGGTGGGCTGAAGGGAAGCCAGGAAACCGGGAATCTTCGGAGCCACGGCTCCAAAGTGTCTGGCTGAGCCAGGGTTGCAGGCTCTGGCTCTGCAGCAGCTCCGCATGGGGAGCCAGAGCCCTCCTTCCCAACGCCCCTGGAATCAGCTCTGCAGGGGCCATCTGAAAACTGGGAGCGCTGGGGACTGGAAGGGCCAGATCCCAGTTACCCCGAATCCCAGTTACGCTCACAGTGCTGTTAGCGGGGCTGGAGTCAGCAGGGAGGGTCTGCAGCAAATGTGTCAGCGCTGAACCCTCTCCAGGTAATGTTTGGATTGTGCAGCTTTGGCATTCTCCAGTGGAAACTTGCTCTCTGAAAGAATTTCTAGTCAGCGTTTCTAAAATCCAAGGATTTTTTTCCCTTTTCAAACAAATTAATTCTGTTGATTAAAGCCTTGCTTTGGTAGCAGTTCAATCACCTGGGTTTTTTTCTTCCTTTGTGCCATTGTTGCTGTTTGTTTTTTGGGATTTCTGGTTAGCAAATGTCCGGGAGGGTGTTAAATACACCTTGCCTACAACAGAGAATAAATTCAGTCCCCTACAAGATGGGGAAAACCTGGTTCCCACAGCAGTTAGGACAAATTTCAGAACAAATTAACTTTACTGCAGCACACCACGAATAGAAATTAGGCCCTAATCATGTCATCAAATTCCTTGTAATGGAACTTAGTCCTTTAAAACGTGCTGATTGGATCTTAGAGAAGATGCAGCCTCACTTGGAAGGTGTGTTGGAAGCACTGCTTGTCACCACCTGTCATTAGATCAAGAAACTGCATGTGAAGCGGGGAGAGCAAAACAAAACCAACCCCAAACCCAAAAACCCCCGAGGTTCCAGGGCAAACCACTACCTTTACAAACCTCTACAAACTGGTGTTCCAGGAGCTCCTGATGATTTGCAGTTGTTGGATAAACACGTTGCACAACAGCTGCACTGTTAGCAAAACACACAAACACGTCCTTAGGATGTTTCTTGGAGCAGCTCATACCACAGGGATGCTCACATCTTCCCAGGGACTTTGCTGGCTCTTCAGCCAGTGCAGGAGTTAGGAAACTCCTAACACAGAATGTGTGTGCTCATTTTTGGGGACAGACAGACTTCCCAAGGCTGCAGAGTTCCTTTTCCAGCACCAGCATTATGATCCTGGCTGTTTTTCTTTGTGTGTGGCTGTCAAGCCCTGTCCAGCCCATCTCACACGTTCTCCTTTAGCAATCCCTCTCTTCCTTTTATGCTCTTCTAGTGCCCATCCTGATTTTCCTTGTCTCATAACCAAGCTCTAATTCTCACTTGTGCCCACCATGGAAGCTGGTGATTCTTGATGGAAATTACTGGTCCAGTCTCAGTTCTGGCCCTCTGAAAGAAGCTTTTTATACCTCACAGCTGCTAAGAACCCTTTTCCTTTGCCCGCTTATTGTTCCAGGCAGGAATGTTTGCTGGATTTCTCCAAGGTAAGATTCTGTCCTCTGTGCTTTTTCCATTTTGGCACACATGGAGAACATGGAAAAAGGAAGGGAAATGGGAGTGTAGCAACCAAGCAACGTGGGAATCATCACTGTGGGCAGGCAGATGAACAGGCAAATGATGTCCTAGGGTGTCTCAGGGATCTGATGGCAAAACAGTGGAGCAAGGGATGTAAAAGGTTCTGGAAAGACCTCTGGAATTCTCTGCACAGCTGTGGTTTATGAATCTGGAGACCACCACTGATCTGGCCAGGCTCCTTGGTGAGGCTGCAGATTGGGCTTGTTCAGTCAAGCCAAGGGAATGTTCCTGCTCTGTGAGCACAGCGTTTATCCTCATAAACACCGGGAAGGCAGGCAATGCAAGCGAGGCACACGGTAATGCTGATGCAAAGTTAAATTTGTCTAAACTGGCCATCAGGAGCTTTGAGTTCATGTTTTCCAAGTGGAAGAGCTGTGAGGCACTGGGATAGCTTTCCAGCAGGAGAAGTTTGGGCAAGAACCTTAATTAGCTCCGTGATGGCACTGGTTCAGTTCATCAGCAGTGCCTGCAATAAAGGAGACTGCTGAGCAACATCCTCCAGCCTTCCCTCCTCCAGAGGTTATCCTGGCACTCCCTGGCATTCCAGCCATCCACAGCATCCTGTCCATCCCTGCTGCCAGCAGCCCACCCGCTCCCAGTGCTGCTCAGTGAAAGGACATTTTGTGGGCTGATTCACGGCTGTGTTTTCCCTCGTCTCTCCTTTGTGTAATCCGTGCTCATCCAAGCCAGCAGCTTCCCGTCAGAAGGTTTGCCAACAGCAATTGTGATCTTAATATTTCATGCCAGCTTCATCTCGCTGTCCTTGCAGGATAAATGAGGCTTATGTGCACTCCAGAGTGCAGCTTGCCTTTTGTGAGGCCACAGTTAATTGCAATTAAACAGTCGGCCTTTGTAAAATTAATATTGTTATTGCTCTGCTCTGCGTGTGCTGACACTTGGGGAATGGCTGACAAATGTCAGGCAAGTGCAAGGCCCTTTGCTCACTGGGATTTTTAATGTATTTTAATCACCTGTTTGCCTCGGCAAAAATGTATATTTTAGATATTCAAATCAGTGGGAAAATAAACTGGTAACTTTGTTTCAGGACGATCTGACATCTGTTCCTTTCTTCTTTTCTGTTCAGCTTCCTTCATTATGCTTTTCCACAGCTCTCTTTGTTCTCAGATATGGTAATTCTTGGGTTCTTTCCACAGTGCACCTAAAATGTGGATGGTAAAGAGTTTCTGTAGAATTTAAAGTTGCTCTTTTTATTCCCAATCTCAATTCTACCACCACTTGTACGCGTACACACAGAGTTTGTGGGCACATCTGATGTGACAGGGTGACCATCTGAGGGGACTTCCAGCAGCAGCTGGTGCTCTCCAGGCACTTTTCCCAGCATTTCCCAGCATCTGTTGTTGCTGCTGTGTGGAGCCAACTGCACTGGCAAGATCCTGATACTGGGGTAAAATCACAGAATCCTGGGATGGTTTGGGTTGGAAGGGACCTTAAACATCATCCAGTTCCACCCCCTGCCATGGCAGGGACACCTTCCACTATCCCAGGTTGTTCCAAGCCCCATCCAACCCGGCCTTGGACACTTCAGGGATGGGGGAATCCACAGCTCTTGATCCCAAATGGGCTTTCATATCCCTCTGAATTCCTCTCATATAATTCCCAAAAATTTCCCTGTTGGAAGTCATCCTTCCTTAGGAAGAAAACCCCAGGAACTCCGTTCTGAGTGCAGCCTTCCCACCTGGGCTGGCCCCGTGGCTGGGCTGGGGGTCACGGACGCGGTGCCGAAGGAGCAGGGAGGGCTCTTTGCCCAGGCTGGAGGTAGAAGGGATTTCAGTTCCCAATGTTTCACAAGTACACGTTTCTTTCAGAATTTCAGAGAAGAAAAACTGTGTTTGGAGTAAGGAATGCAATTCCCTCTCCCCCCAAAGAGATATTTATTCAGAAGCTGGAGCGGCTCCAGTTCAAATGTTGAGCACTGAGCCAGTACAGAGCAGTCCAGCACATGTTCCTCACCCTGCAGGTGCAGAGGGAGAGCGACTTTGGGCCTGAGCCCTTGTGAAATATGACTTCTACCTCCATGTTTGACATTTTCTTGCTCTTTTATAAGGAGTGATGGAAATGCACGTTTCTCCTCCTTTCATAAAGCGAGCTCCTTGCTCGTTAAAGGCGCTGGGTTGACAAGCGCGGAGTCTGGAGTCCTGTGTTTACCCAGAGGATAAGCACAGCCTGGGAAAGCTCCAGTGCAGGCTTCCTTGGGCTGCTGCCTAAGCTCAGCCTTGCCCTGGGCAGGAATTCATCCATTCCCATCCCCGCTCCAGCTTTTGCATCCTGACTCTGCCGGGAGGAGTCAGTCCCGGTGCCGCTGTTGCTCCTTTAAGAAATTTCTTGGATCTAAACAGACCACCCCAAAGCTGCCTCTGGAGCAGGAGGCAGAGTAACCTCATCATCCTCTCTCTCCCTTTGTACACACAAAACTGAGCACGGCTTTGATGGACCCCAGGTGAAAATTCTGACCTTGCCATGAAAAATAAGGAGCAGGAAAAGATGACTAACTGAGCACATCCAGGGAGAAAACCTCAAACAACGCCTCGTTTTCCTCCTCTGCTCTTAATCACTGGTGGATTTGTCCTCCACAATTAGGGAATGTCTGAATTTCAGGGTAATAATAAATAGGAGCTTTGCATTAAGTGAGCTCTGGGCTACACATCCCAGAAGAAGTGAAGGGTTAAGTACAAAGATCTTTGCACTTCTCTCATTTTTTCCAGCCAGAAGCAATCAGACAATTTAACTTTGGAGAAATATATGACATAAAACCTACTAGGTTGTCTCCAAATCCAGTTTGTAATGATTGTCCAACTTCCAAGAGGAGAGGTAGACAAACACTCCAATCCAACAAATCACTGAAGGATATAAATTCATGTGTAATGGTGATATTGCTGACCTCAAAAATGGAACTTGCCAGCTAATCTTGTGCTGTAGACAACATTTTCATTACTGCCCTATCCTAGATCCCCCTTTTTAAAAATATTACTATTTCTGTGGAGAAATAAACTTCAGTAAAGTCTCTTGTGATGAAGCTGGCAGCAGTGAGATCATAGCATGATAAATAGCAGATTCCTTGAGCGTGGATTTAGATAAAGTAATGCTAGAAATGATTAATTTTGGGGGTTTGCAATAAACAGTGGGATCAATGCATGCTTTTCACACTGGAAAACATTCATGTTTTTGGGAATGCAATCCCACCATGCTGTGGGTCTCTGATTCCCTCAGTGAATCAGAAGCACAGTCCTACAGTCCTGCTGGGAAAGGGACAACAGGGCTGGAAAAACAACTCTTTCCCACATTATCTTGGGCATTAAATGCTCTTGGGGAAAAGATTTGTGCCAATGGGATCCTGAAGCACAAGAGCCCCATTGAAGAGGAAACAAGGGATAATTTGCTTCTGGGAAAGGGTTAAAACATCAAGCTGGGCCTTGAAGATGTAGAAAATGGTGAAATATGGACATGGTCTTCAGAATCAGGCTCAGGCTTTTAATGCTTGTGCTGTTGGGGCAGGAATTCTCAGATAAAACTTCCAGACGTGAGTTCTGCTTTAAGGCTTGGCCAGAAGCAACATTAAACAGCCTTAAGTACACATCTATTTTTTTATATCATCTTGATAGGTGGTGTTATTAACACAGCTTTTAATTTTGTGTCAGAGTAGAGATAAAACCCCTTTGGATAATCTCACCATGGAACTGCTGAGCTGGGGGATTTCAGCTGTGTCACACTGGGCAAGGGGAAAAGCAGTCAAGTGGAAGAGGGCTGAAACACTTCAGGGTTGTTACAGGTCCCATCTGGTGAGAAATCACTTTTTTGGCAATTTTCAAGAGCTAGTGCTCTGATTTCACTCCTCCACGTCTGTCGCCACATCATCCAGTGTGGAGACCGGCACAGAGGAATGTGAGATGTGAATTTAACTGCTGGATTTAGCATGCTTGTGCAAATTAGCTTTAATATCTTCCATTGAAATGGTTTTTTTTTGTTTGAAGGTAAATATTATGCACTTTCAAGAGACCTTTTGGTGACTACATGAGAAAAATGTATTTCTTTGTCTGGTTTTTGTAAGTTGATCTTTCATTGCTGGTTCATTCCTGTCAGAGGAATTCCCATGGAATAATGACACGGGCATTTCTTTTCTGTTACACCTGCTTGGTTTGGCTTTTTCTTCCCCTTGGAGTGCAGGAAGGTTTTGCAGAGATCCACAAACCTCTCAAATTCACCAAAACATTCACCATAGAAACTGCTCATGTTCCTGCTTAGCAAGGAAGAAGGAGGGGTGTCCTTTTAATTAAAAGTCAAATTGATTTCTGCTCTAAAATCCCCACATTTTGGTAGAGCACTGGCAGTCCTTTCCAGTGCCTGCGCTGGTGACCTCCAGCCTTGGAAGCAGTTTCCAGGGATAGCATCCAGCAGTGTGGGGTTGGGATGGTACCAGTGCTGCTTTCAGGCATTAATTAATTAGTCCATACGAGGTTTAATTCTGTGGACAGCTTTATCAACGTGATCACCAATTAAATCCAATGGGGAGGAACTGCTCTCCTGGGAGCAGTAATTCCCAGCAGTCCCTGCTCATACACTGTGTCCTGGTAACTGTTTGTGTTTGTGTGAGGCAGAACTCAGTCACACTCATGGAGTTCAATCCAGGTACAAGCTGGATTCCCAGGGATGGGGCAATCCAGGGATTTTTCCATCAAGCTGCACTTGAGAGTGTTGCCAACAAACTTCTGTTCAATCCCAGTGGTAAAATCCCTTTGTCTGTCTTTCTTTACCCACCCTATTTTACTATATTAAAATATTTAGCTTTAGTAAGTGCTATCATATTAAGTTTAAAAAAAGCAAGGGTGTGAATTTAAAGTTACAAAAATGGGATTGTCCATTTCTCCATCTGTACAGAAGCAGAACATCTACAATTCCTTCCTCCCACGTGCTTTGTTTTACATCACCCAGGGAATAAAATGCAGCATCAGTGGTTCCTGTTCACTCCAATTCTGTGGGTGCATTAATTCTGAACCAGTTTGGCACCAGTTCCCCCAGTGGTGCCAGGTCTGTGGTGGGACTTGTCCAAACCCTCGGCTGTTCCTCGCTCTGGGCAGAGGAGCTTCCAGCCAAACCCCTGGGTTGTTCCCAGTGCAACTCTCCCAGTTGCACAAACTGGTGTCCTGCCCCTTCCTAAGGATCCTCAGGGTCAGAGTTTGGGCAAAAATGTCCAACAGAAAAAGGATAATTTTATTTATAAAGCACTCAGCAACTTCTGAAGTGAGAAAGGAAGGTGTTTAAAGCTTCTCATACTTGTCTGGTAACTTCAGATTTGTTTTCTGGAGGTTTTTAACTCCACTTTTATGCTTTATTACTGAGAGCTTCTTTCTTGTTCCTTCCTGCTCTTCCTAATACATTTTTGGAGAGAATTAATCGGAATGCTGCACTTGGAATGAGCTCACTTGGGAGGAAAGGAGTACTGGGGAGCATTGAACAGTCTGGGTCTTTGCATATTGATAATCCCTGCTCTGATTATTATTTAATTACCCTTTCCTTCATTATTATTCAATGAAAAGATGTTGGAAACCAATGGTAAAATGGCGTATTTGGCTGATTTTTATGCTTGTAAACCAGTTACTGACCAGTCCTTTGATGGTAGGAGAATCCCTTTAATTTCTGGAACAGGCTCTGGCTTTAGCAGGGCGGGTGGAGCTGGGAAATCTTTGCTCCCTGGAGCAGCAGAGTCTGCAGGCCATGTTTAGGCACATTCTGCCTTCCAGTGACCTTTCCAAGAATTCCACACACGCTCTGGGCACCGGGTTCCTTTGCAGGTTTGCCCTGAAGTGCAAATCCATATGTTTTAGGTGAGGGAAAGCAATCAACAGGTTGTACCCTTAACCCTTAAATCCCATATCTGGGACCAGACATTTTTATTGCATTGCTTCACTCTGTGTGTTCCTCTACTACCAAGTGAGAATTTAAAAGGTTGATACAAGTGCCTTTTTTTTTTTAAAGCTTGTTGATTGATATTTATTCCAGATGTAGGTTGGGCTTTATTTATTTATTTCATACCTTTCATAACCGAGAATCAGGAGCCTCTTGGGGAAAGTGGCTCTCCTGGGGGGCTTGAACACATTTCAGCCTGTCAGGGTAAATGGTGAGTGGAAGTGCCTGTGAGGTGGCATTTCATGGGACAGATGCTCCCCAGCTTTTATTTCCCAAAATGATCCTGCTGGTTACTTTCTATTCTGCCAGCTGCAGCACTGTAGGAGCTATTTAGTGTCTAAAGTAAATAGAGAATTCTCTCCAGCCAGTGATTTCCCTGTCTCTGAGGGAGAAGTGCCCTCTCTGTCCCTACTCAGAGTATTAGATCTTACAACTGATGGAAAGCAGTGGCATAAGCTGATTAATGGCAGGGCTCACCAGAGCTGACATTTGGGGTTACATTTTTTGAAAGACACTTCTGAAATTGAGCCTCTAATGTTATTTTACAGCGGTTTTTTTATGCTTTGAAATTCCTCTAGCAATACAGAATGTTATTTTTCCTTTTTATCAAATTTTAAGGGTATTTCAGCAATTAAACTTGGTGTGCTTCAGCCAAAAAACATAGTGCAGTCAGCTTCTTTGGCTTGTTGGATAACAATGCTTCCTGTGTTAGCAACAGAGTAAATATTGCTTTGTTTGGCACCTTGTGAAAAGAAAATTTCAGAAGAAGATGGGAAAAATCTGCAAGATTGGGACAACACTGGACATGGAAGTGGGTGGTGAACATAAATTGTTCTGGTGCTACTAAATTTAGCAGAGCAGTTGGTGAGGATCCATCATGTGCTTCCAAAGGCATCCTGGAAGAGATGCCCCACTGCTTGCAGATGAATTGTTAACCCTGGACTTGCAGATTTGTTGTTTATGACCAGGTAAAAGGAAAGATGGCAATGGAAAATGCTGGCAGTGGTGGCCCCAGAGCCAACCTGTGCACGGGGAGCACAAAAATGGGGTTATTTCCAGGAAAAGTTTTCCAGGCAGTTACCTCACTGCAGGGACTCTTGGATAATTTGGACAGGGATAATAGCATGAGGCTGAGGTGCTGCCTTCTCCTTGGGAGCCTCATGGCATTCCTGCTTTTCAGCCATCATTTCATCAGGATTTGGGACTCCTGCGAGTCCCAAACAGCCAGAGAGATGCTGGATTTAAGACTCCCAAAATACTCATTGGTATGACAGACTGCAACTAACAGCCTTTAGAAAAATCCCTAAAACAGGTTTGCAATGCAGAATTTTGAATGTCCTCTGGCTAAACACAACCTGTGAGCAGCTCCTTGCTCATCCAGCTGGGCCAGGAGGGGTTTTTCGGGTCGGGGCTGAGCAGTTGCTGTTCCTGCTGTCCCTGAGGAGCAGCCTCGGGAAGGAGCCGACTCCGAGGAGTCACGGGTCACTGCCTGACCCTGTCTGCCTCAGACTGAGAGGGAACAGCCCAGGAAAAGGCATTATCCCTGTCTCCTCTCTCTGGAGAGCCCACTCAGCTGCCTCTCACCCCTTTTTCCTTATCACAATTTTTCTGTGCAGAAGATGCAGGAAAAGTTCCTTGAACCCCAGCTGAGCTCAGCAGCTTTTGCCTGGATCCAAATAATACAAGGGCACAGCTGATCCATGTCTAACAAGGCACAAACACTTCTCTACCTGTTTCTTTTCCTCCCCATGAGCAGGTTTGGAATCACGTTCACTTCATCATATTTTAAAATTTAAAGGCGTAAGAAGGGTTGAGCTTGTTAGAGCTCAGCAAAACCCCCGCACACTGAAAAAGGAACCTGGATTTTTTCGTAGCTCCCCTGCTTGTTCACAGGGCTGCAAAATCAGTTCCAGCTGCAGCATCACCTCTGCAATTCCATGATTTTCAGGTGATGCCCTCTGTTGCATCCTCATGGGCAGGGATGGGTTTGCTGCTCCAGGGATGAAGGAGGAATGAAGGGAAGGTCAGTGCTGGGTAACAGGCAGGAAGCAAAGGTACAGCACATTCCTGGGGAATTAATGGCACAGTTTTAGCTCTGGAATCCTCTGGCTGGTGCAGTTCCTTGGAGTCCTGCAGCAGTGCTCTAACACTGTATTTAATGTGGATTCAGTACAACATTTCCACATCGTGGCGTGTGCTCGTTATCATGGTGCTCAGCTATAAATTATGATCTCATTTCAAAGGCTCCATTTTATGTGGAATTCTTAAAAAGCCCCTAAATTGTCTTTAAAAAGCTGGTTTTACTTATTACTTTTAATAACCATGTTTCCATGCTGTGGTCTGTAGGAATTACTGAGGAATTCCAGCAAGGTGAGGATTTCACTCTGTGCTTACACCTGTGTTTAGAAGTGTTGTTAAAGGAAGTGTCCAGGTGAGCTTTCCCTGAGGAATAACACCTTGGAGAGGCTGCTTGGGGGGATTTTGGGAAGCAGCTGCTGAGCCTAGCCCAGAGCTGTCAGTGAATCTCAGTTCCTGTGGGTGACTGATGACACAGCTAAAGTGACTTTGGGGTTCTCTTAATTCCATATCTCCCTGAACCAGCTCCCGTGGCCACGTGGCACTGAGCATTTCCTTTAGGAAAAGGCCTGGAAATGGAGCTCCCTTTCATCTTCCAGCCTTCCTGGGGAAAACTGAGGATGTTAATGGAGTAATACTTAACAAAGCTGAACGGCTGCAACTTGTGCTTTTAATCTGTCATGGATAAAAATGGACTGAACAGTTTCCCAGAATCGAACTTCATAAAAAAAAAAGAATTTAGCTGTCTAGAAAACAACATGTGTATGTTGTTATACAAATATATATAGACTGTTATATCGAACATAAAGACTTCAGTGCTTCACTGAACACATGAACATTTATATCGCTGCTTTAATGGAGCTTCAGCAGAAGGAATCGTGAGTTCTACCTAAAAATCCCACAAGCAGAAGTTTTTAAGGGTGAATTTTAGATTTCCTGATAGATTTGGTGCTATAATATCCAATTAAAAGATGTCACATGTAGCATTTCAGGTAGAAATTCTGATTAATTGCCAGCGAGTCGCCAGAGAATGGCTTCCAGTGTTGTTCCCAAATTAAACAGTTTACTCTTGTGAGTTTGTTTTATGTATTTATTTTTAATTTTTGTATTATTTGTAAGGTCAGGGCCCAGTGAGAGCTTCCCTGAGGTTCTGTCCCCAGCACACCGAGGGTAGGCAGAGCTCTGCAGAGCTCCACATAAACAAGCTGTCAGGACTGTTTGGATAAGAGCTGGGGAAGGACAATAATGAACCAAATGTACAAGACAGTTTGAAAAGCCAAGTTTTCCCAGACTGTTTATTTTTCATGGGATTCCACCACTAGAAGGTGCTTTTATTTGTGATGCAAATAAACACCATGAGTGTGCAGGTCTTCAGCCACTGCAGAGCCGTGGGAGTTGAGTTATTTGCAAAATAGAATGAAATATTGGATATTCCTCCAGAAAAATCCTGTCTGGCGCAGGAGAAAATGATTTGTCCAGTCTCTGGTTTAAAAGGTGAATAAAGCCTGGAATTCCCTGTGGTTTCTTTGGAAAGTGAGGTAAATCCAAGGTTGTGCAGGTGGAAAGGGGATGTGGCATCACAGGAACACGGGCAGGGCTGTAGGCAAAGGCTGCAGCTGCCCCTGTTCCAAAGAGGTAAAGTCCCCTCCTGGATCAGAGGTTGCCATGTCTGGTTTTTATCATTTTCCTGCCCAGACTAAATAGAAAGAAATCCCAGATTAATGCCATGTTCACAAAGGAAGCAGTGAGAAGTTTGCTGGGTTGTTAAAGCTTTCCCTTGTGGCAAATCCCCCGAAATCCTGCTGCTCTCAGGAGCCTCCGAGGGCAGATCCCAATGGGGCTGGGAATGCCCAGGATGCCCTGAGCAGATTGAGGCTCCCCTTCCACAGCTGCCCTGGGGACCATCTCCAGAAGATGTGTTGGATCTCCACCCTCCGCTCGTGGCTGTGACCCTGTGGGGTTTGGGGTTAGGGTTGGTCCTGGAGCAGTCACCTGCTCTCTGCATTCCTTGAATCCCTGTTCTCTTTTCTCAGTTTATTTTTAAAAAGACACTAAGTAAAATAATAATAATAATAATAATAATAATAATAATAATAATAATAAATGTAATCATAGAATTGTTAAGGTTGGAAAAGACCTTTATGATCATCAAGTCCAACCATCAACCAGCAGCAGCACCATGTTCATCATGAAACCCCAAGTTTCATCATGGTCCCCATGTGCCACATCCACAGGGCTTTTAAATCTTTCCAGGGATGTGACTCCATCACTGCCCTGGGCAGCTGTGCCAGGGCTGGACAATCCTTTCAGTGGGGAAATTTTCCAAATATCTACCCTGAGCCTCCCCTGGCCCAGCCTGAGGCCGTTCCCTCTCCTCCTGTCCCTGTTCCCTGGGAGCAGAGCCCGACCCCCCCCGGCTGCCCCCTCCTGTCAGGGAGTTGTGCAGAGCCACAAGGTCCCCCCTGAGCCTCCTTTGCTCCAGGCTGAGCCCCTTTCCCAGCTCCCTCAGCTGCTCCTGGTGCTCCAGACCCTTCCCCAGCTCCATTCCCTTCCCTGGACATGCTCCAGAGTGAGCACGAGGGGGAAATTCCAGGGATCATTTGGTGGATGTGGCTCAGGTTTTCATCACACAAAACCATCTGATGAATCCGAGTGTTCCTCAAGTGCTGAAGTTTCCATCCTCAGTCAACCCCAGTTCAGGGCATTTTTATATGGGCACACTGTGACAGCACAAGGAGCAATGGTTTTAAACTGGAAGAGGGTTAGATGGGATATTGGGAAGGAATTGTTCCCTGGGAGGGTGGGCAGGCCCTGGCACAAGGTGCCCAGAGAAGCTGTGGCTGCCCCTGGATCCCTGGCAGTGCCCAAGGCCAGGCTGGAACAGCCTGGGACAGTGGAAGGTGTCCCTGCCCATGGCAGGGGTGACACTGGGGGGGCTTTAGGTCCCTTCCAAACCATTCTGTGATTCCATGGTTCTCTCCAGGCCTCTCCCTGTTCCCTCCACCCTGCTTCCCTCCATTCCTGTTTGTTCCCTGCAGTGGCTCAGCCGAAGGATGCTGTGGTGGGATGCAGCTACAATAACAAATCGCTTGTGGAGTTTGAGGTTTGGATCTCAATTTGGATCTCTCATCTTTTTCTCTGAGCACAGCACACAGCTGAGAGCTGGCATCTGGTAGCTTTTTTTTTTGAGATGTAAAGCTTTGAGCGTGGAACCAACGGAAAATGTAAAAATAATTGTTAAAACACTGGAAAAAAAGATTCACTTTGACTCAGAGCATTTTATTAGAGAAAACCAAACCATCTTGCTCGGTTCTGACTGTTTTAAGTTTTCAATTGTATTCAACAATTTGAAATGGAAGGTCATTTCAGCTGAAATAATGACTCTTCCCCCGAAGCCATCTAAAAAGGATTCACAATGGTATGAAGCTTTTGTTTTTACATAAACAATTCATTAAGATCAACATGAACCTGCAGAAACAAAAAAAAAAAGTGCCATCAATCAACATGTGTTTTTGCTTTAAAAAAAAAGAAGGAAAAAAATCCTGTTCAAACCAAACCAAGAGATGTGGGTTGATTATTTTGCACCAGCCCAGATTTATGGGTGG
The DNA here is from genome assembly GCA_013398055.1 of Ifrita kowaldi. Classification (NCBI taxonomy): domain Eukaryota; kingdom Metazoa; phylum Chordata; class Aves; order Passeriformes; family Cinclosomatidae; genus Ifrita; species Ifrita kowaldi. Next base: position 84,161 of record VZRS01007079.1, read on the forward strand.
CTGTAAATCAGCTTCCCCCTCCCAAGTTGTAAAGGGGCGATAATGCTGCTCTTGTTCAAATTGTGGGTTTAGAGAGCAAAGCTCATGGAGGGAGGAGGGTGAGAGAAGAGGGGCCAGGCTGGATCCTGCTCGGGCTTGTGTCTCCCATGGATAATGGCAGGAAACCATGGAGTCGCTTCCCTTCGGAGATGGCGACTGCCCGACACATCCCAAAGAGGCTTTGTTGGTAGATTTTTAGCTTTATTTAATGAAAACAGAGCAAATGGTGAGAAATGTGGGCTTTTCTGCTTCACTGCCCGCTCTGCCTTCAGCTGGGAATTAATTAATAAGTCTTGGAGGTTATTTTTGTAAGCCGTAAGTAGCAGGATATTATCTGGTCTGTCCCGGGGCTGCACCTCCTCGGAGCAGTAGCCAGGATGTCTGAGAGGGCTTGGAGGGCTTTTTCCCCCCTCTCAGCCCATCTGCTCCCTGGATGAGCTGTTCTGGGAGTGGGCTGCTCTTTGAAGTTTGTTTGGAGTCCTGTCTAGACTCCCAAAAAATTCCTTCCTCCCCAGCTTTGCTTTTCTATTAAGCAAAATGAAAAAGTTTTTAAAAAGTTTTGCCTTTGCAAAAGGTCATTTCTCATGCCAGTCCCAGCTAAACTTCTGTGAAAGACAAAAGCTTTCGAAATTCATGTGGTGGCCCCTGAGCTGCTTTTTCCCCCTCCTGGTTTTATAAACCCACCCTGAAGGACTTTCTCTGCAGGCAGAATTGAAATCCCTGTACCTGTTCTGTTTGGGTTGCATGTCCAAGTCAGCAATATGTCAAAGAAACACCAAACTGGAGAGTTTGGCTTGGTTTTGTTTCAGATAATGCTCATGGTTAATCTCACCCACAGATACTGGGGGAAGATAAATTTTATTGCTTTAAAATGGGCATGGAAACACGCTCTGTGTTATTTCTCATTGTTCATTTTGTTAATATTTGTTCACATAGCCAAAGATATTTGGGGGTTTTTTTAATCATGATGCACTGGAGAATTCAGAGTGAACAGCAGTATTTTTTTATAGATGTCTCCTGTTGATTTTCCTTTGAATGTTTTTTAGCTTTTATGTGCAGTCATTATTTCCTGGAGGTTAATGCTTCTAGTGTTTATTCTAGATTTATGTTTAATCTCTGTTTCAAAGAATCCTAAAAATTATGAATACGTTTCTTTCAACCCAGCATTCATTCCTAGGAAAAATCTGTGCTACTTGGAGCTGCTCTCCAGCCCCACACTCGTGGCAGTGCCCATCTTCTGTTAAAAGAGGTTTTGTTAACAAGCTCTGCAGGTTCTGCACACTGAAAGAATCTCAGGAACCATGGGAACTGTGCTCTAGCTTTTTATCAGGCTGATCCAGATATTCCCAGAAGCTTTTTTTGGAGCAGAAATCATAGTAAAATTTTGAAGTTCATTCTGTTTTATATCTATGAAAAAAAGCTGTGAACTTTTCCCGACCCTTCACACGGACCGTGCTCAAAGCTGGCACAAATTTCATCTCATAACTCTCAGAAGAGACTAAAATGTCTTTACTTTCCTTCCCCCTTCCCTTCTTCTCCCCAGTCAAAACTTGTCACAGGTCCAAGGACAATGTTGCTCCAGTGGAACAGAGGTTTAGGATAGAGGATCCTGGAAGCCTAAAGCACGTGCAAGTGCAGTAGATCAGGGCAATTTTTAGGTCTAAAAGGCAGCAAAGGAATTGATTTTCATCACAACATCCATGATTGTGTGGTCACCTCTGGGCCTGAATTATTTGGAGGCAACAAGTGGGGCTGTGGAAATCTGAGCTCAGAATTCCAGAATTATTTAAGGTTGGAAAAGCCCTCCAGGACCACCGAGTCCAAGCTGTGCCTGATCCCCACCATGGCCCCAGCCCAGAGCACTGAGTGCCACATCCAGGTGTTCCTTGGACACCTCCAGGGATGGGGACTCCATCTCTGGATGCTCCTGTCCTGCCTGAGAGGGAAGGAGAACGGAGTTCATGCAGTGCACAGTGAGGAACCTCTCCCAAATATTTCACACCTGACCTATCTCCCCTTCCTGGGAATGTAATCCTGCCTGGGAATGTAATCCTGTCTGGGAATAACTCCTTACTTCAGCATTTTCCAAACTTCCCTTTCAATTAAACTCACTTTATTTTCCCCAGTTGGCTTCTTATCTTTCCTCCAGCTCGCACAGGCCTCCCAGGTGGCCAAATCCGACTTTCCATTGGATCTGTGAGGTCAGAACAAAAACAAGGCGACTTTTCCTTCTGGTGGCTGAGTCAGTAACTGGGGAGTTGCGCAGCTGGGGCTGGACTTGCCAAGGAAAAGCAGCACAAGTTTGTTAACTTTGGGAAGGCATTTTCGGGGCTGGGTGGGGCCCGCGGGGCGCTGGCCAAGTGGGAAAGGAGTTTGGCTGCTGGGAAAAATGGGATGTGCTCCCAAACTGGGCTCCCAGCACAGCTCAGGCTGCTCTGCTCACTTGGGCAGGTCGGTGAGAGGCGACTCGGGGCAGGATGTGGCAGAGCTGTCACCCTGATAGCACCAACATCCCGCTCCTCCCTGCCCTGTTTCCTGGGATTTCCTCTGCTGGAACCCCCTGGACACTGTGGCTGTCCAGGGAAGGCACCTGGAGTCATCCTGTGCAGCAAAACCCTGAGAGTCCTCAGGGACCAGCTGGGCTGGGCTCGCTCCTGCTTAAGAATCTCCTTTTAGTGCTGAAAGGTGTGTGGAAAAAGGGAGCCTGGCAAAACCACAACAGAGCAATCCCAGGGGAAAGAAAGGGTAGGATAAATCCCCACACCTAAGGATAAATAATCCAACTTTATTTTTACAAGACAGGATCATTTAAATGAGTGTGTTTCCACCTTGAAAATATTCAAAATGTGAATTTATGAGGAAAAAAATGATGTGTTTTAAATTATTTTTGTAAATAAATTACATAGGTTTGTAGTCTGGCTTTTTAAACCAGTCTGGCTGGTTTTATCTTGTAAAAAAATAAATGTATATCTAGGACAGGTTTGTAGTTAAAACAACTGTCTTATATTTGCTTTTGGGTGAAACATTTTATTGGATACGTTTTATTTCTACTTGTTTGTGGTTTGGAAGTTAAAGGCAAACAATCGTACTTTTGGGTGCATATAGAGCATGATTTTCCTTAGGACTGTTTCCCAAACGGGTTCTCAAGTGGTGCCAGGAGGTAAAACGAGGGGTCCAGCTTTATCCTGGATTTTCCAGGGTGGGATTTGCCGTCTGTTCTCCTGCCCTGCAGTTTGGTGTCTCAGCTCGCACAGGCTGAGCGGGAAAGGGGAACGTCCTCCCGCTCCAGCTGCTGATTCAGGGAATGTGGCTGGGTGGCTGCTCGCAGCTTTGTGCTGAGGTGGTGTTCCAGGGATTACACACAAAGGATTCGGGATAGCAAGCACTGGAATCTCCCCGGGGCGTCAGAGGGTGTGACACGGGGCCAGCCGATGTCCCAGCCCGGTGACAGCCAGCCCGAGGGCGGCACATGGCCCGGGGGAGCTGCATGGATCCCTTTCCCTTCCCCTGGAAAGTTTTGGCCGGCTCCTGCTGTTGAAAGCTGTGTGGGATGTCAGCCCTGGAGCTCTCTGGAAGCTCATATTCCCATACACTGCCAGAGCAACAGGGCTCACTGAAATGGATTTCTGGAGATCCTTTCAGCTGAAAAAGCTGTTCTCCTGGAAGAGATCCGTGGGAGGGGGATAACTCCTTCTCACACGAACACACATCCCAAATCTGTGGTTGTGAGCTGTGCCTGTGCCAGGCACTGGGCATTCTGTGCAGTGTCCAAGGCCCAAAAACAAACCGTGGTGCTGCTTTGGGACAGCGATGGAGGATTAACAAGTGTCACATTGCTCAGGGACCTGCCTGTCACCCCAGCCTTGTTGCTGTCTAACCTGTGCACCTTTATCCTGGAGAAAAGGGGGATCAGGGGGGACCTTGTGGCTCTGCACAACTCCCTGACAGGAGGGGGGGGATCGGGCTCTGCTGCCAGGGAACAGGGACAGGAGGAGAGGGAATGGCCTCAGGCTGGGCCAGGGGAGGCTCAGGGTGGACACCAGCAGGATTTCTTCATGGAAAGGGTGGTCAAGCCTTGGGACTGCCCAGGGAGGTTTGGAGTGCCCATCCCTGGAGGTGTCCAAGGAACACCTGGATGCTGCACTCAGAGCTCTGGGCTGGGGACAAGGTGGGCATCAGGCACAGCTTGGACTGGATGTTCTTGGAGGTCCTTTCCAACCGTACTCATTTCCTGCTTCTGTGATTCTGTAATAAAATGATGCAGAGAAGGCAGAAATTATGGCAAAATGTCAGTGGGAATGAGCCACGGGAGGTCTCCTCCCCTGACCTCGTGTCAGGGCCGACTGCAGAGCGGTCTCACCCGGCCCGGGGCCGTGTGCTGTGTGGGGTAAGAACTGTGCAAAGGTGGAGGTGCTCCAGCCTCTGCGGGCCCCTGCTCTGTGCCCAACAAAGATCAGCCTGTTCAGCTGCTGAGGAAAAATGGCCTTTTGGATTAAATGCTGACCACAGGGAGTTCTATCGTTCCTCATGCAAACTCTGCGAGGCCTGGGGAAGGGCCTTGGTTTTCCTGTGCCTCTCTGGTGCATCTGCAAACCTGCTAATGACCCTTCATTCCTTTCTTTGTACCGTCCATTAAGCTGCAAGTTTGGGAATTGCCTGTTAATGTGTTCAGACAGTGGCCAGGGCTTCGGCAGCGATCCTCAGGTACAGACTCTGATCCGAAGTGACAGCAACAAAGACAAAAAGTTGTGCAAATATTTCGGAGATGAGCTGAAAACGCCCCGAGTTGTTCAGTGTCAAACACTTTAAACTGCGTGTTCTGAACAGACCAAGTCGGTCCTGCTGCAAACATCGAAATATTTTCCTTTTTGTTTTTTTAAATATGGCAGATTTATGAAGTTTCAGCTCATCAGTGGTTATTAGGGGTGTTAATCCTTCTTACTTCCCTTTTCTAAGGAAAACGAATTGGAAGCTGGTGTCGAGGCAAGGGGGGGAAAAGATGCAGTCGGCCTCAGGTTATTGGGAATACAATGGTATGGAAGTGGTTTTCCTTTATATAGGGAGCTGCTAATTGGGTGTTAGGGGCTGCTAACTTTATAGTCTTGTAAAACTGCACTGACTGGGGCTGACACTTGGGTAAAGTCTCCAGGGGGAAAAGCCAAGTTTTCCTGTCACCGCATAGAAAAGGTTAGGAAACCAACGGGAAGAGCAGTTGTTGTGGTGTTTGTGCTTCAGGAATTCACGGTTGTGTAATTTAAACAAGATTTCAGACATCCTCGTGGTGTTTGTAAACTGATTGTAAATGTCCTTTCTGAAAACAGCAGAAGAAATTTTTAAATGGCCTAAACTTCATTTGCACAAGGCCAGACCCAATTCAAATTCCCATTCCCATGGTTTTCAGAGAGCCAGCAAGTGGAAATACATTTCCTGTGAGCTGGTGCCAGCAGAAGCCAGGCAGGGGAGCAGCCCAGGGTTTGTATCTTGGGCACAAGAATGGGTAAATACAGTTTTGTCAATATTTTCTTCACACAGAGGTGGAAAGAGTCTCTTGTTTTAAACACAGACCACTCCATTTGTACCTCTTTTCTTGCCTAAATAACAGGAATGACAGTGAACAGATCTGGAGGATTTTTAGAAATCAAATATTTCTGAGGAAAAAAAGAATAAAAGCATCATTTCCTTAACTTTTAAGATGTGTTAAGAGTGTATAAATCAGAGTATTGGGCCTTGAGGGACTGCACTGCTGGGCTCGTGCAGGTGCACGCAGTAGTAAAAGCAATAAAACACCCAAAGTGCTCAGTACTCTTGATTTATTCAGATCAATTACTGAAACTGCACCACCAGAGATGTCCCACTCCTTGGAAATGATGGAGTGGGACACAGTGTTCCTGAAGGCTGCATGCACAAAACGCAGCGTGGTGAGGTCAGGAATAAACCAGCTCTGGGTTTAACCCTTGGTTTTTCTGAACTAGACCGTGAAAGTGTCTGTTTTGTAAATAAAATATTGCTGGAGGTGTGGAGTGCTTCCCTCCCACTCTGCTCACTGTGGAAGGGACATGGTCAGCAGTGCTGATGGTGATTTATGGCTTTGAGCTGCCGCAGTCAAGTGTCTGCACTCAGAAAAAGAGAAAATGCCCGCAGAAAGTGGGTGTGAGGTGACAAGTGTCCTCCAGGTGACAAATATCTGTGTGTCCCTTTGCATTTGAGAAATTAGTAACGACTAAATGATGGTGGAAGAAGCATTTTGTACATTTGGGGGGAGACTCCCCAAACCTGTGATAATTCTGGGCACTGCAAATCCTTGGTTTGGGTCAGGGATAACCCCCCACTCTCAAGCTGTGAAGAAATGATGTCCCTGGCTGATTTATATTTATCAGGGTGGGTGCTCCCAGCACCTCACATCTGTCTGGCACAGGAAGCTGGCCAGATGTGCATCCCTGCCTGGAACAGCAGCAGGAGGAGAGCCAGGGCCAGCCTGGGCACTGAGACATGCCACTGACATCCTTGTTCCCAGCAAAATTCCCTCTGGCACGGGAAAGAGGGGTGCTGTTTCCTAGCCAAGCTGGAGGTGAAAATGTGCTTTTCCTCTGATTATCCAAGCCCTTCAGGGATTCAGATGGGACTGAGAATTAGGCCCTGCATGACTTAGATGAACAGAGCCAGCCTGGCTGCAGCAGAAAGCGAAGGCAGAGCCTTGGCTGGCTCTGCAGGGCCATCAGCCCCGGTCATGCAGAGTTCCCAGAGCCTCCCCGGCCCCAAAATCCCGCTGGACCTGGAGGAAGTTGTCTCTCCATCAGTTGTGCAGGGAGCAGTAATGTTCCCATCATTTCCAGAGCTCTCAGCCCTCCTTCCCCATCCCTCCCAGCCCTCCGAGGTCCTCCTTCAGCAGTGGCACTGCCTGGCTGTGTGCCAGATGTCTGGGAGGAAAGAGGGGGTAAATCCCGGTATTATTCTTAGTCAGGGAAGGAAATGAGTGATTAAGTGTACATGGGACTCACGAGTGTCCAACTTATTATCAGTGCTGGTATTCCAGCTATGCACAGCACATGGATCAGGGAGAGGGAAAGTATTTCCTGAGAGCTGCCTCTGCCTTTCTTCTTGCCTGATGCAGAGATAAGGCCCTGCTCTGATGGATCTGTGGTGGGAGATACTGAGATTGATTAGGTCTGTTACTGAGGGAATAGGTCAGGTCCTCGCAGTACAAAGCTCAACTTCAACTTTGATAGCTCTCAGGCTGTGCTTTTATGTTTTTCCTCCCCTCAAAAAGAGCTTTTATATCTACAAAGAGATGTTGAACTCCTTGAGGAAAATCTATTTGCAGAGTCAAGATAGAGAAAATAAAACGGTGCTGATACTTCACCTACAAATCTTCGTGGCTTTTGTAGTGAAGTTTAGGCTGTGCTTGAATGTCAGCTAAACCCCCCAGGTGATGAGCATCTTACACAGACATCCTGTTAATGGTGGAGTGACATCTTCCCTCTCTATTTTTATTTACTTCAAACATTAAACAGAGACAATTATGTGTTTAAATGATTTAAATGTATCCGCAGGCGTAGTTTAAAGCTTGTTTCTTAGAGTGCTGCTCACTTTTTAAACTGATTTCAGGAAGGTTTGTGCCGCACACCAGCTGAATTCACAGCTCCAAACAAAAGTTTGAAGACTGCAGTGCAAAAAACCCCTTCCAGCCCTGTCCAGGTGGTACCTCTGGCCTTGCTTTTATAGGTTTTGCAATCCCAGAATCAAAGCGTGTTCAAATGGTTTGTGGTTCCTCAGGACACAGCCTGTGGTGCCAACAGGAATTGCTGTCCCTGGTGCAACTCTCTGGCTTCATCTGCAAAACTGAAACCACTGTCGGGATTGACAGGAACCTTTCCTTGGATTTTTAAATGGATAATTCTGAGAAACTCATCAGCAAACCCTACTTGTAGTACAGAGGGAAGCTGTGAGGAATCAGGAATTCAGGAATCCCGTTGCTGTCGCATCCGTCCAGGTGAAAGGTTGATGGAGAGGGTCCAAGGAAATCTGTTGGAAAGTCACAACGAGGTTTGGAATGCACAGCTTTAAATGTATGGATTGAGTGATGGGAAATGTCCTCTGTGGACCAGCATGGCTGGAAACAAGGAAAATCGCTTTTCCAGTGACAATATTACTGCTGTGCTCTTCTTATAATATTGTGAAATATGAGGGGGAGTCCCTCTGCTGTCCCTGAGAAGTCCCAGGTGATTTGGGAGCGTTTCTGTGTGAGTGGGGTTTGCATGGCACAGACACTGCTGAGGACAGAGCTTTGGAGCAGTTACACTGTTGTGAACGCTGGAGTTCCCTTTGGAAGGTTCCCTTTGGAAAGTTCCCTTTGGAATACCTGTTCTGGCAGCCCTGGGAATGCCTTCAGAGCTCCCTTTGGCATCCTTTGGTCTTTTGTGGTTTTGTTTGCTTTGCATCTCACGTGCCTGTTTGTTTCCCAGAGATGTTCCATTGTTTATCTCGATCATCAGGGAATATCCAATCTGTTGACATGTAAATACAGCAGCTGTTACTTGCAGAGCCTTTGTGGTCGGTGATCTACAAATTATTGCCAACTTGTTATCTTTGCTATTGTATTGCACTGTTGTAAACTACATTTCTGTGGTTTTAATGTGTCCCAGATATGAAAAAAAGCAGGAGTGAATAGTAATCAAACGATTCCTTGGATAGAGGAATGGCAGGGCTTGGAAGGAGATGATCTTTAAGGTTCCTTCCAACCCAAACCATTCTGGGGTTCTGTGATGCAGATAAATCCCGGCTGATCACATCTCTGATCTGATGCCGTTGGAGCTCCCCTCACACAAAGTGCTACCTGGGAAAGTGATTTCTGGGAATATGTTCATCCTTCCTCTGTGCAGGAGTCATTGGAGTGGAAATGTTTGGGGAGCTGAACCCAAATCCTCCACCCCAACTCATGGAATCTTCTGGAGTGGTGGCTGTGGCTCTACCTGGCTTCTGCAGGGAGACGTTTGGGAAGAGGAAATCCCTCTGGCAGAATTCACCAGTAGGATAGTCACTTTTTGGTGTCCTGCAGCAATCTCTGCAAACATGGAAGCATTTGGAGCCCTGGAGCCGCAGCTGAGGTTGGGCATCGCTTTTCGCCGTCGCACAGCAAAGCCCCGAGTGCTGAATTGCACAAGTTTTGTAAGGAGCCTCTCAGTTTTTCCCTTTCATCCATTATCTGCACCTCGGGGAGATGACTCACGAGGGGAACGTTGCTGATGTGAATCAGGTCTGTGGCCAGGCCCACAGCCCCGGCGCTTCCAGGCCACCGCATCCCGGGATGCTTTCACAGAGCAGCGTTAAGCACCACGTTGTTGCAACATGTTAAATTGCTTTAAATACAATCAACCTCCCCATCACGCTTAGGGTTGATCATTGCCATATTTGTAAAAGGAAAGCTGAAGACATTTTCTTGGCACGGTCCAAACTCCACCACACAACCCCGTAATGTGATCCCGGCCTGGAGGAGCTTTAGGACTTGTAGGGAAATGAACCCTGGGAGCCTCAGCGTGGGGATGCTGCCGTGCAGGAGGCTGAAATCCTCAAGGGTGTAAAGACTTTTAAAGCAATCTCGGGCAGTAATTTCACTTTGTTGAATTAGGTTGAGGCAGTTTTACTTCCAAGACCTTCCAGGTTCATTCTGATTATTTCAGAGCCCCGTGTGACATCCCACAGATAACACAAGTGGCTGCAGTTTACTTTTGCTCTTAAACTCTGCATTTAAAGAGAGCCTGGAGGTGTGCATTTGTTTTTATTAACACTTGGCATAGCCCAAAATGCACAGTCTTGATAAAGACAGGGTGGCTGAGGTGGCTGTTAACTGTGGAGGTTTCTGCATTTGTTTTCCATCCATCCCTCACAGATCCTGCAACAGGAGAGCTCCAGCTGGCTCGGGAAGCTGTAAAAGAAAAGCTCTGAGGTGAATACTCCGGAGTATTGTACTTGAAAACCTCAAATCTCATTTGTCAGCTAAACACAGTATTAGAATTAAAATACAAAAAATAGTGGAAGATAAATATTTCGACAATATCGCTCCGCTGAGGAGACTTTCCAAACCTCTGTGTTACTGAACACCACCACCACGTATTTGTAATAAAATGTCCATGGATTTAAACAATGCATTCAGTCATTCAGCAAGGAGCTTCTGGAATACCATTGTTGCCAGCCATGACTTTATTTTGTAGGTAACTCTCAAGTTTCAAAGCTATTAATGGTAATTTTCAGCCCCCTCTCCTGTCCCCCTGCCAGTCTCTCAGCAAGGCTGTGCCACTCCACAGTCCCTCTTGATTAGACTCTGTTGAGAAATGAGCAGGTGAATGAGCTTTTTGTGCTCCTGGCCACTGGGATTTGGGAAGCCAGGAATGAAGCCTTCTATTGCCCCAGTGGGTTTTTAACTCCCTGAATTCCTGGTTTAGGACATCAGCACATCCTTTGTGTTTGCTTCTTCATGGAACGTGGTGATGGAGCCTCTTCTCCTTCTGGGAGTTCTGTAGGAATCCTTCTGGCCACTTGAGCAGGAGAGTTTGGGATTCCAACCATTTAATATTTTTTCCCCTCCTGAAACACATTGCATTTTAACATCCCATAGCTCTGCTGTGTTTTGGTCAGGTGCCAGGCCTTGATTTGGGAGTTGGATCAGCAGGTGGGTGATGAACACAGGGAACGATCACACAGGAGAGCACCAAAATTTCCAAGCTAAAATCTGCAGGAAGGAAGGAAAAAGGAGATTATCTTGTAGTCTTACTAATGCCTTTAGACACGCTCAAAAGTGAGACATGTCAACTATAAATAAACATGAGCTTATCTATTCCCATCGTGCTCCGATGCTTTGGGGTGATACTATACTATAAATAATGTAAACTATAAATAAAGTGATAGATATAAACAATAAACAAACCCAAGGGAGCGGCTGGAGCTGTGTTAAGGAGGTTTAGGTTGGATCTCAGGGAAAGGTTCTTCCCCCAGAGGGTGCTGGGCACTGCCCAGGCTCCCCAGGGAATGGGCACAGCCCTGGGGCTGCCAGAGCTCCAGGAGTGTTTGGACACCGCTCCCAGGGATGCCCAGGGTGGGATTTTGGGGTGTGTGTGCAGGGCCAGAACTTGGACTGGATGATCCTTGTGGATCCCTTCCAACTCAGGATATTCCCTGATTCTGTATGTAAAATACCCTGAAATTTGCTGCAGAAAACATGCTTTTTTTTTCTTTTTCCTTAAAATCGCTTAAAAGACTTCCCAAGACTTCCCAAATCTGTCTGGAAGCTCTGAGAAACTCCTTTGGATGAAGAAAATAACCCCCCCCAAATCAACCCCTGTCCCTCAGCCTCAAGGACATGCCGTTTTCCAGCACTCCAAGGACTCGGAGAGCAGGAAGGGATGTACAGGGATGGGTTACCTCCAAGCATATTTGTAATTATTACAATTCAGCCTTTGCCAATGGTTACCACACGGTGTCATTTCAGATGCCACGTTCTTCCCTCCAAGTTCAGCTCTGTGGGAAGTGCTGATTTCCTTGAAGTTGGATAGGAAAGGGAAAAACCAAGGGAAGAGAGGAGCTGTTTTAACGTAGTCCAAGGCAATGCTGGGTGAAACAGAAATGGAAAATACAGAGCAAGAGTCAGGAATGAAAAATCCTCATTGCAGCGTTTGGTAGCCTCGAGGATTAACTATAAAAGTGGTGGGAACTCTGTGCTTGGGTCAGCTGCAGGAACATGAAATAAACTTTTCAGAGTGCAGGAGGGAATAATTTTGCTCAGGGAAGAGGCAGGAGTAGATGGAAATGTTGCTGTGATTTCCCAGCACAAGAGGGGAAAGTGAGACACTCAGACTGGTGCACTGAAGTCTCCACATGATTTCACTCCATGCTTGTTGCCAGGTTAACCAGCAATTGTTGATTAAACAAACTAAAAAGCATTCTTCTGGCCAGTGCTGCCCATGTCACCATTCTGGGGCTTTTTATAAGGTGTTAAGTGAGATTCTGACATCCTTCTCTGTGCAGATGGGCTGATGTGAGCCTCAGAGACCCCGAGGGTCTGACCTGCGTCACTGGGACTGGCAGGACAGCAAGCTCACGCATTTTGGAAGCTTTTTGACAATTTAAAAGGCATTTAGCTCAGCCCAAATAGTTAATCTGCCTCTCTCTTCCCCCTCCCCAAGATTCAAAGAGAAGGGAGCCAGGGAAAAATTTATTAGAGCACAGCATGCCCGTTCCTTTTTTTAATGTTAACTGGGAGCGTTGGATTTAGTTAAAATCCAGCGTTAAAATGGAGAGGGATTTAACCTCTTATTCCCCAGCAGTGAAGAATCAACACAATGCCTGTGCCAGGCCCAGCTGCATTGTTGGGTTTAGGTTGTTGTCACCTGAAGGTGGACTGGCTTCAGCCAGAAGCACCGTTCAGAAGCAGATGAGCTCTTTAGCCAGCAAAAACCCATCTTCAAAGAGGTTGGAGTCAAACTGTGGAGCATCCAAACCCATGTGGAGTGGGGGCTGCAGAGCCCCTGACCTGCAGATCAAAGGCTGGTTTGAAGCCTTGCTCCAAGCCCCGTTGGGACATCAAAAGTCAGCACCTCCAGGCCAACTCCTCCAAGGGCAGCAGGCAGGGAATGTGACACGGTCTCCTTCCCTCCCCCAGCTCTCTCTGGAACAGCGTGGCCATTGTAGGGAAATGAAACCAGCATCCATCTTCCCCGTGCTTTGATCCCAGTGTTTGATCATCCACATCCCTCATCATTTCCAGGCACAGATGACACCCAGAGCGACGTTTTCCAGCATCCCTCTCTTTGCTAGGACGAGTAAAGCATCTATTAGCTGTAAAAATCTATAAATGCAGGGACAGGAGAGTCGTCACAGGGAGGTTTGTGCTCCTCCTGATCTGCACAGGCTAACAGACAGCACTGGAATTAATGGGATTGGGAGGAACAAAAAAATACCCCAAATTCCCCTGTCCTCTGCTGTGCTCCTGCTGTCCAGGAAATCCTTGGCACCAGCAGGTATCAGTGATAAGGACACCAGTGTGGCCTCCTCTGGAGCCAGCATCCCCCATGCCTTGCTGGGTTCAGGGAATTCCTGGAGCACACCACTCTTCCCTGGCAGCTCTGGCCAGGTTTAACTCTTCCCTCCCCCAGGAATTGTGCAGCATGAGCAGTGTGAAATAGAACCCAGCATGAGCCAGGAGCAAGGGAAGCCTGCTTTCGTAGGATTTATTCCTTATGGCATCCACTGCAGCCTCAAATGGAAAGCCCTTTTCACATCTGGAGCGTTTAAAAAGCACTTTTTGCCTCTGTGTAGACTCTGGGGTGGTTGTCAGGGCTGAGCTCACACTTCTGTCACAGCACATGGAGGATTTCTCCCCTTTATCCACCCATTTATATCAGTGGGCAGGAATTTCCTCAGAGGGCCCTTCTGCTCCTTGGGGAGTACAGAGCCAACCCAGAAGGGGTTAAACAGGGCTGGGATACTGCAGGATGGCAAAAAGAAATGGTTCAGCCTGGCTTTGCCCAGCTCCATCCTCTCCATGTGCTTTCCCTGGCTGCATCCAAGACAAGCCTCTTCTCCTTCTCCTCCTTCTCCTTCTCCTCCTTCTCCCTCTCCCTCTCACATTTCCTGGGCTGAGCAGGGGAGGCCCTGCCTTTGCTGGCTCAGCCTTCATCATCTCCTCATTAAATTCCCAAACAAATGACTTTGTGTGTTCCCATCCCTGTCCCCTCACGCATGGAAGGAGCCGCCCATGGATATCTGCGGAGCTATTCCAGAAATCCTCCTTCCAGCCCTGCCAGGCTGGGATCCCGACAAAACCAGCCTTGTTATCAGTGGGGTGGGCCGGCGCTGGGCCCCGGGCTGGGCACACTGATCCCACTGTTCCCAGAGGCTCCGGCTTTCCAGAGGGTCACCGAGGCTCCCGAATTCCTGCTGGCAGAGGGCTGAAGCTGCTGAACGCCCTCCCCAGTGGGATAAGGCAGAGCTGCAGTGGATGGGGTGGGTTAGCGCATCCTCAGGTGCTCCTGCTGGGCAGGGAGGAGTGGGATGGGTCCCATTAGTCTGGATAAAAGGGGGATTTAAGTCAGGTGATAAAGGAGCATTCAGTGTTTGGGATTCTTCTTGGGGAAATGGATCCAATCCTGAAGTCGAGGCGTGAAACAGCTGAGTTTTCTCAGTTCTGGTTGACTCAATCAGAAATGGGATGAATTAACTTTTAACTGGTTGAGTGAACAAGATATTTAAAGAATTACCTTTTGAAATGATATGAAAATATTTTTTAAAACTATCCAGGGGTACAAACATCCAGCAAGACAAGTGGCATTTAATCCTGACTTCTCAAAACTCAAATCAAAACTTTTTGTGATGCAAAAGGGATGAATTGTTATAATTGTTCTGATTTGTCCTTTGTTTTGCCTTGATTCCCTCAGCAGTGTATCCACGCTCCCTAAAACCCAGCATTTTGGAGCAATCAGAGGAAGCAGCTGCAAGATAATTTTCACAATGCAGGAAACAAGTTCAAATAACCTCAATATTTATCAGTCAATGGCAGGATAAATTTATTGGTGAGCTGGACTTAAATTATGATCGATCTGTTCTATACCTGTTGTTTCTCTTCCTGTGCCGTGTGCTTTTTCTTTCCTGGAGGTATTAAATAGCTACATAAATCCTGGTAATCCTTCATTCATGGGATTTAAGGGAAAAAATCCAGGAAGAAGGCTGTCAGGAGAATGGACAGCTATTTCCAGAGTGTGTGCTGCCAAAAAGCTCATTGTTGGAGTGCTAGAATGGCTTCTGTCACAGAGAGGAATTAGCTGAAGGAGGTGCTTTCTTGTAACAACTTTTGCTAAACCATTTGACCACTTGATTCAGTCTCACAGCAATTTTTTATTTTTTTCAGATGGAGAAATAAGCATCCTTCTTAGTTCAGCAGAATTTTTCTCCCCTAAATCTGAATTCTTCTGCCGCTGGTGTGGGCAGCCTGGAAATCTGTTTGAGGGTGGGGATGAATTACCTCACAAATTTTAGTGATTGTTGACTATTAATGGTGATGCTCCTTTTTCTGGAAGTTTTGCACCTGGCTGGGGTTAATGCTGGGGCTCTGCTTTGGCTGTGAAAATTTGGGAAGCACTTGAAATAATGACCTGAGTCACTGTGAGAGTGGAATTCCTAAGGATGCCTTGCATCGATACGGCAATTAAACAAAGAAATCAGAATAATTACAGCAAGCCCATCATGCACTTTATGAGTGATTTGAAAATCCCAGACTGGTTTGGGTTGGAAGGGATTTAAAGCCCATCCAGTGCCACCCCTGCCATGGTCAGGGACACCTCCCACTGTCCCAGGCTGCTCCCAGCCCCAATGTCCAGCCTGGCCTTGGACACTTCCAGGGATCCAGGGGCAGCCACAGCTGCTCTGGGAATTCTATTCCAGGGCCTCCCCACCCTCCCAGGGAACAATTCCGGATCCCTGGCAGCTTTAACCCTCATACTCAATACTCTCACATTGCAGCCCAATCCAAGCTTCATTCAAAATGGGATTTTTAGTTTCATCCAAATTATTTTTACTTTTACTGTTTCCCCCCAGGTTTGTATCCCAAAGTTCAGCGATCTAATAAAAAGTCCTTGATTTCTGTAATTATTCTTAAAGAGTGTGGAGGGCCAGATTGGAGTCTGGTCCTTAATTTTATTCCAAGAAGCCTCAGATAGTGCTTGGAAAGCCTGACCTATATCTAAAACTGGAGCTGAGCTGCCCTTTTCCCTCTCTGGGACAATCCCAGCTCAAATAGCTACTATAAATAAAATCATAGCTCAAAGCACTATAAAGTGGAAAATAATTCTTCTCATCTCCATCCTGTGCACTGCACATTTAAGGATAAGATTTATTATTACACAGGTTTCTTCCCCTCCTATAAATCTTCATTTCCTAGAATGCTTGTTGGGTGTGATTCTGTACAGCTCATGTATGAAATGTGAAGGAAACCATGAATATAATCCCAAAACCAGCTCAGGGGAGGAGCTCTGAGCTGTGCATGGGAGGCAGCCTGGCCCAAGCAATCCTGATCCAAAGCCAATCCATGGAAAAGCTCCTATGCCTTCAATGGATTTTGGATCTTGGCCCATGGTTCTGGCTTCCCACCTTGTTCCCAGCTGCTGAAGTGCCTTAAAAGAGGCTAAAAATACATCAAATAGTTCTGGAACGTTATTTTTGTGTGTTAGAAACACAAAGATTGGACTGTGGGTGGTCCATGGCCATCCCTGCTGGTCCCATGGGCTGTGCTTAGGGAAACTGGGAGTCTCTGGAGTGGACACTTCCCAGTTAGCCAGGAGAGTTTGGAGACAGAGGAACTGGGCAAGAAAAATGAACAGTGAGTTTTGTTGTGCTGCTGTGGATGTCAAAGGGATGGTGTGGAAAAGAAGGGAAAAAAAGATTATATTCTGAAAAAGGAAATGTTCATTTTTTAGGAGAGAGTGCACCTTCAGGAGGTGGGAATGTAGGGAAGGTGTGATGGGTTGGACACGTTGTGGTTGTGGGATGGCCCTGAGTTCTCTCATCCCCCATCCTTTCCAGGGTATTTCTCTTTTCGAGTGCCAAGGGAGAGACACAAAGACTTTATTTCTCCCTGCCCAAACAAAAGGTGTTAATAGGTGACCAGCTTGAAAAATACAGATTGCAGTTTAAAGGAATCTGTTTAAACTGTTGTCCTGAGGAGCTGTGGCTGCCCCTGGATCCCTGGCAGTGCCCAAGGCCAGGCTGGATGGGGCTTGGAGCAGCCTGGGACAGTGGAAGGTGTCCCTGCTATGGCAGGGGGTGGGAATGAATGAGCTTTAAGGTCCCTCCAACCCAAACCAGTCTGGGATTCTCTAATTCTATGAAATCAGTAGAGAATTCTCTGATTTCAGCAGAACTTGGGTAAGACTGCAGATTCTCTCCTGTTTTTGAGGGAGGTGAGTGATGAGCCTCTCCCCGTGCTCTTGCAGGGCTCAGCTCGGGAGGCCTAAAGGGTGGGCAGTGCTTTTAAATCCAGCATTTTGCCTGACCCCTGCTCCATCCATTCCCTTTCCTGTGGTTTATCCATTCAGATCCTGGATGCTTTGAAGCAGGGATGAATCCCGTTCTCTCTCAGCGTGGTCTCTCAGGCAGGCAGTTCCTGGTGGCAGCAGCACCAGGGATATTTTCTCGAGCCTTGTCTCAGGAAATGCTTGACAAAAGCCAGCTGCAGCAGTTCCCAGCTCGCAGCGTTTCTGAATCATTTCAGCCATGTATCAGAACAAAACCCAAGGATTTGGGATAACTCTGAGCTTTGGAAAAAGTTTGATTCTGCTCTAAATTTGAGCACTGGTGCTTTACTCTCTGGAATAAAAGCCGTGCCCGTGAGCATCTGTGAACTCTGCACAAGTTCAAAAACCAGAACCAGACCCACACTTTGTGGCTTCAGCCCATCTTTCATTCATTAATTTCTAAAGTATTTTATGGCCTTGGTTATCTGGCTGCTTCCTGATGCCTTTAACAGCTTCCTCAGAGCAAGTGAAGGTAATAAATTTACAATCCCCATTCTTAGGAAAGTCTTAAGCAGAGTCACTTTCTTTAAAATAAAATTTAAAAAGCGGGGGGGTTCATCGTTTGATCTCTGGATGTCTGGCAGTTGGGAGGGAAACAATGCAAATAATGACTGTGACTGATGAAATGGAGAGGAAGAAAATCTGATAATTGGGCATGCAGGGAAATGGATGAAGTGGAAGATGCTGGATCAATCACTGGAGCTCAGTGCTGGGCTCAGGAAGGGTATTCCCAGCAGCATTCCCAGCTCGGGGCCCTGGTGGCAGCACAACTTGTTAATCATCACACCATCAGCCTGGCCAGAGTGCAGCTCCATAACTCAGCCTTTTGTGTTGCTGTGGATGCTATCGAAGCATTCCTGGAACAGTCATTTCCTTCTCGACCTCCATGGAAACAGCCATAAAACAATTCTGGAAATGTCAGGAGAAACTGCATCTAATGGTGCAGCTTTGGCCAAAGAAAACATACTTCAGTTTTGAAGCATTCCCACCAAAACACTGAAATCTTAAAGCTACTAATAGGCTGTGCATCAGTGCCTGAGCACTTTAGCATGACATTTAATAAAATGTAATTCATATCCCAGCTCTCTTGAAGTCACACCAGTCACCAAGGGACACTGGAAGCTTTCCAGAAAGGATCAGACAAGGAGGGAAGGGCACTGGTGACAGCCGAGGCGGAGGCAGAGAGGGAGCAGCTGGCTCATGTGTGCCAACAACAGCACGGCAGGAAGGACAGCAAAGGCTGCAAACCATCCCACACTCTGTAAATCCCCTGGGAAGAGCAGTTGGTGCTGTTGGGAACTGTGTCACACAGCACATTTCACAACCAGGAAAACGGGACATCTCGGGGCTGACAACAGCAGTGCCCTCCGTGCCTTTTATTCCTCCAGTTTGGATCTTTTCTGATGCTGCTTCTTGGCAGCAGTGAAAAGGAGAAGATTCCTCATGATTTTTCATGGATAAGTTGTCTCTTGAAAAGCAGGACTCTGGATGGGACAATCCGGTGCTCCAGGTGAACAGTTCAGCTCCTTTTGTCCCTTACCCAAATCATTCATTGCAGTCACTGCTCAGGGGCTGAGGAGCCTCCAGTTGTCGTTGTCCCATGTCCAGTTGGATCCAGTGCTCAGTTCTGGGGCTCCTCAGGATTTCCAGGTTTCCTTTCATTATTTCCCAGTGTGGGAGCAAACAGGGTCATCCCTGGCCTTGTGCTGGGCTGCACACAGGGAGAGCTGGCACGGTAACCATGGAATCCTGGAATGGTTTGGCTTGGAACCTTAAAGCTCATCCAGTTCCAATTCCCATGAACACCTCCCACTATCCCAGGCTGCTCCAACCTGGCCTTGGACACTTCCAGGCATCCAGGGGCAGCCACAGCTTCTCTGGGAATTCTATTCCAGGGCCTCCCCCCCCTCCCAGGGAAGGATTCCAGCCGTTCCCGAGGCAGTGCTGGTGCTGTGGGCTGGGCTGCCCCTGCTCCGGCGTGGATGCACATCCATAATCCAGACAAACTCCAAACCATCCCGAGAGGGAGCTCATGGCAGTACTCAGAACTTCAGCTCCTTATGGGAAGCCCATCCAAGTCTATCCAATGCTTTGGGGCTGGAATTTGTTCTGGGAATCCTTCAGGATTAAGCTCTCTCTGGTCTGCTGGAGGACAGCAATTCCCATTTCCAGCGAGGCTGGGATAGCAGGAGAACAGGCGCCTTTGGCATTTTCAGAGATTGGAGTTGCCATCCCAAAGATTCTTGCCTGAAATCAAATGGTGCTGAGGGACAAGAGGACGGAGCACTGAACCAAATTCCATCAGTGCTGGGCACAGCTTGGGTGAGTTTCAAGGTTTTGATGAAAGCCAAAGCGGGCTCTTTCTTGGAACCAGCTCCCACATCCCAGTTTTTCAGCGGCTGTCGTGTGGATTCCTGCGTCTATCCCAGGTTCCTTCAGTTCCTGGCTGCTCCAGATTGTCTTCGACTTTTCAACTTGGAATATTTTCTTTTAATACACAGTTTAATACCCTGTTCCACAAAGCGTGGAAAGGATTAAAAACACTGGAAATATTTAAATATTATTTTTAATATTTAAACTCTGCTTTAAAACCTTTGGAATTTTTTAAAAGATTTCTCCTTTCTTAAGCCTTTCTGCAGCTTTGAAAGCTGCTACCTCTTCATTTCATTTTTCTTGTTTTATTTTGCTAATATCTTCATTTAATCGGGGCTGAGCTGAGCTAATTCTCTGTAACTGATCTGGGTATCATTTAACTCCTGTGGGTGTAAACTCTCCCCCTTAAGACAATTTTAAAATTATATTTCTAATCCTCTTATCTCTCCTCTCTATCATCCATCTTGCTTGTAGGTTTTCTGGAGAGAATGATTTAATTATGAATGAATTCTTTCCATTTGGATTTGTTTATTTTTAGGGGAGATAAGTTATCTTTCTCTCCACGAGAGACAGCAATTAAAATATTTCTAATTATAAATTTGAGAGTGGTGCAATTCCAAGGACTTTGCTGATTGTTTGCTGGGCTGGCAGGAATAGAGCTGATGGAATCGTATTGGAAAATTGATGAGCCTGTGAATTTGAACATCTTGATGAAGGGACAGGAGCAGGAAAAGTAAGAGAATTGCAGAATTTGTGGAATAAATCCCAGAGGGCCTGTGGAGAATTACCAAGGATGAGCCAAAGCAATATTGTGAGGGGCCCCACATCAAGCTTCTCCCACTTTTTCCCATTTTAAGACTTGTGGTTTTATTGGGAACTTCTTTTTAGTCCAAGAAAGGTTTCTGCTCTGTCCTCATGGCTGGGGCTCCTGCTCTGGCACCTGGGAGGAAATCCCAGTTTTCCACGTTCCCCCGGTGTTCACTGGGAACCAACACCCCACCAGCAGCATTTGCAACCAAAAGCTCTGGAACAGAGTGGGAATTCTATTCCCAGCCTGCAGTCAGTCCAGCCCACACTGAGGCTTTCCCAGGGAAAACATTTCACTGGATGTGGCCGCTTCCCTTCAGTTTTTCCGAGTTATTTTTCAGCTGAAGACACTGCTTTTGCTGGTGCCATCATTCCATTAATTCACTGGACACATCCTGATAATCCCTCCCTTCAAAGCTTGGGAAGGGAGCAGCTGGAGCAAAGGCTCTCCAGCAAAAGATCTTCCAAGTTTCCAAGCTGGCTTCACTTGAAAAGGAGGGATAAGCACGGCTGCGCTGGCATTTGGGATTTACTGCAACGCCAGCTCCCACCATCCTCTGCAAAAAGAACTCCAGGATGTTTTGTCTGCTTTTGCTGATACACCTTGAGGAAAGTTTGAGCCTTTGCAAGGTGGTGATGTGTTAATCACACGGTGAAAATATTCAGTTATTCACGGTTTTCTTTCTCCAAAAAAATTTTTAAAAAATGGGAAAAAGCAGAATTTGTGTTGTTAATGGAAAAGGAATTTAAACAGGAACTTCTGGGACAAACTGTCTGAAGTTCTCCTATAATCAATATTTTTTGACATAAACAAGAACCTAGAAATAACTCATATTTATAAATCTGAAGCATTTTGGAAGAATTTAATGATACCCAAAATAAATCCTGGCTTTTGCTGCCCTTTGATGGGCTGACTGGAATGTGCTTCCAAGGGCTGATGTGGAATTCTGCCTCTTCTCACTGCTAATTATGGATGCATGGAATGGCTTGGGTTGGAAGTGACCTTCAAGATCATCTCATTCCATGGGCAGGGACACTTTCCACTATTATTCCACAATTTGGATGGATGAGTAGTACATTTTCATCAGATTATTGTGTATTAACAATTTCAATTAACATGGTCCATTTGCATAACAAATAAACTGTGAGCTGCTCTTGAAACAGATAAATATGGACAGGAATTCACCATAACTCTTCCCTTCGAGCTCAGGGATTCGGGGTCACTTGGTGTCCTTGGCATTTCGGGCTGGATTTTTGTGGTTCTAGTCCCTTTTTGATACAGACCCTCTTACAGCAGAGCATTTAAGCACAAACTTAAGTCTCAACTCAACTAAACTTAACTTTACTAAACCTAACTGAAGTTACTTAAAATCTCTGCTGACCTGGGCCCTGGAATACGTTCAGGAGAAATGGATTTGAGGGTTTTTGTTAAAGTTTTACATTTACACGACACATTAAGTGTGTCCCGTGAGCGACTCGAGCTAATTAACATTCCTGCTAAGATTCCCTGAAAAGTTCAGCAATATGGGATCCTTCAAAGGACTGCCTTTCAACCCTTGGCCCTCCAGAGTATTTCTGAGGAGTTATGAGGATGGATAGGCTGAAATCATTCCGAGTCGCTCCTTCCATAGTGAAATGTGTTTGACTGATCCGAGTATCCCTCAGAGTTTGCTTTTAGGGAGAAAGACCATCAAAAGGGACTTTGGTGATGGAAAAAAGGCCCTGGGAAGGTTCTTTATGGTGGCTGGCTTCCAGTGGAGGAGGGAAAGGAGAGGTCTGGGAGATCTTCTGCTTCATCTGACATCAGGGAGGTTATTCCATCCCTGGCAGTGTCCAAGGCCAGGCCGGACGGGGTTTGGAGCAGCCTGGGACAGTGGAAGGTGTCCCTGCCCACGGCAGGGGGTGAAACAGCATGAGCTTTAAGGTCCCTCCCAACCCAAACCATTCCAGGATTCCATGATCTTACTCTCAGAGGGATTTCTGTGGCACACAGAGCATTTCCAGTGGTTGTCAGACCCTTCCCTGTGTCCCCTCACGGGGAGTTGGGAGCTGTGGACACTCCACGGCACAGAATTGTCCAAAAAATAACAACGAGCTCCTCCAGCACTTCCAGTCTCACTTTTCCCAAAGAAGGGCACTTCCATGACATCTGATGGACTCAAACACATCAAGAGCAGCAGGGTGAAATTCTGCTCTGTTTGGATAATCCCCCAGCCCCGGCACAATCCAAGATTTTGTTTCAGATGGCTGATTTTTTTTTCCCTTTTCTCTGGGGCTTTCTTAAATATTGACATTAATCTGCTCAGTTGGAAGCAAACCAAGCTTCTGTATTTCTTATCCTCCCCGATGGTCTGCACTTCAGATCTGTTTACCAAACGGCCTGGATTGCATTCCCATAAATCCCGGGATTCGGCTTTGCTGTGATATTAATTTATTGCTGCATTTTCAACATCAATTACTCTCTATCTCAACAGACATAATTCTCTCTTCAAAGCACTGAGAAAACTCTGCAGTTCTTGGCTTTTCCTCATCCCCTCCCCTCCCTCTGCTCCGGCTCGGAGGCACCGGGAATGTGGATCTGAACAGCAGCAAAGACATCAGTGAGAAGGGTCCCTGCTCCGGGGTTATTTTGGGTTTCCTGATGTTTTGCTGGAATGCTGGTCCAGAAGGTGACAGCAAAACCACGTTTGTGTTTGTAGGAAAGGGCCTGGAGTTGTGGTAGGAGCTCAAACATCTGACTGGGAGAGCAGGAGAGGCTTTCAAAATGCCAAGACTTTAAACCAGTTTGAAGATTTTAAGTTGAAGGGAAACCAGCAACTCTTGATTTGTTTTAAACCTGCACAGCAGGAATAAATACCTCCAGATGTGCACATCTGCCTTCCAACCCAGAGCTTCCCACTCTGCCAGGCACTGCCCGTTAGGGGAACACCATGCCAAGTCTGATTCCTTCCAGTGAGAAATGGCAGGAGACAATCCTTTGAAAAAGATCTTCATCCCAGATCTATTCCCCATGTCCCAATACTGCAGGGAGAAGTAATGGGAGGGGAAAACTGCTGCAGTGAAAAAGAGTTAAGTGCCTTCATTTTCCTGCTTCCGTTGGAATGTAAGTGGGGCCTTGGAAATGAAAAATAACTTCTCTTTTAGTGACCTGTTTGAGACTGGAAGTGCTGCTGCAGTTCCAGAAACGCCTGTCAGCCCGTCCCTGATGCAGAGGGGGAAAATGAGAAGCACATGGGGCTTTGATCCGAAATCTGACCCAGTTTTCCCCTCATCCCCTGCCCTTGGAGGTGCTCGGGGTCGCTCTGCAGGCAGGAGCCTTGCAGCCTGTGCTTTCCCATCTGCTGGAAAAGTGGGAGCATTTCTCTGCTAATTTTGGCCAGAATTAATTATCATTGAACAAGAATTACTATTATTGTCCCTGGTTTTGTCACTCAGCATCTCAGTAGTTTTCAGTTCTTGGTAACAAAATGAGAAAGTCCCAATTTTCCTTTTTTTTTCCTAACAACCCAAATCCCTTCCTCACTTGGGGAGTGAGACCTGCAAGTGCTGTGAGTGGATTCCAGAGGCAAAAAAAACCCCAAATTTTTCTCAATTTTTTTTCCCAGCTGCCCAATCAGCCCAACCAGAGCTGGATCCCATGAAATGATGGAAAGCTGTTATTTGCAGCCCACCACCCCTCTGAGATTTATCCCTGTGCAGCTGCCACAGGAATTCCAGCCTCCCTTTTAGTCTAATTTCCCCCTAATTACCCCCCTATTTCAATACCTATTTTCTCCCTAGTTGTGTATATCCTATTTATATATATATTTCTCTATCATTCATTTAAATTCCCCTATTTTGTCCAATACTTATTCTTCATATTCATTCCAGTGGAAAGGGAGTGATTTTTCTGCAGTCCCTTTCCATTGGGATACCTTTCCATCTTGCCACACTGAACTGCAGCACAGATGTTAAGCACATTTCACTGTGCAGTCAGTGTGTGCATATTTTTAACATAACTTGTCTTGAAAATATTTATTCAAGCCAAGACAACAGAAAATTAGAGTAATTTGATTGCTCGGGCTTAAGGAATAGATTACTACTGTTCCAGATGTAAGGAACAACAGACTATTTGCTCTCTCCAGGCTGAAAAAAACGCCCCTTTGGCTCCTGATTCCAACCATATTTGCTATTATGTTCCCAGTAAATCTTTTAAAAATTGAACACTTTGAAAGATTTTCACGTCCAACTTTTGCCAGGCAGCGTTAGGAGAATTCCAGCCCCAAATCAGCTTGTTAGGCAGGGGTTCAAAATGGGCCATGCTCCAAGGGGGCAATTACAAAGCAAGGTTATAAATCATCCTTGCTGTGGAATCAGGGTGCCAGATATCTCTGGAGCTCACGTGGGGCTTGGACTGTGCAGGGTTTTCAGCAGTCAGTGCTGATTTAATTCAAAAATGAGGCATTTGGCACAAGAGTTGCATGATCTGGTTTGCAGGTTGGTTTTATTTCCCATCTTCAGCTACATCTTTTTGGTTTAGATTTGCAGTTATCACTCCAGTTTTGGACTTGGTTTGATTGGGTTTTTTCCCCTCTCTTTGTGTGCCTTACCTGCAACTGCCATTTTTACACCATGCTTCTGAATGTGGAGAAATGTGCAATAGGAAAGCAAGGTGCAAACTCTGATTTGCCTTCCCAGGATTTAAAACACATCTTCCCAACAGCTTGTGTTAGCAAGGGGTTGTACAACCAGATTTCAAAGGCTTGTGGGGCAGTGGAAGGATATTTCAAGGTGAAGTTCTCTTCATGTGAGAGCTGCTTACACAAAACCAGGATCACAACTCCTCAACCCAGATATTTTTGCAGAAATTACCATTTAGCTGTGGGTTTCATCTCCATTTCCCCCCCTGCCACAAGCACCATTTTCCTTTATTTCAGGGGGTATTTGCCATTTTTATCACTCTCCAAGACACAAAGTCTATGATTAGTAAAGAAAGAATTAATGTGGAAGGTCACATGTTGCTAAAGAAAGGATCATTCTCAAGCTGTCTCTGGTGTTCCCTCCAAACTCTGTGCTGATCCCTTCTCCATGGGCTGCTCTGTTTATTTGGAAGATTATTTTTCAAGGATTAGCTTTCTCTCTCTCTTTTTTTTTTTTTTTTTTTTTTTTAAATTTCCCCTGACCTTTTTCAACAAAAAAAACTCTGTGTAGGGTTTTCCAGAGGCTGCACCATGCGACTTAATGCATTCTTCATTACTGATCCCCCCTCTCTGTGCCACCAGCTGACTCTGCTCTGGAAAAGAGACAGAAAACCTTTGCTCCAGTGTCTGCTTTTCCTTAAAGAATTTTCTAGCTCAGGGTGAAGATGAGCACGAGGAAATAGCCAATAATTGCTCTTGTACAACAATAATTGTTCTCATACAGCAGCTCCCTGGGTTTGAAATGATTTCCTCAAATCCAGCCTTCTTTTCTGTATTCTGGGCAGCAAAGAATCTGGATTTTCTGCAGTAATGGCAGATTTTTCTCCTGTCAGAGCTGAGTGAAGGAGTCACTCACTGAAGTAAAGCACCAATTCTGCTCCCTTTTGGACAAGCCCTGTAACCATGGACATCCTTATGGTCCAACCTCTGGGCACCTTAAAGCCAGGTTTATAGTGAAGAACAGCCCTTTGAATCACAGCTCCCTCAGTCTGAGGCAATGAAAGCAGAATCTTTACATGGATAAATGAATTTGGGCACCTTAAAGCCAGGTTTAGTGAAGAACAGCCCTTTGAATCACAGCTCCCTCAGTCTGAGGCAATGAAAGCAGAATCTTTACATGGATAAATGAATTTGGGCACCTTAAAGCCAGGTTTAGTGAAGAACAGCCCTTTGAATCACAGCTCCCTCAGTCTGAGGCAATGGGAGCAGAATCTTTACATGGATAAATGAATTTGGGCTGCTGCTCCAGGGCTGGGGAGCTCTGACAGCTCCGTGTGTCCTCTGGCAGCTCAAGTCTGGTTGAGTTGTCAGAAGGGAGAGCTCTTTCATTCCTGTCCTTCCACCTTTTGAGGAATACAAAAGTTTGTGTATAAAAGGTCCTTAGGGGCTGAGTTTCTGCTTCAATCCCAGCACCTTGAAGCATTTTCCACATAATAACTGGGATGGAGCAGAGCACCCTCGGAAAGGGAACTCGAGCCCCGCTGCTAAATGTGACCTGACAGCCCAGTGAAAACAAAAGTCTTCATTTTCCTCATTTGTCTGCTTTGTAAGCAGCCAGAAACTGCGCTGAGTGCTCTTATTAGATCTCCAGGACAAATCCTGGGATTCTAAAACTGCTGAGTACACACGAACGGTGCCACGGTGTCCTTGCCCCGTGCCAAAGCAAATCCTGGAGTTGAGCAATTCTCCTGCTCAGTGTTTGTGTGAGGTGGAACGTTTGGTGGGGCCGAGCTGCTTGCAGGAGCTCAGAATCTCTGCAGGGGCCTGCAGTTTATCAAGGTGCCACCAGCAAACTCTGTGGCCTTGGATTTCATTTCATTTCATGTCATTTCATTTCATTTCATTTCATTTCATTTCATTATTTTATTTCATTTCATTCCATTCCATTTCATTCCCCACAAACTCCCCAGTGGGATCAGCCCCTCTGGCTCGTGCCCTGGCTCAGTGGGTGCTGCTGGGTTTTGCTCTCGTGGTTCTTGTGTCTCTTCGGTCACAGTGGGAGGTTCTTGATGTGCCAGAAAATTCCCAACCAAGAGTCAGTCAAAGTTCTGGTTCTTGCCCACGCCACCAGCTCGGATCACTCTGAATTCCATCAATCCTGGACTTATTTCATGCCCCAGTCTGCCAAGCTCCCAACTATTTCAGTCCATAAACCTCAGTGAGGTGGCTCTGGTGGCTGCCGAGCCCCTCTCCCGAGCTGTGTAAATAAACATTCCATTTAATTAAATCCTGGAGCCTGCTGAAGTGGCCTGCAGCAGATGAAAGGGGCTGCAGCCTGTCAGCCCGTGATGGTTTGGAAGGGCTTTCAAACATTTCTGCGCCTTTCTTTGCTTTTACTTTGCTGGCTTTATTTTCCTTGCTTGTAGCTTGTAGAGCAGTCGTGAGCTAATAGCTTTGTGAGGCACTTCTGCTGCACTTGTGCAGCTCTCAGAGGTGCTCAGCATTTCCTAATTCAGTGGCAGCTTTGCTGGAGGCTTCAATGGGAGCAGCAGCGAGCCCAAGTGCCTCTTGAAAAACCACACTGCTTTCCCTGGAGTTCTGTCTGACTCTTCACAGAGTGAAGGCAGCAGCCTCCTAAGTGATCATTGAAACTGCTACAATTCCAGCACATTCCTCGATGTCTGTTTGATCCCAGTGCTGCCAGACTCTCCTTTCCATGGGGCTGCACTCAGGGTGGGGGACACACAAATATTAATTTGTTGTTAAGAGTTAATTGCTAAGGAGAAATCCCTGCTGGAATCAAACATGTCCCTGGGAAAATTCCTCTTTTCTCTCACCTGTCTGTTGGTTTTGCTCCAAGTTTAATCACTCAGGGCAGGGAATCTCCTGGCCTTTCTCCAGCCTGGCTCTTTCCCATCACAGTGACACTCAGTACCACTGGGATTTTTTTCTGGACCCAGTACATGAGAAGCCGATTCCACCACGCCGCTCTCTGCTGACTTCCAAGGGTTATGAAGCATTTTTGTATTTGTTTATTTGGAATGTAAACCCACCTGCACTGCTTTCCATAAATACAAGCCAAGGTCGCCAGGACTCCTGTGTCTGCAGCTCAGTGTTTATCCATTGGGGCAGAGAGCAGGTTCTCCAGGCCTGGCACAAAGTCAGGGAGAATGGCACTCAGGGAGCCAAATCCTGAAAGTTGGGGCACTCCTGGATTTGTTCCTGTTGGTCAGAACTCCCTGGACCACAGTGGGAACCCTCCCAGAACTGGGAAGCACCACATGGAAGTGGACAGGAGCTCCTGTGGAAGAGCTGGTGGCACTGCACCCAGAGCTGGCCAGGTGGCCCCAGGAGGTCACCTGTGCTCATGTCTGGAGGTTGGCCAGGAAAAGGAATCAGCTTTTTGTTGTGAGGAAGCAGCAGTGTCTTCAGGGTGCTGCTGTTTGTGTGCCACGGTGTGGAAATACAACGAGTAGAGAGCTTTGCTTTTCCTCTGCCACACTTAGAGAGCCTCAGATACACGGGGAGAGCTCTTGCAAGGGGCAGATGGAGGCTGGAAAATTTGCTGGTTCCTCATCCCACTCCCCACTTCCATCTCTTCCCATTCCTGGGAAATCAGAGTTCATCTTTGGGCTGATGTGAAGCAGGCAAGGTACAAAGGTGTCAGGCTCATCTCTGATTGCATTTCTCAAAGTTTGTTACATGTTTAACCACAGTAAAATGTTCAGAGGAGTTTGGGTTCTTTCTTGTGAGGTAAAACTGGCATGGGCAGTGTGCAGGGATCCCAGGGGACTGGTTTTGCTGGCACAGAGAGCAGCTCTGTCACCTCATGTCACTTATTTCCAGACCGTTCTCTCGGATTCACACACCTCCCTGCAAAAATTCCTCCTCACTTACATCCCTGTGCTCAGCTTTGCATTAGTATAAAACTGCCCAAATAGATTTACTAATTAATCCCATCCTGGAAGGGGATAGCAGAGGTTCTGCTCACCCCTAACAATAAATAACATTTATTCCTTTGGATATGACACTGCAGGTGACTAAAACTCCAGGCTGACTCTGTTTTTGGAGGGCTCAGGTAGAAGTGGATAAAGTTTGGTGCAATAACTCCTTTTTCAAAACCAATTGTAGCTTGAAGGAGCAGCAGCAAAGCCATGATGAGTAAAATCTCCACACACTCTGCACCAATCTTGTAATTAAAATGCATTTTATCAGTAGGCAGAGCTTCTGGGCACAGGAAGTGCTTCTCAGTGGGAATTATCTCAGGTGAGATGTTTGGGATGTGCTGTCCCATCCCAGATCCTGGATCCCAGCCCCAAGGCTGGCTGTGCTTGGCTGTGTGTGTGCTGTGTCTGTGGGAGTGTTTGGGTAGGGATCAAATGCTCCCAAAGCTCGAAGGCACTAATGCAGGGAAACCAAAATCACAGGGCACGCTTTGCTCCGTGGTTTGGAGTGAACCACATCTCCAGAGAATTCCCACCTTCAGCATTCCCAGCCCAGGCATTCCAAACAGGAGCCAATTTGCTGAGAAATGTGGTGAAGTTGATATTTGCAGTTTGTCTGCATTTGCACTGCGAGATGGGATGTGCTTTGGACCATCCCAGCGGCCCTGGATGTGGCAGGAACAATTTGATCCCTTTACCCAGGATATTCCTCTCTGTGGAATCCAGTCCTGGATTATTCATATATTTTTGTGAATATGCCTCCTACTGCAGGTATTTTTTACCCTGCCTTTGGCATAAATTGAGAATATATATGACAGGTTTTGGACTCCTCATCCCTGGAATTGTCCAAGGCCAGGCTGGATGGGGCTTGGAGCAACCTGGGATGGTGGGAGGTGTCCCTGCCCATGGCAGGGGGTGAAAAAAATCAGAGAATTCCAGAGAGATTTGGTTTAAAAGGGACCTAAAGCTCATCCCATTCCACCCCCTGCCATGGGCAGGGACACCTTCCACTATCCTGGGGTACTCCAAGCCCTGTCCAAGCTGACCTTGGACACTTCCAGGGATCCAGGGGCAGCCACAGCTTTTCTGGGAAAACCATGCCAGGGCCTCCCCACCCTCCCAGGGAAGGATTTCTCCCTAACCTCTAATCTAAACCTGCTCTCTTTCAGTTTAAATCTCTTCTCTTACACCCCTCCTGAGGTTTTAATGGCTAATTTTTTCAAAGATTATTGTAATGCCCTAATCTGTTATCCCTGGCCTTATATAAACACTGTGGATACCAGCAGCACACAAACCCCCTGTCAGAGTCAATTAATTTGGGAATTTGGGTGAGAAAATACACAACTTGGCAGTGCTGTGCTTCAGGAGGATTGAAAAAATGCAAAAACCTGAAGCAGCATCCAAAATCATTAATTGATGCTGGATTTTCCATGTATCTCTGTAAAATCTGGATTAGGTTCAAATATTCCTCGAACACCCACGTGTTAAACAGTGGAAAGATTTTAGTCTTTTAATGCCACAGGGGAAGGAGTTTGGTTACTTCAGCACTTTAATTGAAATTAAACAGGTGGTAGATTGTGATATTTGAGCAGAATCCTGAACATGATAAGGGAATTGCCAGAATAAAAAATGCATATTTCCAACATATTTCTCCTATCACTGATGAGGTGTTTAGACTTCGTGCAATCAGTGCTCTGCATCTCTCAGGCAGGAATCCTCCTCCCAAAAATCCTCCCTCAAAAGATCAGAATTGCACTTGGGAATGGTCTCTCTCCATCCTTCATCCTGCAGGATTTTCTTTGTTTTGGTAAAATGGGATCTTGCACATGATGGTGAGTGGGGCAAAGCAGAGGCTGAAGCTCCTGGCAGCGTGGGGAAAGGACCTAGGAATGAACTTTAGGAAACTTGAAAAGCTAAACAGCACAAAAATCTGGCTTGACCACAAGGAATGGTTTGGGAACTCGTCACAGATGAGTGGAGAAAAGCTGGAGGAGCAGCCTGTAAATATTCCCTACGAAATGAGTGAGAATTCTCGGGGCCATTCCACCATCCCCATTTCCCGGTGTCGTGTTTGCTTCGGAGCCTTCAAGGAGAAGCTGTGTTTTCCTTGCCCTGTAAATAGTCCGTACAAAATATTCCTGGATGCTCCCAGAGCTGAGCAGTGGGAATGAAGCAGCAGTGGAATGGAGCCCTGCAATGAGTGTGTGAGCATTTGAGCTCAGCACCATCCCTAGGCTGGGCTTACTTTGGCAGCCCCTTGCTCTGCTCACCTGCTGAGCTTGAGATTGCTGCACTCCTTTGGCCTGGAGAGAAGGGTTGGGAGCAGCCACGCAAATCCCTGGCACTGCTGTGGGCTTTGCTCCTGGGAGAGGGAACAGGAGTCCCTGGAACTTCATAATCCCTGGCACTGCTCTGGGCTTTGCAGCTCCTGGGAGAGGGAACAGGGGGTCCCCTGGAACTTCATAAATCCTGCAGTGCTGTGGGCTTTGCAGCTCCTGAGGGAAAGAACAGGGATCACCTGGAACTTCATAAACCCTGGCACTGCTCTGGGCTTTGCTCCTGGGGGAGAGAACAGGGAGTCCCCTGGAATNGAGCATTTGAGCTCAGCACCATCCCTAGGCTGGGCTTACTTTGGCAGCCCCTTGCTCTGCTCACCTGCTGAGCTTGAGATTGCTGCACTCCTTTGGCCTGGAGAGAAGGGTTGGGAGCAGCCACGCAAATCCCTGGCACTGCTGTGGGCTTTGCTCCTGGGAGGGGGAACAGGAGTCCCTGGAACTTCATAGTCCCTGGAACTTCATAATCCCTGGCACTGCTCTGGGCTTTGCTCCTGGGAGGGGGAACAGGGGTCCTCTGGAACTTCATCTGGATGTGCAGCTGTGGGCTTTGCAGCTCCTGGGAGAGAACAGGGGGTCCCCTGGAATTTCATAATCCCTAGCACTGCTGTGGGCTTTGCTCCTGGGAGAGGGAACAGGGGGACTCCTGGAATTTCATAAACCCTGGCACTGCTGTGGGCGTTGCTCGTGGGAGAGAAAAGGAGGTCCCCTGGAACTTCATAATCCCTGGCACTGCTGTGGGCTTTGCTCCTGGGAGGGGGAACAGGGGTNGGCTTCGCAGCTCCTGGGAGAGAACAGGGGGTCCCCTGGAATTTCATCTGGATGTGCTGCTGTGGGCTTTGCTCCTGGAGAGAACAGGGGGTCCCCTGGAATTTCATAATCCCTAGCACTGCTGTGGGCTTTGCAGCTCCTGGGGGAGAGAAAATGAGTCCCCTGGAATTGCATCATCCCTGGCACTGCTCTGGGCTTTGCTCCTGGGAGAGGGAACAGGGGGGGACCCCTGGGACTTCATCCGGATGTGCTGTTCTGGGCTTCACAGCTCCTGGGAGAGGGAACAGGGGGTCCCCTGGAACTTCATCTGGATGTGCTGCTGTGCTCAGTGTGTTTATTTGGATTGCCTTGCCTTCCAGAGGGAGCCTATATCCATTTCCAGCCTAACGAGTTCCTTAAAGCATGGCAGTTGCCACGGCTTTGAAACCTAATCCCTGTGGCTCTGCAGTAGCGCTACACCAAATGCTGAGCTTCTTGTTTGTCGAGCTAATAAAAAAATCATCAGTGGTTTATCCTTCCGTGAGGCTTCCGCGGCTGCTAAAGCAGTTAGGGCTGAACAAGCCGACTCTGCCCCGCTCCTGTTGATTTTCCATTGTACAGGCTATTAACTTTTAGAGACTGTGGGCTGGGTTTTTGTGGCAAAGCCATTACGGGGTCACGAAGCCCACAGACATTTGTGCTGCTGGGTGCAATTAAGGTGAAGGCTCGCGACGTCTTAATTGTGTTCTTTAGAAGCGGCTCTTTTGCACCTATAGAAACAGCCCTGGCTGAGCTTTGGGAAGTGCCTAAGGATTGCTGCATAATTTAAGGATTCAGGAGATTGATTTTGTCAAACCTTTGGATTTGGTGTCTGTTGTTAAGATGCCAGCATGGGGCTCGCGGTGCTGAGCTCTGCATGCCCGGGATGGGATGGGATTCCCTGGAATATCCTTGGAAATCGTGGGGAATACAGTGCAAAACCAAGCTTGAGCTGCTGATGAAACTTCCGATCCCCCTAAAAGCAGCAGTGAAAATAAATTTGGTTAAGTTTGGATTTAATTTTTCTCGATGTTAGTGAGTATCTGAACCCAGAAGATCCTGCTGAACCTTGGGTTCAGGAAACTTTCTTACAGTAAATAAGTTGTAACTGCAGCTAAATCAATTCACTCGTTCCATCAATGCAGGGATTAAAAAGAAACCTCTGAAGCATTGACGTAAACCTTTTGTGCAGACTAATTACCTGCATAATTGCTTTTGTTGGCTGCCATGAGGACAGCCTGGATGAGGAGTGCCACGAGGGCAGGACAAGGGGCAGGACAGGGACAGCCTGTGTCGTGTCACCGCTGTGATTGAAACCCAGCCCAGAGCCGTGAGAAGGGAGTTCAGTCTTCACCTCCCAGAGCCCTGCCCTCTCTAGAGGCTGCTAATAAACACAGATTAGCCGGAGGGCCTTGGTTTGGGGCTGGTCTCGAGGATGCTGTGCCTGCTGCGCCGGAGCGGGAGGGATCTGGGTCGGGATCCGGGTCGGGATCCGGGTCGGGATCCCGCCTGCCAAGCGCTTCCCTCAGCGCTGACCTGAGCCCAGCCCAGCTCTCCACACACACAAGCAGCAGCTCTCACAAGTGGCATCTGCTCGACTTGAAGCAAAATTTAAGAAAACAGCCTTTTAGCAGAAGAAACAGAGTTTTAAATCCACCTTCTGAGCCCGTCTGAGATCAGGCTTGTGTGGGTTTTAGGGTGTAAGTTCCTCCTGAACAATCAATGTAGCTCAGTCCCAGCTTGGCCAAAGCATCCAGGCTCTGGCATCAGTTAAATATTTACATTCCCCCCCTTTTTATATAAATTGTGCTCTATTAGCATAGGTTTCACAGTGTGGCCTTGTGTTTCAGCCTCTGGCTGCAGTTGGCAGCTTGTGCATTAATCACCATCGAGCCATGTAAAATCCAAGGCATGAGGCTGCAGCCATCAAACAGGCAGCATTTACTGCTCCATCATGGGCAGCCAATAAGTCACGGGGCAACGTCTGCCTCGTAGCACGAGGATCTGCAAGAGGAGCGAGCGTGTTTACACTGGGGAGACTTCTGTGTATTTAAGGAGTAATTGTTTCAGGCCCTCCCATTAATTCATCGGCTGACACAGGCCCGTTTTTCGTCGCTGCAACAAAAATAATTATCGGGCTCGAAAAAATAGTGGGGGATTTGCACATGGCAGCCTTCTGCTGTAATTTTCTTCACAAGTTATAAGGGTTTAATTGTGGCTTGCTGGTCTCCTTATCCTCTGCAGTCAGTCGTGGCCCCCGAGCGCTGAGGCGCGAGGAGTTACGGCGTGCCGCGATTTATGGGGGATGTAAATGATTTCTTGTTTGCCCTCCCTGGGCTTGGCTGCCTTTGCCTTCTTTCAAGCCTTTGTGGGTGGATTTAGTGCAGTGGCACTGATGGAAGCCAGGGACAAGCCAGCAGGTGCAGCACAGAGCCCTGTCCGGCCACTTCATCCTTCGTCTCCAAACACGTCTGTCCCCAGCAAACACTGCTCGTTCTGCTGGTGGTGAGGGGAATAAACGGGAGCCTGGGGCAGGAGAGGGGCAGGCCCCCCAGAATGCTTCTGCATGGCACTGGTGCCTTCAGGAAAGCAAATTCCATCAGTAAATGCGGGCTGTGGATCACGTGGAGTCATGAGGATGCAAGGAGGCTTTGCAAGGGAAGCTCTGGAGGCATCTCAGCACATTTCAGGCTCTGAGACTTTTGGGAGGGAAACCTTCATCTCAGACAACCCAGATGTTGCTGTGCCGGTGTTGTCTCCTAATGCTCCTTCCAGCCCTCCCTGGTCTCTTCCTCACCATTCCTGGCACTGAAGAATCTTCACTTAACAGTGCCCCAGGACTTCCTCCTCCTCCTCCATTCCCTCGTGATATTCTGATGGGTTTTTGTGACTCCTCTGTTTCTGTCACATCCACTTCTGGATGAGCCCCATTCAGGAATTTCTTCCTGCTTTTGTCAGCTTTTTGCTTCCTTCTCTTACAGTCATCCAGTTTCCTTTGGGTGCTTCCCACTTCCACTTTCTCTTCTGTCTTTCCGCCAGTCTGAGATGCCCAGAAGAGCTCAGGGCGTGGAAAAAAAAAATCCAGGTCGGTTTGGAGAGATGGGAAATGTGCATTTATTTTGCAAATTCCCAGCCTTTGTAAGTTTGCCAGACAAGCAGCTCGCCTGTGCCCTCTTCCAGTGTTACAACTACCAAGGATCCACCAGGCTCTGGATCCATATCCAGTAAAACCTCTCTTTATGGGCAGGAAAACGCCGTGTCCCTCCAATATCTTCCGTCCACATCCCTTGTATTTCAGACAGAGCAGAGTACAAATAATTATTCCTAGCAAAACTTGGAGATTCTCTGAGTTCGTGCCGTGCAGGTTCATTCCGGGCCCACCTGAGCGGTGCCATGGCAGGAATGTGGTGCTCCAGGTCTGCTGGAAGTGCCCCGAAGTGCCATCATGGCCACATTTGTGCAGCTCAGAAGCACAAAGGCTCGACTGTGAGCTGTGAAACGCTGGCCCTCGGCCAAGTGGCCATTTCTTTTCTTCATTCCCTGTCATTAAAGCTGTGGCTTGCTCCAGGGTGCAGTGCTTGGCTCTTCTTAAGTGGAACTGTTAACGACCCAATTTGGAGTAATGTAAAGTGCACCCAGATTCCACAGTGACTTCTAAATCCACCTAACATTAATGATAATCTGTAATTAATAGCTGCAATGAAAAGGAATTGTAGGGCGGTAATTAGAAATTTAGGATTAAGGTATTAGCGTAGAAAATGGGCCTCTTAAAAGCCTCTTCTTTCAAGAGGTGTCTCGGATCCCGCTGAAGAAAACAAATTTTAACTGATACGACCTTAGCCAAAGAGCAAGTTACTAAAAATACTGACTTGTGGAAGGCACCAGGCTGCTGCCAAAACATCCAAAGGTATTTTAAGAGTTTGCAGACACATAGCAATCACATCATCTTCTGGTGACACTGAGATTCAAGAATGATGTTTTAGAGAAGGAGTTTTAATCTCCCCAGTAGCCTTTAATGGTTGGGTTTTACTGGAAACCCCAGTGCCTGCTCCCCTCTGAGCCAAAAGCTGCTGTATCCTCCTGGGAGAGGGAGGATCTGCAGGAAAAGGAGAGGCAGAGGGGTCAGGTAGGTGCATGAAGCACTTGTGGCTCCCTGAAACCACAAATAGGGCACTGGGATTCTTTCTGATGGTGCATAATAAGTGGGTTAATCCTTGCCTTTATCTCCAGCCCTCAGGAGTTTGAAGATTTAGAAACACTCCCAGGCAGAGAGGTCCTGCTGATGAAAGTGCCAGTAGCAGCGATGAGGGGCTCTGATAGATGGAGGAGATGGGATATAAATGAAGTTCCTAACAATTTCCAGTCCTGCACTAAATGAAATCATCCCGCTGCACGTCTCCCTTTTGAAGCTGGAAATTAATGTCTCGTGTATTTGAAATCCACAGAGCCTGAATTGTTCACTGGTGTTGAAAATTTCCCTATCTAATGCCAATTATTAACCTGCCCAGGGCTATCAATAATGATAACACAGCAGATAAAGAACAGGGAGATGTGCAGGAGTTTCACATTCTAAGAGCTGGAACAAAATTAACCATTTGAAGGTTATTAGCACCTCACAATCTCTGCACAGAGCAGCCTGGAGAGCTCCAGAGGGTCCTTTGCCAGCAGAAAATGCATTTTGGACACAGTGATGACAGTTTGGAACTCTGGAGGAATCATTTAAGTCCTATGGGGAGCAGCTGAGGGGGCTCAGCCTGGAGAAGAGGAGGCTCAGGGGGGACCTTGTGGCTCTGCACAACTCCCTGACAGGAGGGACAGGATGGGGAAAGGGCTTCAGGCTGTGCCAGGGGAGGTTCAGGTTGGATATTGGAAAGAATTTCTCCATGGAAAGGGTGGGCAGGATTGGCAGGGGCTGCCCAGGGAGGTTTGGAGTCCCCACACCTGGAGGTGTCCAAGGACGTGGCACTCAGTGCTCTGGGCTGGTGACAAGGTGGGCATCGGGCACTCGGGTGATCCTCAAGTCTTTTCCAGCCTCAGTGATTCTGTGATCTGATAAACTCTTATCCCCTGGACCTGCCTAGGCAAGGTTTTGGCAGAACCAGCTTTCCCTTTGCTTTTCCAGCCATGGAGTAAGCAGGGGAGCACAGCTAACTGGGAAAACGCCATTGTGCAGCATTTCACCCTCCTCACCAGGGACATCTTTAAAAGTCTGTTCTGGGGCAGATTTGATTGTGTATCATTGTAGCCTCTTGTCTTCCAAAATATTCCCAACAGCAGCTTCACCTGAGCATGGCAGGTGGAGGCTCCTTGCAGGAATGTATTTTTAACATGGACTGGTTTTTTAAATAATCCATGGAAGGTTTGTCCCGTGGGATGAGGATTAGTATCCACAGGGTTTGACCTGTGGTATCACGTACTATTAAAGGCAGTTGATTCTCCTGGAGTGACACCTGCCTTACTCAAAGAGCAGAAAAGCTCAACAATTCCCCATCTTCCTGCACTTTTCCCTCATTCAACTGCTTGAAGTATTCCCAATTCCCACCTCCTTTGGAAAGAGGAGAATTCTAATGCAGACACAGAGAGATCCCGATGTCATGAAAATCCTTTCACACATTAAAGGTATAAGCAGAATTTGAGATACGTGATAGAAATTTCAGGATGGTGCCAGCTTTTAAACTGACAAGAAAATGAGTAAATAATAGGTTTTATCCATTGCAGTCTGTCTAGATTTCCTTCAGCAGCTCCGGGGTGGGCTGTGGAGAGGCTGGAAAGTGGCTGATTGCAAAATGCAATATCTGGGGAGATCAGATGGAAACGTGTGGGGAGCTCACAAAGGATCGGTGGAACAGAGAATGCAAAAGGTAGAAAAGGAAGATGAGGGAGATAGGACTGAGAGGAAAAACAGCCAGGAGGCAGATCTGTGGGAAGATCCTGGAAGGGATCAGTCAGGTAGGAACCAGACAGAGGGAAAGATGAAGTGTTGGTCTGGAATGTGCAGAAAAGCAAAAAATACCGAGCACTTAGGATAATTAGCTTTTCTGTAAATCTGTGTAAGTTTCTCTGCCATTCCTGCTTTCCTGGAGTTCTGCTTGCTGGAGATTTTTATTCCCCTCTTTAAGGGGGGGTTGATGTTTCTGGTAGATCTGCAGCTATAAAATGTTCATGAGTGATTTGGCCAAAAAGAGCTGTGCCTAAGTGCCCTGTGAAGTTGTCCTGCCCTGACCCAGCGTGGGATAACTCCCCGTTGGTGTCTGCAGTCGTGTCTTGCCCAATCTTGTTTTTAATGTCTCGGGAAATTGGGCTTTTATCACTTCCTTAGGCAAATTCCTTCACAGGATAACAAGGCTCGCTTGGGGAAGGATTTCTGCTCAGATTCAGAAAGAGGCTTGCAAATGGAAAACTTTTCTTGATGTAGTTCAAACATTAATTCTGAATAGTTTTTCTTATTATTCAGACTTCTAACTCCTTCTTGAAACACCTCCTCGTTCTTTCTGCTGGTTTGGGTGTCCTGCAGTGAGATCTGAATTGCAATCATATTCATTTTTCTGTTAGAGGAAATAAATTACTCCTGATTATATAAATAATTGTATAAATAGGGTATAGAATTGGGCTATGGAATGAGCCACTGGTGTGATACAAAGGATGCCCATTAAGAACACACTTGGAATTTTTTGTTTGCATGTTTTAACTGGACTTATTTTTATCTCCCACCTTAAAAAGATGTGTTCCTGCAAGACCTGGGAATTCCATCTCTGTGCCCAAAAGGAAGGTCCATCCCAGGCCACACTTCCACTGGATGTGTCCATTCCTCCACTTAGCATCCACACATCCCCTGTGCTCTAGAGTCTGGCGAGCAGGATATCCTCATTCCTGGATTTATTTTGCTCTCTCCTTTTTTCTGTACAACAGATTTATTCCCCATTAAAACCTTCAGTTATTTATGGGCTTGATGTCATCTCAGTTATCTCCTTTTTTTGGACTTACAGTCTCTAGTTCATCTTACAAATGCAGGTACAGCTTTTTGTAAACCTTACTGAAGTTTATTTAATCACAAAGGCTTTACAAGGCCTGACTGTGTGAAATTCACTCCACACTTGTGCAAGATGGTGATAAAATCAGATCTTGGCCAACTCCTCCGTGGGGAGTGTGTTTGAATACACTTTACTTGGCTTTTCACAGCTTGTTGTGACTTCTCATTAACTTAAACCCAATGTTTCTTAATAGGTTGGAGCAGATAATTATCTTGCCAGTGTTAAGAAGAAGA
This sequence comes from Ifrita kowaldi, assembly GCA_013398055.1. Taxonomy (NCBI): domain Eukaryota; kingdom Metazoa; phylum Chordata; class Aves; order Passeriformes; family Cinclosomatidae; genus Ifrita; species Ifrita kowaldi. Next base: position 123,386 of record VZRS01007079.1, read on the forward strand.
GTCATCATTCTTCTGGAATGATTCCATGGATAAATTCAACCTTAACGGGATAATGGCTCTGTCTGCTGATCACATTTCTCAGGCTGACTCTTCTTCCAAATAAATCTGATTGTTCAAGTTAAAGCTGGGCATGAGGGGATTTTTAAGAAGTAAGGATTAGTTTTTAGACTCCACATTCAAAATTCAGTTGCAATATTGACAGGACGAGAAGAAACGGCCTCAAGCTGTGCCAGAGGAGGGTCAGGTTGGACATCAGGAGGAATTTCTCCATGGAAAGGGTGGTCAGGCCTTGGAAGGGGCTGGAGTCCCCATCCCTGGAGTTGTCCAAGGAACAAGGACATGTCACTCAGTGCTCTGGGCTGGTGACAAGGTGGGGATCAGGCACAGCTTGGACTGGATGACCTTGGAGGGCTTTTCCGACTTCAGTGATCCTGGGATTCTGTGATCTGATATTAAGCAGATTTTTTTTCCCCTATTTTGAAGTGGTGACAGCAGATGGGCAAGTCTGTTCCAGTGCCCCAACTGCTGTGAGCAAATCCCTGACTCATCCCTTCCAAGGGCTGCTTGGAGCTCACCTTCTGGAATTACCACAGAGCTGCTCCAAGGGGAGGTGTCACCGCTCTCACTTTCATGCACAGCAATCCTGAGTCATCACAGGTAGAAACAGAGTTCAGGGATGTCTCCTGCACCTTTTTTCTGGGATGTTTTATTTCCCTGCATTGGGATGGTTGTTCCTACACGGTGTAGCTGCTCTGTGAGTTCCTGTCAATCAAATAAAGTGTTTACTCAGGGCATCTCACAAATAGGAAAGTTTGGTCTTCTAACGTGGTTTCTCCTGCAGATGAGCTGCTGGGTGTCTGCTCTGGGAGATTCATGGTCATGTTTTCAAAGCCTGGTTAAGAAAACACCAATATGAGCACTCTGGAGTTTTAAATAACAAACACTGCGTGTGGTCAGAGTGTTGTCAGTACTTTCTGTTTAATTTTGGTTGGTGTGTGTTACCTGTTGGCAGAATACAGTTGTTTTGTGGGCTCTTCATGCTAAAATATTTCCAGGTGAGCCAAAGTAGCTACAGAAAATCTGTTGTGGAGTGCCAGCCGTGAGTGTGTGACTGAGGTAACCCATTGTCTGTGGGTCTGAGCTGTGCCTGTGGACACAGGGAGAAACCAGTTTGGTCCCAGCAGGAGCAACAGCACCTCAGATCCCAGTCTTGGAGGGGTTTTACCACAGGAGTTGTCCCATTTCTTGGCTAGGAGAGGTGGAAGGGTAAGGAGGGATAGGGAACCAAGCATCCCAACCTCTGGTACCAGCCTGACACTGACCAGGTCCTGGTCAGCGTTTGGCCACTGGTTATTTGTCACCTACCCTCCATGTCATGGTCACCATGACAGCAATATTGGCACTGGATCCCCTTTGTTTTCATCAAACCCTGCAGGTTTAAGCCACGTGGTCCCAAAAATTTGGGTTAGATAAGGGTTATGTGGGTTAGATAAGCTCAGCTGTTAATCAAAAGCAGAGAATGAGAAGGGATGGACTCAGTGGGCCAAAATCTCAGCTGGTGCCAACGGGTGCCAGCGCTGGCTGTGCCACTTCCCTGTGCCCAGGGCCTGTCCCCAGCAGTGGGTTCTGCACGAGGCAGGACGTGCTCGTAGGGGAGTTACAACACCTTCGAATTCCCTGTTTACATTGGGAATACTTGGCAGGGTGTCGAATAAGCAGCTGGGCTTTTCAGCCAGGCCTTATTTCTAAAGAGGGCACTGGCTGTGTCTGAAGCAAACGGCTCTGTGGGTTTGTGTGACCCGGTGTTTGCAGTTTCCTGTCATTTTTTAATGGAATAGAAGAGTTACCAACCCATCAAATAAAGGCAGAACATCTCTGCATATCCTTGCAGGCCATGTTTTATGGGTGAAATCTGGGAATAAGCTAAAGGGTGGTGTCAAAGCGAAATGAATTCACTGAGAACATTCCTGTTCTCATCTGGATGCAGCATCGCAGCTCTGCCCTCCCTGTGCCCCTCTGAGATCAGCCAGCTCTGGTGGCCCATCCAGGGTGCAGGACTGGGCCGTGGGATGTTCCCTTTCAGTGAATCTTTCCAGGACTGGCACCCAGAGCACTGCTTGGTTTTGTTTCACGTTCCCTCTCCCACTCTCAGTGCCGGAACACTCCCACCCAGCATCGCTCCCCTCCTTCTCCAGGTCAGGTTTCTCGGGGCTGGGTGGACACAGGGAATTAGGAGGTGCCCTGCTTTCCCGTGCCATGGAATGTGTGTGCACACCCCTTCTTCCCACCCCTCCACCAGCACTCGCTAAGGCTCACAGAAAGTCCATTTATCCCTGGGGAATGACTCCAAAAGCCTTCCCTGATGCCTGAGCAGCCTCATAGGGTGCACATGGATCTGCTGTTACAGGGAGACAGTAAATCCTGGATGCTGGATGAAGTCATCCACGTTTGGATACAGGGAATGTTCTACCATGACCTAGAGCTGAGGCAGGACACACTGGCTTAACACCATCCTCCTCATGATTTGCTGTTTAAAATTAGGTAAAGATACAAACAAAGACTTAAATCCCCATTCAGATTTTTCTTGTAAAGAATTCTCCCAGCAATGAGCAGGTGCTGCTGGGGTTCAGATCAGTCCTTCCAGCCCCTGTTTGCAGGAGTTTTCATACGAGCAGCCTTGATAACTTCAGCGCATAAACCCCATCCCTTCTCGTGCACATGGGTTTTCAGGATTCAAATGGCTTGTAAATAGTGATAGATAACACCTCCAGCAGCCTCTCAGCACGTGTTTCTCTCATTCTACCTCTGTAAAACCCGTGGAGAGGTTTTAGGGTGGGTCAAGTCCATCCCAAAGATTGGCTGCTTAATTAGCACGAGGCCTCCCAGTGAACAGCACTGCAAAACAAACTCCAGCCCTGGCCTGCTGCCTTTTCCCCCTTGGCTGCTTCTGCTGTCCAGATGTGTCAGCCTGCCAGCACAGAGCATCAAATAATTTAATTCCTGTGACAGGAACTCGAATTCTGATGATATAGAATCCATATATTAACAGCATCTCTTGGTTTTTCTCTTTTCCCCTTCCAGGAGCAAATTCCTCAGTTGTTGCTGATTTCATGCCCACGTTGTCATGGAACATCTCAAGTGAATTAGATAAAGGTAAGAAGGCAGAAAAAACCCCAAACCAGCTGAAATCAGATTTAAAAATCTCAATTTTTCTTGACTTGACCAAATTAGCAAACAAAGGGGATCAGGGGTATTTAAGATAAACCTCATTTGCCTCAGGATCCTTTGACATTTAATTCGGTGGTTCTGTGATTTCTGGAGATTGCTGCGTTCATTTCTTGTACCAGGAAAATGTTCCACAGGGCAAAAATATTTCAAGATGTTCTGTCACACGTTTTGTGGGGTGGATCTTGGGATTTGAACTCAAAAATCACAAGCATCAGGCACTCAGTTTGCCCCGATGTGTTTTATTACGAAATTTCGAGGCTTTAATAATACAAAATACATTTGCAGGTGGTAATTATGTATGACCTGGAGCTCTCCAGAGGGTGTATATTGTAAAAAAACGAGAGATTTCTCATTCTCCTTCGTTTTGTAAATTAGGCATTGTTAATTATTTAAGGCAAATTGCTGAGATTCCCTCATTGCAAGGCAGTGGCTGCAGCTCCTGAGTCCAGCTTGTCTTTGAGGATGCTCTTAACCACCCTCATGGGGCAATTTGTCAACCACTCTTTTCATTTGCCAGCCATTTACTATTGAGATGGAAATTTCCCATAGTGGAATTCTGCCACAGATGGTTTTTCCAGCTGTTTTTGTCTGTGTTTTGTTAATGTTTTGTTGAACATGTGTTCATAATGTTTGATGTTTATGCATAAATATGTTTTCTGTGCTTAAGGATGAGGAGAAGGTGTAATTCTGAGGATTTTAGGTGGATTCTTTCACATCTGCCTTCCCAGCAGGGAAGGAGCAGGACTTTCTGGTGATCCAGGACACAGTGGAGAAGATGAAAGTCAAAGGGCTGGTGCTTGCTGGTGGGGAAGGGAGAAAAGCTTGTGGTCACTCAGCAGAGAATTCCCAAATCCCAGCAAATGCTGTGGGAAGGCGTTGATAGAATGGGTGCCTTATCCCACTGCAGGGATTCATCCACGTGCTCATGGCAGGCCTGGGCTGTGCTCAGGGAACATCCCAAAGCTGGGGGGAAGTGCTGGTGCTTCTCCCAAGCAGGATCATGGAATCCCAGACTGGTTTGGCTTGGCAGGGACCTTAAAGATCATCCCATCCCACCCCAGGGACACCTTCCACTATCCCAGGCTGCTCCAAGCCCTGTCCAGCCTGGCCTTGGACATTTCCAGGGATCCAGGGGCAGCCACAGCTGCTCTGGGCACCCTGTGCCAGGGCCTGCCCACCCTCCCAGGGAACAATTCCTTTCCAATATCCCATCTAAACCTGCTCTCTTTCCATGTTTCTTTCCTTGTTTGGCAGATTTCTTTGGTTTTTCAGAAAGTAGGAAATAACTAAGTGGCCTAGAAAATGAAAGTAAAGACCACAAATCCACTCAAAAGTTTGGAAATGCCGGAGAAAGCAAAGCTTTGGCTTTGGAGAGTCCCAGCAGAGCTGAGATTTCTGTGCCAGCGCTGAGCCCGAGCCCGACCTTGGCGATTGAACCATTTCCCACCAACTGCAGGGCACCTGCTCCTGAGCTAGAGATATTGTCAGAAACAGGTAAAATGAAGTGCCCGGCTTCTAATCCACCTGGAATGCGGCAATTAGCACCGCTTGGGCTCAATCCCGCATTCCTGGGGGATTACCGGCCCCTTTGCTGGGGCTGATTAGCATTTAGAGTGCTGGCAGCTCCCACANGTTTGGCTTGGCAGGGACCTTAAAGATCATCCCATCCCACCCCAGGGACACCTTCCACTATCCCAGGCTGCTCCAAGCCCTGTCCAGCCTGGCCTTGGACATTTCCAGGGATCCAGGGGCAGCCACAGCTGCTCTGGGCACCCTGTGCCAGGGCCTGCCCACCCTCCCAGGGAACAATTCCTTCCCAATATCCCATCTAAACCTGCTCTCTTTCCATGTTTCTTTCCTTGTTTGGCAGATTTCTTTGGTTTTTCAGAAAGTAGGAAATAACTAAGTGGCCTAGAAAATGAAAGTAAAGGCCACAAATCCACTCAAAAGTTTGGAAATGCCGGAGAAAGCAAAGCTTTGGCTTTGGAGAGTCCCAGCAGAGCTGAGATTTCTGTGCCAGCGCTGAGCCCGAGCCCGACCTTGGCGATTGAACCATTTCCCACCAACTGCAGGGCACCTGCTCCTGAGCTAGAGATATTGTCAGAAACAGGTAAAATGAAGTGCCCGGCTTCTAATCCACCTGGAATGCGGCAATTAGCACCGCTTGGGCTCAATCCCGCATTCCTGGGGGATTACCGGCCCCTTTGCTGGGGCTGATTAGCATTTAGAGTGCTGGCAGCTCCCACACCTCAGCACGGATTTACATACGGGATTAAAACGCGTTTGTGCCCGAAAAGCTTAGTCAGAGGGGCGGCTTCTCCCGGAGCTCCTGCCAGCAAAGGCACGCAGGTTTTGTCTTGTCCTAGGCACCAACAGGGGCTTTCATGTGGGAGCTGCTGCTTCTCCTCAAAGCCTTGGAAACTCCGCCTTGGATAAAGCCAAGCCCTGGGCAGCACACGCTGAGCTGGGCAGTGGAAACCTCAGAGGAGAAAATGAGGCGCACGCTCGGTTCCCATTTCTTTTGCATCTCAAGGAGTCAACACCCGCTTGTCTTGGCTGCTCTCAGGCAGGAGGTCACGCCGGCGTCCCAGTAAAACTCATTTTAGAGCCTGTTAAATTCACCACATGAAAGTGGTTTCCAGCCAGATTTCCCAATTAAATCCCTGCCCGCTCTGAGTGGCTCCAGCTCTACCTGCTGCCTTTTGGAAATGAGCATCTCCTCCTCCGGTGTGTGCCCTGTGCTGGGGAAGGAGGAACAGCTTGATGATAATAATATTCTGCATTTTGAAATAATGCCTTAATCTGGTGCTTTGCCTCGCTGGGTGAGTTCTGCAGTGATTATCTTACAACTGAGCCCTATTCAGGTTTCAATTTCTATTAAATAAGCTAAATCGACAGCATAAACAGTTGCCTGTTTATTCTTTTTAGCAGGAAATGAATTTAAAAGAGACGCAGCCACCCGTGAAGAGCTGTTGAAAGCAACGATTGATGGGAGGGAGGAGGTGGTTTCTCACCAAAACCTTAAAAAAACAAACAAACTCGGCATAAAAAATAAAAAATAATCACTTTTAAAACGCGGGAGATTTAGCTGTGAGCATTTCTCTCTCTTTTCCTACTGGTAAACCATGGTGTGCACAGGGAATGCCACGAGGGAGAAAGAGAAATGAAAATTTGATCCTATAAATAATTCTGTAAGGAGAAATAAGTGAAGTTGCGGGGGAAAGGGGGGCTCTGATGGTGGGAAAAGCCTCATTTCAGGGGGATGGTGGCAGCATGTGAAGCTTCTCATTCCCAAGTTTCCAGCTGAGATTCCCTGGGGCTGAGGGAGCCTGGAGCAGCCCCAGGTGGGAGATGTCCCGTGGGGACCGTGGTTCATTGCTCCAAGAGGCTGGGAAAGGCCTCTTCCATGTGTGTTCCTACAGGGATTTCTCCTTGGATTTCTCCTTCCCTGTGTGTTGCCTCCCCTTCTCTCCCCTCACACCATGGGACAAGCTCCTGCTCCAGCTCTTTTCTTGGAAAAGCTCCCAATTTCCCATCTTCTTTTCCTTCTTTACAAAGGTGAAGAGCCCTCCATTCAGCTGCTCCTCTCCCACAAAAGGGATCATGGAAGGAGAGGCTTTTCCTTCCTCCTTCCATCCCACGTGGGTTTATTTCCAGAGAAATAGGCCTGAATTGGAAGGAGAGCCTATTTACGTCTGCTACACTGGAGGAATTGTTTGGGAACTCTTCATCCTCAGGCAAAGATGATATTGGAGTCTTTGCCAGGAAAGAGTCAGCTGTGCAATATTATTTTAACTGTGAGTAGGACTCAGCTTCAGTGGCCGTGCATTCTGCAGGGCTGGTGAGAGAAGGACGCTGTCACTGCAGCTTCCCCTGATCCAGCCCTCCCAGTGCCCCCATTCCCACCTGCAGCCTCCTCCAGAGGCACAGGGATGTGTCCTGCCTGTGGCTGAGCTGGAGCTGAGGCAACTGGGACTCGGATGCAGCACATTTCCTGTTGCTGGTTCCTCCTCCTCCCAGGAGCTCCTCCCTTGGTCCTTCAGCTTCCAAAGAAAGCCATTACTGTGAGGTTTTGCCTCTTTTCCTTTCCCTTTCACGGCCTATCAGCTCTGGCACACAAGTATAAAGCCTTGGAATGGCTCAGAGCTTGGGAACCGTTTCCATTTCCAGACATCCACAATCCCAAGCCCAGGCTTTGAGCTCCCCACAGCCTCTGTGGGGCACAGACCTTGTGTGGCAGCACTTCCCAGTCCCATGGTGCTCCCTCCACATTCCCTGGAGAGCTTGGCAGCAGAAGTCAGGGTTTTAACAGTTTAAGGTCCAGCTGGGATTTATCCTTAACATTCAAAGGCGTATCAAGGATCCCTCCCCTGGGCTGCTCTGGGGATCCACAGCAGAGAACGACAGTGGAGTGTTAAAACCAGGGAGGGGAGAGGTGCAGCATTTGGGACTGTGTGTCCTGAACTCTCTGGGGATCCTGGTGTGGGCAGAACATTCCCTGGCAGGGCTGGAAAACAGCTGCAGCACAGGAGGAGGCCGTGGAAGGTCTGCAGGACATCCTGGGGTGCAGCCACACTGCTCACGGAGCTCTGGGGGCTTCCCCAGGGGAAGCTGTGCCACCCTCACTGACAACTGCAGGCCACAGCTGCCACCTTGGCACATCCTTCCAGGCAGGGAAAGGACCTGGCTGGGAGTTCTCAGAGGGAAAATCTCAGTAATCTCCCAGGGAGAATTTGACTCTTAGGCAAACTACATCCTAAACAACATCAACACAACCAACCGTGGGGAAAACCGGGTGAATGGAGACCTCCTGCCTTTGGCCCCGCTCCTTTAGAGATTCCAGATTCTCCTTTGGAATCACTGGATGCGAATTCGATACGTGTGCTGAAAGGGGAAGAATTACAGCTTTCACATTCATGCACAATTTACCTTTTTATTTTCCTTTATTATCTGGGGGATATGGGGTAAATCCAGCTCCCCTGATGGGGCTCAGCGTTCTGATTCGATTTGTGGGGTCCCGTTAGTAGCAGGGCAGTAAATTACTGTTACTTTGTTTGAAAATTTTTTTAGCCACAGTACATTAGCTCCTTTTGTTTGCTTTTCCACTGACGGAGTGCACGTTTTTATTTGAGAATTTGTGTTTCTTGAATGTCTCATTTATAAATAATACAGGGTGTGAAATTTGAAGGTCACAGAATGCGGCCTGAAAGCAAAACCACCCTGAGTAACTTCGGGCTTTCACGGCAAAAATCTTTCACAAAAAGCTTCACTCACATTGGATTTTTTATCCAATCTGAGTATGTGCAGTGAATATTGACCATTATACATAAGGTAACTATATATAATAACCTTTTCCTGGCTCATCCAGCTATCTTTGTTTATTTGAAAGATTGATAGATCAGAGGGTCAGGGGACGTGTTTTATTGTACGTTTCTGTTCCAAATTTCCTGACATTTTTGGTGGAAAAAAAAAATAGACCTTTAAAAGGCACAGAAAGGGCTAATAAGAACCAGATCCTAAAGTGATGCTATGTCAAAATGTCAGAAATAACAGCTTTTCTTTGACTCCACAGCATTAATCTTGAGGCACATACCTTTCCATACACCCTCCCTTTAATGCTGGAGTTTTTCTTTGTGGCTCTTTACTGCAGAGCAGCTTCTAAAGTGACAACAAAATCCCTTGATGGTTTTCAGTAGTTGGCTTTATAGCTGGATGTGGACATTTGTTTACCTATTCCAAATCACTTTTTTTTTTCGGTGATAAAGTTTGGAGGTTTCCTACTTGGGCTATAAAACCGGTTCCTGAGTAAAGAAAAGCTTCATTTCCCCTCAAGGTGACCTCCAAGACATCTGTCCTTAAACCTCAGAGGTGACTCGTGAAAGGAGGGGCAGATGTGACTCTCAAATACATCTCAAGAGTTCACGGAGGGCAGTGAGTTGTCCAGTTCCCATCCCAAAGCAGTGGGATCCAGGTTCCAGGTAATTTTTTGGCAGTCTGGTTTCCCTCCACAAGCCCGGCGCCGTCTCTAAGCTGCTAATTATCAGGATATAACAATTAATTCTGAGACTCCCAGTGACAGTGAGTGTCACATGTGGAGATCTGAAAAGCCATCGAGCTATGCCCTGCCTGGTTGAGCTCAGGGAGTTTTCCTGGGTGGCTCTGAACCCTCTGGATGGAGTTTGGGAAGGGAAGGTCCACGACAGAGCTTCCATGGGCATCCCAAACTGACCCTGCACATCACTGAGGAAACCCATTGGGAATTAATCTGGGCAAGCAAAGGCAGCAGAGGGTTTCCTTTTGTCCCAAGGCCATTGACATTGGATATTTCCACGTGATTATCTGGACTTCTTTAACCCTGATATTCTTCAAGAGTTGCCAAGTCACGGGTTGAGTGCGGCATCTCTTCCCTCCCACTGTCACTCCTCTTTTTTATTCGTTTGAAATAACTGAAATTCCAAGTGGGAGTTTTCCTTTAACCCCTTTTAATACCAAGGTCTGGTGATCAGACCCACGGGGAGTTGTTTTCCTTTGTGAGTTATGGGCAGATCCAGCAATCCACGGTGAATCCTTTTCCCAGGGGAGAAATACGCGCCCTGTGCATGGAAATGCTTCCATCAGAAATCCTGCTGGTTCCTTCCTTTTCATGGAGGAGCCAGCAAGCCCCTCCAGCATCTTCAGGCTGGGTGGGCTCTGTGTTGTTGACCTTCTCCAAAGACAACTATTCCATGTGGAAAATGTCCAATGGACCCAGCTCAGTGCTGGTGCCAGTACTTGTGAGTACAGAGCACATCCAGGTGTGGCCACGCTGGACTCGTGGACAATGCAAGGCTCTGCATGAATGAAAATGCTGCTTTCCAGGCTAATATATAAAATGGGACAGAGTGTGTCAGCCCCTCTGGTGTGCCCAAGAGTTCCTTCCCTGTAGATAAAGGTTTTCAGCTCTGTTATCAATCACTGGACCTTCTTTGAGGTCACTGACAGAGACACTTCTGGGCATTTTTCCAATGTGTGCAGTGACAGAGAACCAGGGAGCTGCCAAACCTTTCAGCTCACAAAGATAATTCAAGGCCAGGTTGGACAAGGCTTGATCAGCCTGGTCTAGTGGAAGGGTCCCTGCCCATGGCAGGGGGTGGAATGAGCTGATCATTGAGGTCCCTCCCAGCCCAAACCATTCCAGGGTTCCATAAGTGCAATAAGCAGCCTGGAATATTGTTGTCCCGCTGCTTTACTCCAGCCAGGTCAGGTTCTGCTTTCTCTGCTGCAGATTTGAGTCTTCAAATCCAGAACGAAACAATTTCTCCAGGCCAGCAGCTGGAAAGGAAAGGTCTGGAGATGTTCCTTTGCAGAGAGCTGTGTTGTTCCCCATCTGTAATGGAAGGAACTTGGCTCACCAGCCTTGCTGGTGCACCTGGATTAAAGCTGGTTTAGGCTTGAGCAGAGACTTTTAATTTTAGCTTTTCTTTGAATATTCCGGAAGATCAGAAGGGCAGAAAGAGAAGGATAAGCGAAACAACAACTCTTCTCATAAAATGACCCTTCCAGGGTCTAATCCTGCATCCCCATCGTGCTTTAAACACCTTGTGAAATCAGAACCATGCAGCACACACGGTGCTGGGGGGAAAGGTCTCGCTGTGGCCAGCAAAATCCTCCTGCAAGCCAGGAGGGTGTTACTGCTCTAAGATGTGTGCGTGGTAATTTAGGATAGAGTAACCATGTGGTCACAGAGCAGATTAACATTCCTTGGCCGGCCAGGACGAGCTCTTATTTTGAAAGCCACCTGGGTTCCACTTAAAAGCAGTAGAATAGTGGAGGATTTATTAGGACTGGGCAGGCTCCTATTTAACAATGTCAAGGCAGAGCTGTGGAAATACAGACACTTTTCTTCTTTGGAGACGTGCAACGCTCTATATTTCGTCCTTGCACAGCTGTTGCTGCTCTGTAACATCAAACCAGCACAAAGTTTGGCCATGAAGGATACCTAATATTTGGGTTTTATATGCAGTGTCTCCAATTTATGCGCTCAGAATCATGAGGATGACTTATGATGTGTTGTGTTTGCCTTGGCAACGGCTCAAACCCAGAAATATATTTCAGGCTTGGCTTTCCAGATATTATCTCAAGTCATTTAAAAGTTCATTATAGGGCACCCGCTAGTGCTGCTCTAGTAAAGGGGCTGTCAGCATTTTTCAAGGGTTTATAACTCAGCCATTAAAAAAAAACCTCTCTGTGGGCTGAAACTTGGCATTCAGGGTCTAGGCCCAGCAGTAAATTGTTTTTACAAATTAAAAAAAAATCAGTTTGACTATTATTAAATTATAGGTGGGCTAAATTTTATTTAGAACTCTTTCAGGCCATTCTCCCGTACTTCTGTAAATTAGAACATTTCCCAAATGTTTTTATAGAGTGCTACTCTAAAATATGGACAGGCTTTTGTTCTGTGCTTGAAACCCCGAGATTTAACTTAAAATATAATAACAGTGCTTATCCCAGCATAGCACTTTTCACCTTCAAAGTGCTTTATGAGCATTATCTCATTAATGTACATAGCAGCCTCCCCATGATGTAAGAGGGATTATTATCCTCACTTTATGGCTGGAGACATTGAGCCAAAAGGTTTAAGGCTGTTTTTAAAAGGCCTTAGTTGCACAAAACCCATGTGAGCTTTGATTGGCTTTGGGTGTCTACTTCCCTTTGGCTCTTCTACAAATCACAACTGAGCTGATTCACCCAAGACTGCTCAGAGCCAGGATTAAACTCAGACTTTCCAAAGGCCGGTGCCACCAGCCTGGTTCATTCCCAGTACATAAGAACCGTCCTTTTACTAAGAAATTGTTCTTTAGGCCAGAGGGAGTCAACTCCATCTGGAGAGCTCCTGGATGGCAGGAGACTGTCTGATGGATTGTGGGGAAATGGTTTGGGTTGGGACCATAAAGCTCATCCCATTCCATCCCTGCCATGGGACACCTTCCACCATCCCAGGTTGCTCCAACCTGGCTTTGGACACTTCAGGGATGGGGCAGCCACAGCTGCTCTGGGAACACCATGCCAGGGCCTCCCCACCCTCACAGGGAAGAATTTCTCCTTTGATGGGCTTTGGAAGGTGCGAGAGACAATAAAAATGCAACTGGGCTTCTCTCCAACCCCTCCACACCAGGCAAGGGCAGCGATGGATGAGTTTTGTGCATGCCAGGGAAGGAGTGCTCATCGTTTTGTGTGCCTCACTAGCAATCCAAGGTTTCTTTGGAGTTCATTTTTCATTCCAGAACTGCTTTATCCGTGAGAAACATCTCACAGAGCTCCCAGTGCCTTCAAACCTGCTCTGTTTAAATCTCATCTCAGGTGAGCTGCTTGGTCTGGTTTATGATTCGGATGCTAAATTTATGGATTTGAGGACTAATCTAGGGTGAATTTAGCAGATGAATTTGTTTTAGTGTTTCTGCAGTAGCTCATGGAGGAAGGTGCAGAGCAATTAGAGAAGTCAGCAGCTCCTGAGGCTGAGGCCGCTTCTGTGGGTCCCTACAGAGAAGTTGCCCCATAGCTCTTGTGTTATATCCACACTTTTTCACTGACTTCTGATTTCTGCTGATACCTCAAATCCAGGCTTTGGAAACCTGCCCTCCATCCTTACTCCTTTATTTGCCTCTCCCGTGTTCCTCAGGACCTTTGAAACATCCTGCTCACCGTGCTGTTTGTCAGCCAGCCCATCCCAGGGTTTCTCTCCCTGTTGGGCTGGAGATGGCTGGGACAGTCTTGGGAGCGTTATCAGCAGTTCTATAGAAGGCTGTGGGACGAAAATGTTACGTTGGGTAATTAACTGCGGTTCTGCAGTCCCAGCCTATTAGCGGGGCTTTATTAAACCCAGATTGTGCAGAGAGCCCAGGAATCCGTGAGCTGACTGGAACTCTGCTTCCCAGGGAGAGTGTTAGGGTGGCAAGGCAGGAACATTCCTTGGGATGGAGCTCAGAGAAGTGATCTGGGGAGCCATCGGACACCCCTGAGAGAGACTTTGGACCCTGTTGTCTGTCCTACAAGGGCTGGGATCTCTGCTCTTTTAACCCCATCCACAGATATCCTAAATAACTGGATCCATGGGAGCGTAGGAACAGCTGTACTTCCACAGAATCATGGAATTGTTAGGTTGGAAAAGACCTTTAAGATCATTGAGTCCAACCACCACCATGTTCACCACTAAGCCCTGTCCCCAGGTGCCACTTCCACACATTTTTGGAACATTTCCAGGGATGGTGACTCCCCCACTGCCCTGGGCAGCCTGTTCCAATGCTTTAAAACTCTTTCCGTGAAATTTTTTTCCCTGATAGTCAATCTAAACCTCCCCTGGTGCAACCTGAGGCTGTTCCCTCTCATCCTGTCCGTGTTTCCCCAAGAGAAGCACAGTTTCACACCTGCACGTTCGAACTTAATTGAAAAAAATACACGTGGAAAAAAAAATATCTGTGGGCAGGGCCTCAGTGCCAAATGTTTGTCCCAAATGGCTCCTGGGACCAGGCGAGGACAGGGACTCCTTGTTCAAAGTGCTGTGCAAATCCAGGGTGAGTTGTGTGCTAAACAGATTGAAAACAAAGGCAAGAGATAGTGCTCCACACAAACCATAATGAAGGGAGGAGCCGGGCAGGCCGAGATTACCGGCAATAATTAGGGAAGTGGCTTACTCAGGCAGCCTGGGTGGCTGAGCTGGTTTGGAACGTGCTGGAGGTTTTTTTCACACTTTTAGGAAGGCTTCTTGCTGGAGTTAACTGCACATGGACCTGAGAGTGGTGGAGCAAAAGCAGCACAGCACCAATTTGGGGATTCTCCATCCCTGGCAGTGTCCAAGGCCAGGTTGGACGGGGTTTGGAGCAGCCTGGGATAGTGGAAGGTGTCCCTGCCCATGGAACTGGATGAGCTCCAAGGTCCCTTCCAACCCAAATAATTCTGTGATTCCAAGTTCACTTACTGGTTCTGGCTTTTCTTGACCTCCTGGTTTGGCTCTGAGAGTTCAGGAGCCGGATACAGTTGGGATTTCTCATTCCTTGGCCACCCTGCTGGGACAGCCAGCAGCTGATAATGGCTCTGGGCACTAATGACCAGCATTAGGTTTGAACCTCTGACATAGAGATGAGAGCCTGAGGATTCCATTCCCAATCCATCTCCCTCCCTGCCTTTAAAGGATTTAATTAAATGGTGAATACAGTTAACTGGGAATGGGCCTCCTCCTGAAGGATGCCCAGTGAAATAAGGCAACGCTCAGGAATGGATCGGGGGAGATTCATCTTTGTTAATTTTAATTTAATTTGATTTTTCAATCGTGAGCCCTATTTCAGGTTGAAGGTAATCTTCAGTACTCTTAGTAGTGGAAATACTGAGTGAGAGCAAAGTCTCCTTTTCCCAGATCTGATCCTCATTCCTCATCTCTGCAGCTGGTGCTTACAAAATCATGGATAACACACGGTCTGCTCTGCTCTGTGAGTCACTGAAAATGGCTTGGACACGGGATCACAGAATTATGGAATGGTGTGGGTTGGAAGGGACCTCAAAGCTCATCCCATTCCAACCCCAACACCTTCCACTATCCCAGGTTGCTCCAAGCTCCATGCAACCTGGCCTTGGACACTTCCAGGGATCCACAGCTTCTCTGGGTAACAGGATTTTCACTTTTGAGTGATTCCTTTCAAATATTCCTATATTTTGTGGATTCTAGCAAGAACAGAGGCAGGTCAGCATCGAAATGAACAACTGGAGTTCTGAGATGTTTTCATGTTTATTGGTTAGGAAAAAGAAAAGAAAAAAGGGAAGCAGTGTTTTTCCTGTGCTGAATGAAGCCAGACAGGAGCTGTTGAAACAGCAGAGGGAAACCTGACATCCACTTCCTTTGTGTCCCTTCCAAAGACAAGCAGGACCTTTCTCCACACTGACCTTCCCTGCTCTGGAGTTCTTCATTCTCCTTCTTTTCTCTCCAATCCCAGATTATTTCCTGACGCTGGATGAACCCATGAACAACATCACCACCACCCTCGGCCAGACGGCGGAGCTGCACTGCAAGGTCTCTGGGAACCCCCCTCCCACGGTCAGGTGGCTGAAGAACGACGCTCCCGTGGTGCAGGAGCCCCGCAGGATCTCCTTCCGAGCCACCCCCTACGGATCCCGCCTGCGGATCCGCAACCTGGACACCACCGACACCGGCTACTTCCAGTGCGTGGCCACCAACGGCAGGAGGACGGTTTCCACCACCGGGGTGCTCTTTGTAAAGTTTGGTGAGTTTGCTCCTCTTAAACTGTTGCAACTCTTGCTTAGGAGAAAGTGTTTATCCAGGGAAGATCAGTGCGCTGGTGTGGTGGTGTCATGGAATTGTTCAGGATGGAAAAGCCAAATTTGTTAAACCTGTTAAAGCCAGGTTGTGCAGAGAGCCCAGGAATCCGTGAGCTGACTGGAACTCTGCTTCCCAGGGAGAGTGTTAGGGTGGCAAGGCAGGAACATTCCTTGGGATGGAGCTCAGAGAAGTGGTCTGGAGAGCTGAGGAGCCATCGGACACCCCTGAGAGAGACTTTGGACCCTGTTGTCTGTCCTACAAGGGCTGGGATCTCTGCTCTTTTAACCCCATCCACAGATTTCCCAACTAACTGCATCCATGGAAGAGTAGGAACAGCTGTACTTCTACAGAATCATGGAATGTTGAGGTTGGAAAAGACCTTTAAGACCATCGAGTCCAACCAGCACAACCTCCGTGTTCACCATGAAACCATGTCCTGGGTGTCACATCCATGTTTTTTGAACTGTTGTAGGGATGGTGACTCCCCCACTGCCTTGGGCAGGCTGTTCCAACACTTTTGGAGGAGAAATTCTCCCAATATCAAACCTAAACCTCCCCTGGCCCAGCCTGAGGCCGTTCCCTCTCCTCCTGTCCCTGTTCCCTGGCAGCAGAGCCCGACCCCCCCCGGCTGCCCCCTCCTGTCAGGGAGTTGTGCAGAGCCACAAGGTCCCCCTTGAGCCTCCCTTTCTCCAGGCTGAGCCCCCCATTAACACCTGGGTGGATTCAGACCAGAGGAGGAAAACTCCTTTATTCTGGAGTGCCTGAGTGACCTCTGTGTCTGGTGAGTGAGAAATTTCAGCTGGCACTGCAGACTGAGGGCCTGTGATGAGACACATGTATACCTGTCAGGGAAAATAAGCACTCATTCTTGCAAGTTTATGTTGAGATAACTGCCTTCAAAGCTGATCCTAGCACTCAGAAGATTCCAAACAAGAACCAGGTTTTGTGTGTCTTCTCCTCCTCCTCCTCCACGGTCAGGGGGAAATAATTCACTGAGATGAAGATATTTGCACACAGTCCTGGTTAATCCTCTTTGGAACTGGACAAATAACACACAAGGGATGATGGATGTGATGAGTTTCATAGTCTTTTTTCATAAATCTCCCATGTTTTCTGATTCCCAATAAGAAATTCATCATTAGATGTTCTCCTAAGGCAGTTTCAAGAGGAGGGCGAGTTCCTCACCTGTTTATTGTCCTCGTGTTGTGTTCTGCAGCCAACACAGGCTTGTCTTTGGTGCTGAGGGGCTGCCACTCCTCTGTTCAACTACATAAACCACAGCCAGCATGACAGACTGGTGCTTTTATCTTTTAAAAGGTTTTCAAAAGCTTCCTGCTTGCTACCTCGCCGTAACTCATCGCACTGTTTTTCTTCTGTCACTTTTCCAGGTCCCCCGCCAACAGCAAGCCCAGGATCCTCGTAAGTCCTTTCATGTCTCTTGTGTGCATTCATTAATCTTGCATTTCAGCAGTCAGGAGTTCATTTGTCATTTGGTGTGACAGGAGCACTTTTGCATTCTGCTTTAAGTCAGATAGGATGGTAATTTATTGTAACTGAGTTATCTGTCTCGCAGTTACATTTTCATGTTATTGTGTCAACTCCTATTTCTTACCCCAGACCTCTTAATTTCCAATATTATTACCTTTAGATCCTCTGGTGCCTTCAGTCTGTGAAGTGATTTCAGTGCACCTACAGGTCCTTCATCCATGTCACAGCCCAAGCTGGAAAATATTTATCACTGCAAGCAGATTTTACTACCCAGGGGCTTCTTGCTGATTTGAAGGGTCGTAAACTGTGTCTGTATCTCTCTGTACCTGCATTAGTAAACTGTCTGAAACCTGAGGTTTTAAAGATTGAGTGGGTGGGTGGGAGCAGTGGCTGTTGGTACCATGGATCCCTGTGTCCTGCAGCTCAGGTTTGGCTCCTGCTGCTGGGTCTGAGCACTTCCCACATTGTATTTTGGCAGTGGAGCTTCTGTCGTGGGCACTTTTTGAGAATATTCACTTTTATCTTTAATTTCAAACTACCTGATCAAACCTGCTCACCTCTTGCAGTCCCTTATTCCTTATTTCAAGGAATTCCAGCTGTCCTGAGGTTTGGAATCAGTTTTGTGGTGCTGTGTCCAGTATATTCACATCTCACATTGTGGAAAATTATTGAAAATCCACCTCTGCTGGTGAGGGGAGAGAAACACAGAACCAACTAAAGCAGGAAGTTAATCTATTAATGCAATTATTGTGATAACAAAGGATGCAAAACCTGGGGATGTGAATTTTCCTGGCTCCTTATGGAAGATCTCTCCTGAACTATTGCAGAGGATATAAATGAGGAGAAGCCTCTGACCACAAAAGGATGTTGTAGGATGCCCTCTAATGGAACAGCCGAAAATGTGGTTTTATCTTCCCTTGTGAAGGTGCCTGCCCTGGAATCCTGGAGTTTGTTTTGGAAGGGGAGCTCTTTGCTGGGATTGCAGCTCTGTTCGGTGGTTGTGGTGTTCTGGGGAGGGAGATTTCCTCCTGCTGCTGTGGGATTCGGGGGCTGTTGGGCTCTTCAGCAGTTTGGAGACTTAATGAATGAGGTGAGAAAATGGGGATTTTGTGCTGCTCCCACCTAGTTTGGGGTTTCTGAAATTTGTGGGATTAAACAGCACATCCTTGGTGGTCAGAACCCACGTGAGAGCAGCGTGAGCACAGAAAGCAGAGAGCTGGGCTGGAATTCCACTGTCTGGAGCACTCAGGATTGCCTCACTTTTTAAAACAAAATACATTTGGGAACCTTTTTATTCCCATTTTTTCTTTCTGGCAGAGTTTTGCTGTTTTTTTGTTCCCTTTCCAAAAAAAAAACCAAAAAACAAGACCACAACTTAACCAGCTAAAATACACACAAAGGATGTGAAAAGGTGAAAAGGAAGTGAGATGTCCTCTTTAATAGTTGATTTTATAGCTGTGCCTTATAATTTTGTAACCAAAAAAGATATTTAATCACACTTCAGTTGAATG
Source organism: Ifrita kowaldi (assembly GCA_013398055.1). Taxonomy (NCBI): domain Eukaryota; kingdom Metazoa; phylum Chordata; class Aves; order Passeriformes; family Cinclosomatidae; genus Ifrita; species Ifrita kowaldi. Next base: position 141,920 of record VZRS01007079.1, read on the forward strand.
TTGTGAAATGCAGGAGGGAAATTACCTTGAATTCTGCTCCTTTGTGCTTGCTGCTCCTTCCATGCAAAGAATATCCTGAGGATTGGGTTGTGTGACTCACATGTCTTCTCCCTGTGCAAGATGAAAAATGAATTTGTAGCTATGAAATTCATTTTTCTGCTTTTTTGTGTGAAAACCAAGCCCAGCTGTGCCAGTTTCAAGCTCCAGGGTGAGAGATGAAGCACCTGGTTGACCTCTCTCATCATCCTCCCTCTGGGGAAACACTTTCTTTGGGAATAATCTGGAAGCTGGGTTGTAAAATTCAGAACCTGGGTCTGCTTTTCCCATGTCTTCATCAGTCAGCCACGAGTGGAAGGCTCTGTTCATTTACAGATTTCCTTTGAGGATGGTGTTTTTAAAAAGATCCACAAGCTCAGCACTTTTCCTTCCAGAATTTATAGGTGCAGAGCTCTGCCCCGATGCGATGGCAGAAAAACAGATGGGCCACGTGTAAAGGGGAAGGTGAAATGATGATTTCTGTGAAAGGAGACAGGCAGGGGTAGATAACACAAAAATTCATGTATGTTGTTCTCTCTGCTTTCCCTGAGCTCTGTTAGAGCCAAAAGTCGGGTTTGAAAATGAGTCTGGAGCAAAGGAAGGCCAAGGCAGCAGTGCTGTCCCTGAGGACAGCGGGAAGCCGAGGCACTGCTGGGGTGGGGAACCCTGCCTGCTCTGAACATCCTTCCTTTAACTCTCCCGTGCTGGACAGGGCTCAGCTGTAAAACCCTTGGAACCACATTCCATGGTCCTGCCCTGCTGCTCCGACCTAGCTGGGAGAAGCTTCTTTTGTTCAAAAATAAAACCCCAACAACCCCAAGCCGCGCTCCACAAATAAATCACTCTTTTATCTTTGGGTGCTGCAGATGCAGTGCCAGCTCCAGGCAGCTCAGGGAATGTGAGGAGGGGCTGAATGCCAACGTCCCACATCTGGATGTGCCCCCAGGAGCCAGCTCCAGGCTCTCCAGCTGCTGGAAGAGTTTCCAGAACGTCGATGGTGTCAAGGGCACCTCCAGAGCAGGCGGGGTCTGCGAGGGGCAGGGGGGTCAGTGAGCTCTGGCTGGAAAAGGCCACCCTCAGCTGATGTATCTCCAGCTTTGATCCATGGGATTTCTCACTGCAAACGCAGATTGGGTTGATTGAATAACTTTGGGAAGATCAAAGGGCGGTGATCAAAGATTTTGGTGGTTAACTCATGTGGCAGAGAGTGTTTGTGCATTGCTCTGTGTGTGTCTGTGTATTGTGCACAGAAATGTATCCCAAATCCCAGAATCCCAGAAGGATTTCAGTTGGAAGGGACCTCAAAGATCATCTAATTCCACCCCCCTGCCATGGGCACCTTCCACTAAACCAGGAATTTGCTCTGTAGTCCCATTGCTTCTAAAAATTTCCCCAAAAACCCAGATTTTTAACATTATTTTTGAAGTTGCTGTGCTTCACATCCCTTTGAAACTCACTTTGTATCCATCATCCATGGCAAGGTGGGTCCCCAAAGGACACAGAAATGTGTGTCTTCACCTCAGGTCTGGCTGCAGGGATGAGAACAGAAACAGAATGAGGTCAGAGCACAGCAGATTCCTGGGGATGAGAGAGTTTAATGTAAAAATAGAGATACTTTGGCCTGGGAAATGGTCCTGTGCCCAATCTCTTTGTTCTTTTTGTCTCATTCTCTCTTGTTTCCATTACCTGGAGCCTTGGCTTTGTGCTTGTCCCGAACTTCACCCACTGCAGGAGAAATCCTGGGCACACATCACTGAAACTGGGGGTGGTGGAGCAAGAACTTCCACAAGAGCTGTGGTGAGAAAGGAAAGGAAAATGCCAGTTTACATGGGCTGGTGTAAAACTGAGCTGGAAAAACCCTGCTGGAGTGTAACCCAGTGGGAAGAGTGCAGGAAAATGCTCTGTATTTATTATTAATTTATTGTGTTGTGAGCATGTTCTGAGGAGGTTTAACCTGGATGTCTATGGCAGGGACTGGCACTTCCCAAGTGGAATATGAACATCCTGGTGCCAATATTCCTCTGGAACAGTCCTTTTGTTCTTTGTGGAGCCTCTTCTATATATAAATATCCTAAATATGGCATTGTTTTGTTCTTTATTTAACCACTGGGAACGAGGAGAGGGGGAAGAGGAGACAAGAGGGCTGTAACTTTAAGGAGCATCTGATTCATGAAATGAAATGGGGTTTGTGATTCCCAGAAATAGCTTGCAAGGCTTGTGAAACCACAACTGCCCCCTGGATTCTCCCATCCTCTTTTTTCAGTGATTGAGATTTTTTTAAAATTATTATTTATTTTTTTCCTTTCAGCTAAACACATCTGGGTTTTTGAGTAAAACAGATCTTTTGTGCAGTGGCTCTGTGTGCCAGCATGGTTCCTGCAACAAGAAAATGTGTAACCACTGGCCAGCATCCAGGTGAGGCTTGGCCAGCTGCGTGTGTGATTGTGGATTTCAGACAGGAACACAGAGACTTTCCTCTTTTGGCCACAGAAGGTAAAATTTAGAGAAGAAAAAACACCAATAAAGAGGCCAGAAGAGATTCACTGCTCCAGCAGCATCCTGAGAGCAAGTCCCTGCCCTCTGGGTGCCAGGTTTGACTCCTGGAATCTTGGAATTCCAGCCTGTCCCACGTTTTGTGGCTGTCACAGAAACTCCCTCCTGCTGTTCAGTGATGGAAACGTTGAATGAGGACTGGACACAATTCCCAGGCGTTTTGGTGTGGGATCTTTTACAGTCCCAACAGCTCGTTCCTACAGCCTGTGGGATCTGAGACTGAAGTGGGATATTCCATGCAGAGGCCAATATAAATATATTTGGGGGAAAAAAAAAAAGCCCCACATGGTGCAAGGTTGGAGCCTGAGTGGCTGATGCTGACACAAACCATGTTATGTCCTGCTGCATGACTTCATCCCAGGGAAAATAATACTCCCTCAGTCTGCCAGGGGCTCAGGCAGGTTATCTGCTGGGAGCATGCCAGGGCTGCAACGGGAATGTTTCCAGGGAGAGCTGGCCTTGTCCTCTCCACTGGGTCTTTGATCTGCTGCACACTTATCTCTTGTGCCACTGTCTCACCTTTTCCCTGAATTGTTCTGCTCTGGCACTGAGGACAATGAGGTGATGATTGCTGAGGGACCACTAAGGGATGGGGATGCACAGGTTTTTGGAAGACAAGCTCTTGGATTTTCCTAAATGAGCAAAAAGAACTGAAAACCTCTGGGTAAATGTAATACAGAATTTAGGAAGGCACAGTTGTGTCTTGTGTGAAATGAATTGGCTACAGAGCCTATTCCAGGGTGTTTTATCGACCTCAAGGTACTTAGGTAGCTAAATATACATCTTATCAGGGAACCCCAGGGTCCTGTGCCTCTTTACCTCCTCTTATCTCCCAGACATGTGGGAAGCTGAGGCAAAGTAAGATTTCAGGTGTATTTGAGGGGCCTGAACTGGAGCTGGTGCAGCTGAAGGGTCTCTGGACACCTGGTCTGGGGGAATCAGCCCTAACTGCTGCTGAAACAAAATAGGGAATGGAATCACAGGGTGGGGTGGGTTGGAAAGGGCCTTAAAGATGATCCCATCCCACCCCTGCCGTGGGCAGGGACACCTCCCACTATCCCAGGCTGCTCCAAGCCCCAATGTCCAGCCTGGCCTTGGGCACTGCCAGGGATCCAGGGGCAGCCACAGCTGCTCTGGGCACCCTGTGCCAGGGCCTCCCCACCCTCCCAGGGAACAATTCCTTCCCAATATCCCATCCAGCCCTGCCCTCTGGCACTGGGAAGCCATTCCCTGTGTCCTGTCCCTCCATCCCTGTGCCAGGGCCTGCCCACCCTCCCAGGGAACAATTCCTTCCCAATATCCAGCTGTTCCTGTCAGCTGTGGCCCTGCATCACCCGCTGGTTTTCATGTGAGCAGTGCTGCAAACAGCCACGTTCTTTGCCATGAAGTGGCTTAAACTGCATTTTGTTACGCTGTGGCAAGTCTACAGAGCAGAAATGGGTGAAAGATTGAGCTCAGACAGTGCTTTTGACTTTTAAAAGGGTGTCTGATAAATATTTTTGCAGATTTCAGCTGAAGTGTTCCCTTATCTGCGGGCAGCGCAAACAGAAACCCCTCCTGTGGCACGGGGCAAAGGCCCAGCACAGCGCGGGGCCAGAGCTGAATTATCTGAAAACAAATTAATTACAGAGGTGTCAATATTTTTTTAAGCAGGGAGGGAGAAGGGAATGAGGTGCATTGGGACGTGGGCATGGGGAGCTGGAGCTGCCCGGTGCATTTCTGCAGCACAAAGGGAAGATAATGTGCTGCTGATGAGCTGGCTTTGTTCTCCTCTCCTGTGCAGGAGCACCCACAGCAGCTCCTGCCTTGGGGTGACTCCATCATGTATATCCCCTCTCACGGCTTTATGCCAAACAATTGATTTTGTGNACATGGAAATAAATGTTCGGTGTGGAAGTGGACCCTGTGGAAATGCTGCAGGCAGTATTTGAGGAGTTTGGGGATTTCTATTTCCACCAGACTTTGACACACCCAGTTGCACTGTCAGTATTCCCGGGCCTGGCACATGGGATTTGTGGCCAGATCCCAGAGCCTGAGGGAGTTGAGAGCTGAGGATAACACTGCAAGAGGCATTTCTGCTGTCATTCTATCTTTATTGCCTTTATTTATATATCAATGCCTTTATTTATAGTCATGTTTATATGTCCATCAAGACGTTATTGCCTTTTTAAACACTGGATCCAGGAAATTCTCAAATCCCTCACAGGGTCCTGGTTATTCATTGGACTCAAGGATTTTTCCCAAGCTTTATAATTCTATGATTCCAAGGGGACTGATAAGTAAAGTGCATATATAGGATAAATTTTCCTTTCTCTAATTGAATATCTCAGTTATCAGTCCTTCCACAGCACTTAAGAAATCCTGGGATGACATAATTTGACCCTGAGTTACAGACTCTGTGCCTGCTTTCCTGATTAATTTAAAAAGGAGCAAAGTAAGGATCACTTTGAAGTTTTTGACAACAGAAAGGCAAAGAATAAATCAGGAAAAGCTGGAAAGTTGCATTACTTCTGCTGATCATTTCCTCCAGGCCATCGTGTTCTGGGAGATATTCTTCAACTGTTGTAAAAAATAAGAAATATCATCGAGCCCAGTTGGCAGTCTGGGTCTGACTAATAATAAACCCAGTCTTGCGAGTTAAACCAAACAGTCCAACCTGCCAAATATTGTTCCCATTAATGCCTGAATGTCACCCAGAGGCCTTTTCCCCACTGCTCTCCCTGCAGAAGTTGTCTGGGTGGGAGTTCATCCCCCCAGGACGGGAGACCTGTGTTCCTAAGCTCCACGTTAAGGCTGCAGCTAAGTCTGCTTGGAAACAAACCCGTTGGATTCGATTAAACATTCTGAGCTTCCAAACTTTGCTTTTATTCCCTGTTGAAATGAAGCTCAGGCCATCGGGAATTGTCTCAGAAAATAAAAACTGCACAACCCCTAACCCAGCAACACTTGAGGGGAGGAAGATGCTGGCTCTGCTTCAGAGCAGAGGTATAATCCAGTTTTCCCACATTTCATGTGGTCATTCCAGGTAACAGCTCTTTTGAAGCCAACCCCAAAATCCCTTGTGGAGCTGCTAAAAGCTTGCAGCAGCACTTTGGGCCAAACCACTGGGTTTCTGTAAAGCATTCCAGCGTTCAGGAGGCGAGGTTTGCTCTTTAAGACAGTTCTAATAAAAAAAAAAAATCTCATTTAGCTCTAATCAGAAGGACATTTTAAGTGGCTTAGTGGGATTTCTTTGAGCCTGAAGGCTGTGAGGAAAGATCTGACAATATTACAGTAACAATGGATTTCAGCCATCCTGGCTTGGGTCAGGTTTCAGTCCTGGCTGAGCAAAGCCTGGCTTTGTGCTGCTTGGGTTTGGAAGGACTTGGCCTGAATGTGTGTCTTGTCCTCAAAGAGGACAAATAAAAATTGATGTTTTAGAGAGTTTCTAATTCATGTGGGATTAGACCTGATTTTGCTGTGCTCGAGACAACACAGGATGTGAAAATTATCAATCTGTTGTTTTATTTGTGTGTAAATCCAACCCAGTTTCTTCTTCAGGGGCCTTTCACTGCAGAGTTGCTAAAACAGAGGTGGGGACTGTTGTTCTGGGGACAAGGATTTCTTTTCCAGTGAAAAATTCACCTCAGCCCCAGGCTTTGGGAGCTTTCTGTTCTGTTCTGGGGGTTTGCTGATCTACCTTAAGCAGTTATAAACTAAAACACAACAAAAACCTAAAGGATTGGAAAGCAAGGTCCTTGATTTCCCTGCCCAGCAGCCTGTGGTGGGATCACAGTCACTCCGAGGATTCAGGGCTGCAGGAGAACACATGGCTTGAGTTCCTCTGGTCCCCACTGCCCCACGTTTTACTCCTGGAAGGAGTGGGAAGGGCTGTAGGTGGAGGAGGAAAGAAGGGAAATGATTCTCTAACCTGGGTGCTTGTGGTGTAAAATGGTGCCTGGCTGTCGTGAGTTCAGCGTAACTGAGTCAGAAAACTGACAAATGAGGTGGTGATTTAATGATGATATTCTGGAAGAGAAAATAGGGCATCTCTAGAACTTTCCTGGGCCGTGGGGGTGGGTGTGTGTAAGGGTGGAGTAAAGAACTCTTCACACATTTTAGAGCCCACTTATAATATCTGAGGTCATCTCCAAGGTGCACGAGGCTCCCCTGTGCCACAAGGCCTTTAATTATGAGGGAAATCCTCTTTAAAGGCCTATAATGTTTCTGTGGTTGCAGTAAAATCTCTCACACAGCCCAGCAATAAAACCTCAGTGGGCAAATCTCAATCTCTGTCTCATTTTGTTCTTTTACTTCGGTGCCCAGCTGTTGCTGATATTCCTGAAACAAATCCTCTTCTGCTCTTTTCATTTCGTGTTGAGGGGGAACCAAGGAAAGGAGGAGCACTGAGGGATCTGCTGGAGATTCATCACATCCAAAGCTCAGCTCTGGGCACAGCTTCAAGCAGGTTTTTGGGTTTATCTGCCAGCCTTGCTACCAGTGGGCTGGAAAATGAATTAAGATGAAACATTTCAAACATTGTAGTAGTGAAAGCTCCAGTTGCTTGTGGTAGGAATTATTCAGGAGAACAAAAGGTAGGAATAATAATAATAATTACAGCCTTGCAAGCCCAGGGCACTGGGAGGGGGAGAGGCAGCGTCTGTGGCTCTGTGGGATGGCTTTGTTTCCTGTCCTCGGCGTTCTTTCACCCACATGAAAAGTCATCTCCCTCTCTACGTAAATCCTTTCTTTCCGTGGGCAGTTTGGGATCCTCCTCCCCCTTCAGACGGACTCGGTGTCGAGCCTTTGCTTCTTGCCTGGTGAGACATCCCAGGCTGGGATCCAGAGCCGAGGGCTGGACCTCGGCCTGTCCCTGGAAATCTCTGTCCCAGCTGGGAGCTGGGCAGCTGCAGAACTTCCTTCCCTTGTAGGATCATGGAATGGTTTGGGTTGGAAGGGACCTTAAAGCTCATCCCACAGGCAGGGGCACCTTCCACCATCCCAGGCTGCTCCAGCCTGGCCTTGGGCACTGCCAGGGATCCAGGGGCAGCCACAGCTGCTCTGGGCACCCTGTGCCAGGGCCTCCCCACCCTCCCAGCCAGCAATTCCTTCCCAGTATCCCACCAAATCTATTCTTTTTCAATTTGAACCCATCCCAAGCTCGACTTAAGATTTTACTCCAGGCTTCTGCAGCCTTTAGGAGAACCAGGGTTGGGGCAAGTGTTTATTCAGCCTAGTAAGAACATTAAAAGTGGGAATAAACCTGTATTGACCCAGGGGGCTTTCATTACTTCAACAGGGTGTAAAACCTTGGGAATGAGTTTTCCTACAAGGATAACATCGCTGCTCAGCCAGCCTGTGTGCAGTTACTACTCACTCCCAGTCTGTGTAACTCCATCACAAAGTCCTGCAGAGCGAGGGAGAAGATTATAAGGTGTTACATTATTTATCCTGATAATTAAAACCACTTGTGACGTTCCAGCTCTGGCTGTTCAAAGCAATAACCCCGGGCCACCTCAAATACTGTAAAAGGAGTTAATCATCCATTTCTGAGTGTGTCAAGTTTATTGATCTTGTTAACAGCAAAACATGTGTGGTTACCTGGGTGAGGAAGGAAAGCACTTATCATCTGAGCTGGTATTTGGATGCTGTTACTGGTGCCTGAGCCCAGCCAAAATGAATCACAAATGTTACCCTGCCACAGTTCTCCAGCCAAATCTCTTGTGGCGGTGAATTTACTTTAAACAAATCATTTTCTCTCCGTCCTGATTTCACTCCAGATGAATGGGCACATTCTCTTGCCACAGTTCTGCCCAGCAATTAGCACCAAGAACACTTTGCAAGCCAGTCCCCTTTCCAGGCTCGCAGCTGGGTTAGAGATTTGGAGGGCTTAAAGTGAGAAGAGACCATTGCAGTCCCCGCTGCTGTAGAATTTCTCTTGGGTGTGTTATGGCTCAGTTCTGGTGATTTTCAGTTAACTGGGGCACATCCTTGGAAAACAAAAAGTCTCGTGTTGATTTTGTCTGATTTTATCATGCTGTGTCAAGTCAGAATCCCCCTTTAGGATCCTAAACACACAACCACTGTTCCCTCTGCAACCCAGCTCTTTACTCTGCCTCAGTGAGCCTGAGAGGTCTCTTTTCCATAAATTCCTGGGAATTGCCCCCAGCTCTGTCACCACTTCAAATCCTGGGTTGTTTGGGCTTCATTCCAGCCATTTCACTGGTTTGGCTGGGATGGTGTAAGGCCAACAGGAGTGGAGTGGTTTGGGTTTTCCCAGGATGTGTATGAGTACGGACAGCACAGGATACCCTGCAGAGATCATGGAGAGGTTTCTTGTACAGTTCTAGGATGCAAATTGCCTCAACCTGCCCGTGTTTAAAAGATTTGGCTTCAGTAATTCCTCTCTGTTGTCTTCTTTAGCTGCTTTTGGAACAGAAGCTGTTTTATTGCATTTAAATGATAAATAAACACCTTTAACCCTGCGTTATTGGTGACAGCTCCACCATTTCCATCTTGTGAGAAACAAATATGAATTACAGCAGAAACTCTTCATCTTGGGCTTGAAAGCATCACAAAGCCTCTTTTGCACTGCTGGCAGCTCTGATAGTTTTGGAAATCTCCTTGTCTGATTTCTGCTCCTCATGGTAATTTTTCAGCATTGATTTAAAATTTGGTGGTGTCAGTTTTTCCTCCTCAATGGGTACAAAGCAACCCAGGCACGAGTGTCAGGTGAGGATTTGCCCTTCCAGGAGTGTCCCATCTTTTGGAGACTGGGAAGGAGCAAGAGATAATGAGAGAAAATATTTTTCCAGCAATGCTAAATGTGAAGGAAGGATCTGGGGAGGGTTTGCTTTGCACTGGGAGCTGTTTGGGGCATCAGGAGCTGTTTCAGGGTCCCATCTCAGCTGTGTGGGGATTAACCAGAGGAACTCCATGGGTTTCAGCTCTGTATTTTTCCATGAATAACATGGATTGTTGCTCCATCCTTGGCATTTCAGACAAAACAGGCAATCGTGGGCTTGCCAAAATAAAGTTCCTTGGCTGGATCAAAGGAGCAGCAGGGTAGGAATATCAGAGTTTCCTTTGATTTTCAACTCCAAATGGCTTTGCTGCGTGGATGGGGGCTGTGCCTGCCTTTTAAATGATGTTTGGCTTAATCCTCCTTTAATTTTTCATGCAGTTACAAAATACATGTTTTGTATTACGAGACCACGATAAGGGTGAGTATTGATCTGAGCCAGCATCTCACCTACTCCGAGATAAAACCCAGCTTTTAAATCTGATCCAGCGCAACTGCCCGAGTGTGCCAGGACAGATGTTGTTAAAACAAACTTCTAGAAACAGCTCTGTTATCTTAAATAATATTTTTCTGCTTGGGGAATGCATTAATATCAGACATATCATGCATTCAATCTTATCAATCCCGATTAATTTCAGATTTGCAGCTGAAATGTTGGTGACACAGGTAGGAAGTCTGGCAGACTGGATGTTAACAGCACCCTGAATATAAATTTTCCTCAAAGCACCCCGAATAATCATGTGTAAAATGCCTTAAAAATTTGTGCTCCGGTTCCCAGTGGCACATTAACATAATTCCTTCTAATGCAAACCTCGAGGGGATTCCTGTTCTCGGTTGCTGGCACACTGGAATAATAAAATACAACTGAATAAAGCAATTGGGATCGTTTTATGTGTTGGGAAATATCAATAAATTCCATATCCTAAAACTTAGGCAAGTCCAGAAAAATTCGTGCATTTTCAGCCACATGAATTTTAAAACGTGCTTGTTATGAGAGGTGAAAAGTGTTTTTTTTTCACCTTGAATAGCAATTATTGGCTGTAAAAAGGCTGTGAAGGGACAGTGTTTGAGATGTTTCTTACTTACTGCAAACAATTTAAATTTGTAAAGTTTCAAACTGATTGGCCTTGAAAAATTAGAAGTTTCCAACCAAAAAAAAAAAAAACAAGAAGAAAAAGAAAGAAAGAAGGGGGGTTAGAATTTACTTAATAATTCTTTGAATGCTGCTGCCAGAAAACAGGCAGGAAGGTGTGTTGGAACATATTCACTCTTAACAGGAGGAAAAAGCAGTGACTGCCTGTCTTTTTTCCTAAAAACTGAAGTTTTGGGAGGGATTTGTCCCATTTTTGAGTAGAAAACTGCCATTTTTACACAGTTCTTTCCTCGAAGCAGGATTTTCTGAATTTAGGGCTGGACATCCTCCTCAAGGCTAATCAAAATGTGCAAAATTGGGCCCTAAATTCTGAATATTCCAGCCCTAGCTTCTGGAATCAGAGTGGTTTGGTGCCAGGCTGCTTCCTGGAGCGTGGCTGCTTCGCTCAGGTCTGTGCAGCCTGCGGAGAGAGGGAAAATGTTTTTAAGGAAAACAACCGGGTTCTCTCCCCTTGCCTTACCCCATTTCCATGAGGGCACGGAGGGACAGCTCTTCATTGCCACCGGAGCAGATTTTCCCTCGTGTTTGTTGTCTTCGGAAGGAGTTTCTTATCTCCAGAAGGATCTTTTCCCCAGGCCGTTCCCAGTGGTGATGCCCTTTAAAGCCCTGGCAATTCCCAGCTGAGGAATTCGTGTGTCTGGCAGGGGCTGGATTTATGATGGAGCTGCAGTTTTGGTGAACTTGCAATGTTTTCACAGTTGTTAGGCTTGACCAACTAATTCAGTGAGAGCAGCTGCTGCAGATGGGTTTGGATTTAGGTCCGGCCCAAGTCTGGGATGCTCCTAAACCCGACAGTCCCACGCTGCTGAGGAAAGCGCCGTGTTCCCACCCGGGCCTAACTCCTAGGAAGGTTCTTGAGGAAAATACGCTGCATTTTCTCAAAGGATTCTGGAATTTCACAGAGCCATAGGATTCTTTAGGTTGGAAAAGCCCTCTGAGATGGAGTCCAGCCATTCCCAGCACTGCCAAGGCCACCACTGCCCCGTGTCCCCAGGTGCCACATCCACACGGATTTTAAATCCCTCACGGGATGGGGACCCCACCGCTGCCCCAATTCCAATGCCTCATCACCCTTTCCATGAAAAAATTTCCCAAAATCCAGCCTAAACCTCTGCTGGCACAACTTGAGGTCGTTTCCCCTCATCCTGTTCTCTGGGAGCAGAGCCCCACTCCCCGTGGCTGCCCCCTCCTGTCAGGGAGATCTTTTTATCTGTGAAATAAAAAGAGAATTAAACCAGCCAATTTTGGTCAGGTCGAGCTTAGTGTTATTTTTGCAGCAGTTGTGGACTCCCATTTCTTGATAGGTGCAAATTTCTGGTTGAATAATAGCTGAAACAAGCTAACATTATAGGTATTATTTTTAATTAACTTGTGCTGAGGTGTGTGTTTCACTTTTAATTCAAGTGTCAGCTTTGTGAAGTCTGTTTCTCATCATGCTTAAAGTTCAAATATTAGGTCACCAGAAGAAAGGACTATTTGAGGCACATAAGACAAATTAAATGTTAGGAGGAAGGAGAGGGGAGGGAGGAGCAGAAATAAAGCTGGGACTCCAGAAAATAAGGGAAAGCAGGAAGGAGTTAAGGAGAGATAAAATGGGCTGCAGAAGGTCTGAAACTCATTTTGTGGGGTTCAGTATTCCAGGTTTTTCTATCAGTTTGGGAGAGTTCAAAGCTGTATTTGCAGTGGCCTGACACCCAGGAAGGAGTGGGATGTTGCCTTCTGGAAAAACTCCCTTGCAGGCAAAGAAAATCTGCAATAGTTTTATCAGGGAATAAACCTGATAATTGCTGGAGAACGGGAAGTTTGGATGTTCATCCATAGGAGAGAAAGGAAAAAAAATGCTTAGGATGGAAAAATAGCTTGAAAATAACGATAATTTCCCATGTGATTTATTAATGCCATAAAAAACCCACCATTTGCTTCAGACTGAATGTTTCCATTTTTGATGTTCTCATGTATAAATGTGTGGTTTTCCCTCAGTATTCCAGAGGAGGTGACAATCCTCTTGCCAAGGTAGGAGTGTGTCACGAGGAGCAAGCAATTCCAAAACTCTCTTTTGCTCGAGCATTCCCAGTCTCAGCCAGGAATAAGCACTTGAGAGAGAAAGGAATCACTGCAAAATTTCAAATGTTCATTTTCCCTTAAAAAAAAAAAACCAAAAGGGGGGGGACACCTGACAAAAGAGATTTAATATGAGGCAAACAGAAAAGAGTTCCTTAAAACCTTGGTATTATTCCCATCCTCTTCCCACTGGGGTACAAAGCACCCTCATGGTGCTGTTTCTCAATCCGCTGCTGTTGGCAGGAAAATATTTGGGAATAAAGCTCTTAATGTGCAGATGGAGCCATTGGAAAGATGGTTCAATCTTGGCTGTATTTTTTTCATATATGAAAATGAATTTATTTATAAAAATATGTCCCAGAAATTCACTTTTCTGTATGTTATGAGGGGGGAAAATCTGTGAGGAAAAGGCACAGTGCCATCCACAATTTATTTAATTCCTCAATGAAATCTGAACAACCTTTGTACCTTCATGTGACTAAAAAATGAAAAATTCCATCTTTTTGGGGGATTTTTCCTTGACTAGAGACTGACTCCAATCTGCAGCATGTCCTTGGTAATGGGATTTATCTGTGCATCTCCTGGCAGACATGGAGAGGCAGAAGGATGGGTTGTTCTCCTGTTCCTAAGTGGAAAAACGCTGGAAAAATACTTCATGCAGCACCAAGCAAATGTGAGAGGAACTTTTCCCTATGGAGAACAGGATCCAGGGAATTTCAGCTTCCCAGTCCAACAGGTCCCTGAACACTTTTTGTGCTTGTGAAAGCCATGAGATGTTGGAGGCAGGAGCTCCGTGGGATCTGGGAATTGTACAGAGCTGGGAATGGGGTTGGTGGAGATGCATCCACCAGGCTGGAATAAACTCAGAGAGTGCTGATAAAATGTGTGTTTTAGGAGGGATTTGTCCCATTTCTGAGTCGAAAACTGCCATTTTTACACAGTTCTTTCCTCAAAGCAGGATTTTCAGAATTTGGGGCTGGGCATCCTTCTCAAGTCTAACCAAAATGTGCAAAATTCAGCCCTAAATTCTGAATATTCCCTCCCAGCTAGGAGGGATTTGGACAAAAAAATTCAGGGATGTGGCCAAGCTGTTAAAGGAAGTCTCTTCCCTTTGCCTGTCTTGGTGCCCAGTGCCCGCTGTGTAGGACACGGATGTGGATGGGATGTGCTCCAGCCCCATCCATCCCCTCCCAAGGCCCCTCAGACCAAGAGCCAGCGGGTGTGGGATCACTCAGGGCAGAGCAGCTGCAGATGGATGGGCTGGAGCTGATGATCCTTCCATCCAAACCTCCTTATCTGGAGCTCGATTCCTGATGAGAGGTGGACAAGGGTGTGTGAGACCCCTGCAGCTCCGGGAGGGAATCCAGCAGGAGGGAGGGGATTTTTCTGGGCAGCACAAAGCTCCAAGAGAGGAGGCAACGTTGAGCACGTGTAATCTTATCCCTCTTGACTGCTCTTCAAAAAACATTTCACTTTTTTTTCCCCCCTCTGCGTTTCGAAACTTGGCCGAGCCGACCTTCCAAACGTAACCTTAAAATAGCTCTGTCAAACAAAACACCAGTGCCAGGAGTTTCCTGCCATTGCCATAACTTCGAGCTCATGATTTGCAGTTCATCCTGGATGTCAGAAATCTGCCAGGAAGGATCCAAACGCTGCTTCCAAGGTTGTTCCCTAACCAGCTGCAGCTGCTGAGCCCCGCTGGCCGGCAGGGAATGCCCTTGGGCTTTGCAGGAGTTGTGTTAGCACAGGGACGTTCCAAGTGCTTGGGAGGAGAAAATTATCTCTGAATCGGAGTCTCAGGGCTGATTTATTGATTTTTGATCAATATTTAGCTCCAATTCATGGCCCTAATGTGGTCTCAGTGCTGGCCTGGGCTCCCTGGTGCCATCCCACTGCTAATCCCTTCAAACCAACATCCCAAACTCACAGAAATTTTGGATTATTTATCCATATCTGGAAAAAAGCAGCCATCAGTCTGAAGAGTGAGGTGATAACTAAGAAAAGCAATTCCTTAGGCAGATCTTATTTAATTATTGGTATTTTTTAATCACAGAGTCGTAGAATGGTTTGGTTTGGGGAGGGCATTAAAGATCATCTTATTCCAAGCCCGACACCTTCCACTATCTACCCCTATAATAATAGTAACAATAATAATAATAATAATAATAGTAATAATAGTTACTATTATTGTTGTTGTTGTTATCATCATCCAGAGGTGCTATGGGACTCTATCAATGTCATGCTGCCAAAGCACAGCATAATTAATTTTTTCCTTTTCTGCCTCTGCTTTCCCAGGGAACCATTTCAACCCTGGCTACCCCATGCCTTTAAAGGGGTGTCAGACAGCCATAGCTTTTTTTCCCCAGAACTTTTCCCTGAATTACACAGTGATGTGGAAGTCTGGGCAGTTCTCTTCTTTTTGCAAAGTGAAATGCAGCCCTCACATTGCTGAAATATTATCATGAACCAGAGCCAGCATGTTCCCATTTTCCAAGCAAGGCACAAGCAACTGGGTTTTGCTCTTCGGAAAGTATGAGAGAATTTTATTCATCTGTTTGTTTTAAGGGACATCTGCCAAGTCCAAACCCTTTCATTTCATCCCATGCAAAGCTGGAACACGAGGTGGGAACAAAACAGAATTTATTTAACGATGTACAAATCATTTATACAGAGAGGGGGCACTGGGTGTGAGTAACCATAAAAATCATTAATTGATGCACCTTGTAATTAATGGCAAAGCTTCCCTGAGTGTGTTTCTTCTCTCAGCATCATTATGGACTCAACTCCCCTAAAGCAGCACCCTCCATAAGCCGGGTTTAGGCTGGGAATTTGGAGGGGTGAGACTCAGGTGTCGAGCAGGAGCCTTTGGGTGCAGCTCTGGAGAGGGACAGGAGTGTCCCCAGACCCAGGGTGTCGGGGGATGAGCTCCCACTCCTGTCCTGCACTCCTGATTTGCCCTGCAAGAGAAGAGCAGAAAGCACTTGATTGTCTGAACTGGGCACTGCCTTTTCCCATCAGTCCTTTTCTTTTCCCATCAGGACTCTGCTGTTGGATAGAAATTATTTAGATAAACAGCTCTGACTGGTTCAGTGCTATGGAAGGAGAGGGGTTTTTTTAAAGCAAGACAAAATGCCTTTCACTTTGTCAGTGAAAAAAAAAGTCTGCACAGTCCTCACCCAGAGCCAAAACTCTTCCATCTCCACTTGGTACATCTGGGAGATAATCCAGCATTTATTTGCTTTTGCTCTTCAGTTTGGTTAATTCTCATAAATCAACCTCCTCTGCATTTACACCTTAATCCACGCTGGCTTTTGGGACACTCAAAGCATTTGGGACTTTGTCTTGCCTTGTTCTGTTCTCTCCTTTGGCCATTTTTGCTCAAGATATCCAAATTAGTCCAGTATTTATGATTCTTTCTTCAAAGGTACTCATTCAAATTCTTCTGAAAGCAAAAAGGGGAAGAGAGAAAGAGAGACAGAAAGAGAGAAAGAGAAAGAAAGAAAGAAAGAAAGAGAAAGAAAGAAAGAGAAAGAAAGAAAAAGAAAGAAAGACAGGAAGAAAGAAAAAGAAAGAAAAAGAAAGACAGACAGGAAGAAAGAAAAAGAAAGAAAGAAAAAGAAAGAAAGACAGGAAGAAAGAAAAAGAAAGAAAGGTCCATGGGGTGTGGTAGAAATGACCACACAACGACACCATCTCTGGAATATCCATTTTAAATATATTGGATTGTAAAAATAAATCCAACATGATCTCACAGGTTCAGTTTTTCTATCAATATAGGAAATTCTTCTAAATTAACTCATGTTAGAGCCTGGTTACAAAGCTTTGTTGAACTGAGTTCCTGGGCTTTTTGTTGGCATTTGCTGGAAATGTTGTTTAAATTGGGGCGATTTCTTGTCATTTAGAAAAAGACTGGCAAAGAAAATTCAGGATGTTGGGAAGTTTGACAGAGAACCCTGCAGAGCTGGTTTGTGTTTAGGAACCAGTTGCAGGGGAGGTGGTACCATGAAGCCCCTCCAGGCTTAGTGTGAACCAATAAAATAAATACCGCAAACTGATGGTTAATGTTTCTCTGCTCGGCCTGGTTTGTGTGGAGATGCCCAAAAAGCTGCAGAGGCAGAAATTCTGCCCAATTTCAGAAAGGTGCTGCACTGGGAAGTGGATCAGCCTCTGGATTCACTGGAGCCTCAGGCCAGGAGCAGCTGAGATAAAGAGATGGAATCAGAGAATGGGATCTTAAAGAGATTTGGGCTGTGGACACCCTTCAAAGCTCTTTCTTCCTCGGTTTTCTGTGAACTTTGAGCAGTCAGATGCTCAGAGACACCTGAGGATGGTGTAAATTTAATCCTTGGTGCTATTATTACACCAAGCCAGAGGTATTGTCACGGGGGGAACTGCAGCGGGATCCAAAGGCAATGGGCAAGCTCCAAGATAAACATCCAGGCTGGGAATATTGACAGAGTGAAACAGAAAACAGAGTGGAAACCAAATCTGAAAAGAAATAATCTTAAAGCCCTACAGTATCATCTGTTGGTCATTAAAATCCAGTCCTTTGTCTTGTGCAGCTTCACCCCACACTCACCGGGCTTTGTGGGGTGCAGGCAGTGCAAGGAGCAGCAGTGAGTTGTGGGGCAGCTCCCAGACCCCAAATCCTGTGCTGCGGTGAGGCTGGAATTGTTCCTGCAGGCTGCCATCCCTGTTTTCCACCTGCTGGCTGCTGTCCTCCCCACTTGAGCCAGGATTTGCACAAGTGATTTAAGTCCATCCACAATCAGAAACGCCTCCAGGCTTGGACTGACTTCCAGTTCGTTAGGATTTAATCATTAGGATTTAAGCTCGTCTGTAAATGTTAACACATTCATTGCTGGATCAGGCTTAATTTACATCCTGTCGGAGCCAGAGGGACCCTTCCTTTTGCGGGATCAGGATCAGGAAGCAGATACACATCCGAGCAGGGATGCGGCAATTCCTTACACAGAGCAGGTGAGGGATGCCAGGCGTGGACTGTGGGAAAGGAATGCGGGCTCAGCCTTGATCCCAAGAAACTGGAACCGTGTTTAAAGCCAAAAAACCCATAGGTGTGTTTAAACCCAAGACCTGATCGCTGTGTTTAAAGCCAAACCTGGTAATAGCTGAATTTAAAGCCAAAGCGCTGCCGGGGCCAGCAGGAGGTGGGGATTGTGTTTAAGCTGCAGGAGCCCTTCATGCTTTTGTGGGTTCCGTGTCAGGCCAGGGCTCTGGATCTGGATGGGTTTGGCTGGAATGCCTGGAAAGCAGAGGGTGATCACCTCGGCAGCATCCGTTCGGTGGAAAAGGGTCTCGGAGAGCTGTGGCTGCACCCCAAAACCGCTCTGGTGTGGGGAGCAGTGGCTCAGGGAGCTGCTGTTCAACAGAGGAACCTCCCAGCCCTTCTTTTGTCCCCCTGAGCCCCGGAGCAGCTCTGGGAGCAGAGTCCAGGGGACGGCGGAGTCTCAGGGTCCTGCTGTCATACCCCGATGCTCCTGTTCCTTTCATTTGTTTCACCCTCCTGCTCCATTACGGAGCTGATTTCCAAAACAATCCTAAGTAGTTCCTGCTCCTTATGAGCTACTAATCTCCCGTTTTCCCTGTGCGAATTCCGCTGGATGCAGCCCCAGGGCAGAGCTGGTGGCATCCTGGCCCTTCCTCTTTACTCCAATCTTCCCCTCCTGAGATTAGCTGCAAAATCCTGCTCCTCAGGGCATTCCCAGCCAGGTGAGCTGGTGTCCCTGCTCACTCCCAATCCCTGCTGCGTGTCCTTCCCTTCAAAGGGGAGCCTTTGTGTAGTCCTTGAGTGAAATTCCATAATAAATTTAGCCTGGAGCAAAGGAGGCTCAGGGGGGACCTTGTGGCTCTGCACCACTCCCTGACAGGAGGGGGCAGCCGGGGGGGATCGGGCTCTGCTCCCAGGGAACAGGGACAGGAGGAGAGGGAACGGCCTCAGGCTGGGCCAGGGGAGGTTTAGATTGGATATTGGGAAATTTGCTTTACAGAAAAGGTGCTCAGTCATTGGCACAGTGCTGAGTCCCCATCCCTGGGGGGATTTCAAAGCCCTGTGGATGTGGTTCTTGGGGACGTGGGGCAGTGGTGGCCTTGGCAGTGCTGGGGGAATGGTTGGACTCGATCTTCTTCCAACCTTAAGGATTCTATGATGCTATAATGATATCAAAATTATAAATGATTAATTAACGATGTGCTATCTGGGCGTTTAGTGATGAGGAGATGCACTGAACCCCAGAGCCTGCAGCCGCTGCTGTGGTTTTTCAGCTCAGGTTTCAGCTTTTCTCTTCAAGAACCAACAGAATAAAAATATTTTCACCAGAGCTAGTTCCATGCAGGAACCCAAGGATGTGGTTGAGTGTCCCTGCTTGCATCTCAGGGTGTCTTTGTTGGCTGAACACCGGAGGCACCTCAACCTTCCCTCGGGCTGTTAATGAAGGGTTTAATTGGCAGCTCAAGGCCGTGCTTTTGCAACCCAGCTTCCAATGTGCTTGGGAACATCTTGGCACCATCATCCAGTGAAACCTGGACCCTTTCCCGCTGATTTCCCGACGGTGGGATGTCCGTGGAGGAGGTTTCCATCTCTCCCACCCCTCTTTCCCACCCCTTCGTCTTCACACTCATCAATTACTGCGCTTAATCCCTGGGGATCGGCTTCTCCCCGTGAACGCTGCGTGAGTCCCGGGACGCTGCTCTGGTAGCCCGGCAGTGCCGGGACATGTCTGGGGTGTCCTGGCAGGCGATCCCAGCGCTTCTTCCCACTAATCCCATTAGCTGGGCTGGCCGCGGTGACAGGGCACTGGGAGCGGCCCTGGCTCTGTGAGGCAGCACACAATGAACGCCCCACTTCAAAGAGCCCCCATGGAATTTGCATTTCCAAGCTCTCACAGCCAAGGTCTTCAGGAGGGGATGAAAGTGGCTTTTGTTAAACTTAATGGCAGAGTTGATTAAAAAAAGCTCTGATTTTTCCCTTATTAAGGCGTAGTGTGATTGCACTGTTGGGCTCTCAGCATCTGCGGGAGGGAGAATTCCGCACACAAAGGAAGTAACCTGTTCCCTACCCGGCTGTCATCATCCCTAGGGATATTCCAGTATCATTTATCCGAACTGGAGAGCCATAGAGGAGCTGTCCGGCCTGGGCATGAATAACAAAGAAAATATCAGCGATTTTTCATTAAGCACCTCCTTTTCCTGGGACCTCAGCAGAGCCGAGGTGTCTGCCCAGAAAATTCATCCCGAAAATCTCAGTGCAAAATATCTCCAACTGGATCCTCAGAGGAGGGAGTTTAAAGGGCTGATTCGTGCAGTTGGGATTTCAGGGATCATGTACTAAAACCCCTCCTCAAACCGCCCCCCCCCGCCAAAACTCTCCGTTCAGTGCTGATTATTCAAAATACCCAGGGACTGCCCTGGTCTTCAGAGCTCCAGTAATTTCCTTTCCTTGCTTTGTTTGAAGAACATTGGCAAATAATTTCCCATCTGGATTTCTGTATTAAATATCTCCTATTTTGCCTAAAAGAAAGCACCTAATGAAAGAAATGTGTCTGTTGAACTCCTGTCTCAGCTTTGGTTCTGTTTTAGCACTAAATGTTACCACACATGGAAGATTGAGCAAACATTTCCTCTTTCCAAGGTATCGGTGCTGCCAGAGGTTGGATTTTCTATATACACTTTAAATTCTGCTTGCATGACTCTTCCTGCTGTGTTTATCAATATTAAGGATAAGCTTGGTTCAAAAATAGAAAACTATGTGTTAGCTTCTTTAAATAAACATAAATCCCGGTTTTCCAGGCAGTTTATATTTCTCTTCTAATCAAGGCTGGGTGTAGTTCTGAGCAGAGCCTTAAGAGCACTCATTTCATACAACATTCCTGTGTATTTTGGCTAAGCTGAAATGCCACTTTTTACCAGGCAGATGAAGGGAGTTTATTTAAACAAACAAACATTCAAGATCTTGTGGAACAGAAGGAAATAATCCTAATTGTTTTCAATATTTGACAGTCACAACTTTATGTTTCTGGCTGATTTCAGGGATGAGTATGAGGAGGATGGGTTTTGCCAGCCTTACAGGGGCATCGCCTGCGCCCGCTTCATTGGGAACAGAACCATCTACATGGAGTCCTTGCACATGCAGGGGGAAATAGAAAATCAGATTACAGGTGGGTAAAAACACCTCGGCTGCTTCCCCACCGAGCTGTCTGCTCCCAAAAAGCTGCTGGAGTTTTATCAACAGCAATGTTATTTTTCTTTGGTCTTTATTCCTTCTTGCCACCAGCTCGTCCGGGTGTCTCTGCTGCTCCAGCTCCCCCCAGAACACCTAAAAAAGTGATTTTTCAAGGAGAAGGGGCTGTGTGTTTACAGCCCCTGGGAGACTCAGTGCTGCTGTTACCCCAGCAGGATGTGAAAGCAAAGGGGGGGCCCGCCTTAGTTGATTTTAGGTGCCTGGAATTATTTGGGTGCTGGGAAAGGCTGCATAAATAATCCAGCAGGTGGTGGTTTTCCTTTGGATTTAGGGAAGAACCAGTTGCCATTATTTTTGAGGGATGTCTTGATGGGGTTGCTGAATTCACAGACATCACAGATATCATGATATTCTCTATTTTTTGTATAAATTAACTTGGCCTGATCCTAGCCCTGCTAATCATGTCTATATTCAGATTTTTTCCTTGCTGTCAGAATATCCCAAATTTCTCTTCTCCCTTTGTCCCCAAACACGGTCAGCATTGCAGAAAAGGGCTTCTTCATTGTGCAGCCACCAGTTCATAATCCTCCAGCATTTCGTTTGAAAAGTTATTTGGGATTGTATGAAAGTTGTCACCTTCCACGAGGGAACTGGTGCTTTCACCCTGCAGGAATTTGGGGTTTACCCGTTGGGCTTCCAAATACTACATGAATTTGTAAATGATTCTAAGTTATTTGGGAGGGAAAAAAGGAATTATTAAAGGAATAATTAAGTTTGGGGGTTGGGTAATGAGCTTAGCATTAATCCCGTGTTGAAAACCTGATGTGTTTTCCTTCTCAGTGGAATCAGCATCGTTAATGACTTCCAGTGTAATTAGTGCTGTGCATTCCTGTTCATCACCTGAACAGCTGCAGTGGGAAGTGAGGGTTACACCGGGAAGGCAACAGCACAGGAATAACATTCCCAAATCAAATCCTTGTGTGTGTTTTCCAGCTGCCTTCACCATGATTGGCACCTCCAGCCATTTGTCGGATAAGTGCTCCCAGTTTGCCATCCCCTCCCTGTGCCACTACGCCTTCCCCTACTGTGACGAGACCTCCTCTGCTCCCAAACCTCGGGATCTGTGCCGGGATGAGTGTGAGATCCTGGAAAACGTCCTGTGCCAGACTGAGTACATTTTTGCCAGGTCCAATCCCATGATCCTGATGAGGTTGAAGCTGCCCAACTGCGAAGATCTGCCCCAGCCCGACAGCCCCGAGGCTGTCAACTGTATCCGGATTGGGATTCCAATGGCTGATCCCATAAATAAAAGTAAGTGAAAAGTGCCTGTTTCTCTGTGGAAAAGGTACTGCTGTGCCAAGACTGGCTGGAAGGGCTCGTGCATCCCAGCTGGAGCCAGTGCTGGGCTTTGACAGCTCGCAGGTGAATTTCCCAGCTCCAGCATTTCCCCCAGCTTGTCCAGCAGGGGTAGAAATTCTGAAGGATTTTTTCAGGAATTCTGAAGGATTTTTTCTGGAATTCTGAAGGATTTTTTCAGGTCTTTTCTAATTCATATGGGGTAGAAAACGATGGAGTGAAAGCATTTGGATGCTGAGGAATATGGGTGGCTTCATCCTCCTCCCACCTCAGCCTGACACGCTCCGGCAGCACCACGGCTGCAGTGTCGGGATGCTTGTCAGTGGGAACATTTGTAGGGCTGGATCCACGGCTGTCCTGCCTAAGCCAGCCTAATTTTAGGCTCTGGCTAAGCCCACTCTGTGATCAGGCTGGGCTGCAGCCTGTTCACAACCCTTCCACATCTGAACAGTCAAATATAAAACATGGCTCCCACAAGTTCTCCACCTTCCTATGAAAAGAAGGGCTGCAATTCAGGTTCCCACTGGAGTTTTGACTTCCTTTGTGTATCCTATATTAAAAACGCTTGGCAGAAGCTCTTTTCATTCCAGGAGCAGAAGCTTTAAATCCTCCCAGGAATGCAAATGCAAAGCAGGCCCAGCCTTGCAGCCGGAGCAAACTGGGAGCCCACGCTCCCAAACTGGGGCAGCAGGAATTTGCTGGGAGATGCCAACAGCTCATCCCCGTGGCTGCTGCACCCACCACCAACCATGGCTTTGGCTTTTGGTTGTCTTTGCAGATCACAAGTGCTACAACAGCACGGGCGTGGATTACCGGGGCACGGTGAGCGTGACGCGCTCGGGGCGGCAGTGCCAGCCCTGGAACTCGCAGTACCCCCACACCCACACCTTCACTGCTGCCAGGTACCCCGAGCTCAACGGGGGCCACTCCTACTGCAGGAACCCCGGGAACCAGAAGGATGCCCCGTGGTGCTTCACCTTGGATGAGAACTTCAAGTCGGAGCTCTGTGATGTCCCAGCCTGTGGTAATGCCTGACCCGGGTTGGGTTTGAGCTGGGGGCAAAAAGGGGAAGGGTTTGGTCACATCCTGGGAGAAAAGTGCACCAAATGTCCTCTGTAAATCCCTAATGACAGAGCTGTAGGAAAGGCTGGCTGGCCCTGCTCCGAGGAGACCTTTGAGCTCTTGCTGCCCCTGCAGTGACAAAGTGGTGGCATGAAAATAATTTCCTGGGGAATGGCTGTGCACTGCCAGCTCAAGTGTTCCTGACTTTCCAGGTTGTTGTTCCAATCAATACAACTCCTTAGGCCAAATTAAATCATAGAAACATAGAATTGTTTAGGTTGGAAAAGCCCTCCGAGGTCATTGAGTCCAACCACCCCCAGCACTGCCAAGGCCGCCACTGACCCTTGTCCCCAAGTGCCACATCCACACAGCTTTTAAATCCCTTTCCAAATCCCTTTTAAGACCCCACCACTGCCCTGGGCAGCTGTGCCAGGGCTGGACACCCCTTTCAGTGAAGAAGTTTTCCCTGTTGTCCACCCTGCCCCTCCCCTGGCCCAGCCTGAGGCCGTTCCCTCTCCTCCTGTCCCTGTTCCCTGGCAGCAGAGCCCGACCCCCCCCCGGCTGCCCCCTCCTGTCAGGGAGTTGTGCAGAGCCACAAGGTCCCCCCTGAGCCTCCTTTGCTCCAGGCTGAGCCCCTTTCCCAGCTCCCTCAGCTGCTCCTGGGGCTCCAGCCCCTTCCCCAGCTCCGTTCCCTTCCCTGGACACGCTCCAGCCCCTCCATGGCTTTCTTCTTGTGAGGGGCCCAAAAACAGGGAGAGGGTTTGAGATGCACATGACAGAGCCCAGACTGTCTGCCTTCCCCCTGATCTACCCTTTCAGTAAGAACATAATTTAGATCCCATTTTGGCATCGATTCCCATCTTTCCATTAATTGAAAAAGACTTTGGAGCAGGCTCAGAACATGTCTCACTGCAGGAATGTTCATAACCATAACCAGAAAAAATTTAATTTGGTTCTGGCTATGGAGCAGGGACATCAAAGGTATCTCCTTTCCGAGGGGAAAGGTAAATGTTACTGTGACAACTTGAAGGCAACATCAAATTTGGTGTGAAACTTTGAATTTCCATAACATTTCTGGGTGCATTTCTGGCATGTCCACACAAATAACTGCATTTTTTCTTGACCTGTTATCAATATTGTTATTTGTACATGCAGATAAAACAATCAGGACCCATTTGTTCAGGTCTTCCATTCCCTTCCCCCGGGTCTCTGAAAAGCAGAATCAAATGAGAGCTGAATCTCCCTTTTTGTTCATTTTGCAAACCCAAAATGCAGCCAGGGCTATTTGTAAACACGAACTTCAACTGCAGCTCAGAGGACCTGGCAGTGTCACCTCTGTTTTTTAAACAAGGCCTGAGCTGTGTTGGCAATGCTGGTTTAAGAGTTGGACTTGCTGATCTCTGAGGGCTTCTCCAACCTCAACAATTCTGTGGTTTCCCCCCCACTTTTTGAGTCCTGTATCTCTTCTGCTGTTATTTCAACAGAAGCAACCAAAAGCTATTCTGAAGATTCTTGTGCCAGTCCCCTCTAGATGGGCTCTGAGATGCCAAGCCTGGCTCAGGCTCCTGATCTGGGATACCAGGACACTTTTGGAGCCAAAGTCTCTGATTTTCCAGCTTTGCTTGATAATAACTGAGATAGGAGCTGGCCTGGAGAATTGCTGACAAAGGTTTTAATTGCCAAAACCTCTCCCTGCTGCCTTAAATGGTACCCGTTGTTCCGTGGCTTTATTATTCTAACGACAAACAGAGCTGGGTCAGGTGAGCAGTAATTGAATTGTTAAGTGCTAATCTGCATATTAAAACCAGAATACGGAGTGGGACTCACATTCTGCCGGTTTTGCACTGGCTGAAAGAGCCATTTCAGGCCCATTTTAATCAGTATTGTGCATTCGGCCTCACCAGGACATGCCTAGATGGGAAATGGATTTAATTAGGGTGGCTCCCAAGAAGCCCATTAACCTAATGAGGCTTCACGGCGGGGGCTGCTACTTAATAAGAATAATAATTGCCTTTGACTGGAATAGCTCAGGTGATGAACTGGTGCCCAGGTCTCCCTCTGCCTCGTGCTGCTGCTTTCTTCTCCTTTCTTCAACTGTATCTCACGAGCTGCGAGAGATTTGTTTCATCAAAGTTTGTCAACCTGACTGCGGGACGATGTGAAACACGGGGTAATTCGAGCATAAGGCTTAGCAAAGCCAAACCTAAACCGGTTTGGAAGGACAGGGGAAGGGCAGTGTGTGAATCCCTGCCTCTCTGGGAACAGGGAGAATGGCATGGCGATGGTGCTTTAGTCGTCTCCCGTTTCCCAAAGGCTGCAGGAATATTTGGGCTACCTCTCCTCTCAATTAAAAACCAGATGGCACAATTTAATCTGAAAGGAATGATCAGAGAGGAGCGTGGGGGGAGCAGAGGACGGCGTGAGCCTGAAAGAGGAGAGGGGTTATGCAAAGTGACATCCAGAACCATTTGAACTTTGCCTCTGTCACAATTTGAGTCGAGCCCAAGCTTCAGATCAAGTTCATGTTTAATGAAGTGCATAAAAGAGATCTGTGTGGGCCGCTAAGCACTTGTACAAATCCAGCCTGGAAAACACAGACAAACAAACCGGAGTGACCCTGCAGGGATAATAAAACATCTCCCGTTCTCCCAGACTCCCTGAGGCTGCCTCAGGCATTCCCAGTGCCCTCGGAAACAGCCAGGGCAGCCTGGGCTCCAGGGATCCTCCAAGTTCCCCTGTAGTGAGTGTGTTAATCCGGGTGTAATTCCAGCCTAAACCTTGGGAATGCTGTTGGGAAATGGCAGAGCAGGGCAGGCCTCAGTGTCGCTGTGCCCGGAGCCCTCGGGGTGGAGGATCCGTCCTCGTCACCGCCAGCGGGGGCTGCCCGAGCTCCTCCCGGAGCCTCTCCCGTCTCCTGCTGCTTTTCCCTCCGAGCAGCATTCCCGGGAAGGCAGAGCCAGCCAGGGGGTGCAGTGCTGGATATTCTGGGCAGTGGCAAAGAGGGGATCATGGTCCTGAAATGAATCGCTGGGAGGAGCCCTGGGAGGGAACAAGGATTGCAGGGAGCCTTTGGACTGTGTCACACCATCCTCCTTCCCAACTCTTCCGGATCTTTCCTCTTCACCCCTGCTCCAGCTTCCCTGGTGCTGTTCTGCTTGTAGGGAACTGTTCTTTCCTCACTTCCACCTGCTTGTATCCACTCCTTTTTGCTGGAAAGGGATTGGTTGAACCTTTAAAGGGAAGCAGCTCATTCCAGAGTGTTCGCCTTTAAATTGTCTCAAACCAAGACACAAAATAAGGAGTTTGTATTCCCACCAGAGCTTTTCTTGGAATCACAGAATGGCCTGGCTTGGAAGGGACTTTCAAAATCATTTAGTTCCAAGTCCCTGCCATGGGAAGGGGCACCTCCCACAAGCTTCTTCCATAAGGTGTTTTAGAAATTCACTTTTCTGTGGATCTGTGTTAGGCCATGGCTTCATTTCGCCCCAAGCAGAGGCCACCTCACAGCATTGCACTGTTTCCTGTCCCTCAGTAGCTTTGACCTTACAGGGACAGTTTGTTACTCCACAAAATAATTCTTCTTTTAATATTAATAAAGTGTATCAGCATTCAAGGTGGATTTCAGCAAGATAAAATGGATGTTTTATTCTTTTTAACACTTCTACTTCACCCAGGGCTGTGTTTGTCTCTGTGGGATGCTTCATTCATGGTTGGGATTTTTTTCTTTCTGAACCAGATTACAAGGATTCCAAGGAAAAGAATAAAATGGAAATCCTGTACATCCTGGTGCCAAGTGTTACCATTCCCCTGGCCATAGCCTTGCTCTTCTTCTTCATCTGCATCTGCCGCAACAACCAGAAATCCTCGTCCCCTCCGGTCCAGAGGCAGCCGAAGCACGTCCGGGGGCAGAACGTGGAGATGTCCATGCTCAACGCCTACAAACCAAAGGTAATCCCAGATTCCTGCCTCCACACTCGCTGTCTCCACAGGCAGGGAGGGAAATGTGTCCAACAGTTCAGCACTGAAATACTCAGGTGGTTTCCAGCCTGTCATTTCTGTGATTTTTGTGAGGGTTTTCTCAGCAGCAGCAGTGTGTGCTGGACCAAGGTAATTCGTGTGTGTCTGTGTTCCTGGAGAAATGATGGAGTTTTTGTGTGATAAAGCAAGGAACCCCTTCCTGAAGCATCTCCAAAACACCTCATTTAAGTGAGAGAGTAATGCAGGTAAAGATGGGATTCAGCATTTCCTCAGGAGAGCTTTTCATGGCTCTGCTTTGTTCATCTGTCACCTTTCACTCAGCTGAAATCACTTCTGGAAAGATTTGTTCCTTGGTTTTCCAGGCTTACCCTTTCAGTTCAAAGGAGAAATGACCAAACCAGCCCCAAAGCTCTGCCTGCAGCTCTGGCCAGCCCAGCTCCTGCTGCTGGTGTTGGGCTTCACCACAACCTCAGCTTCAGGAAGAATTTTTAAAAATCATTTAGATTTAAGTGTGATCAACCTCGTGCTCCTGATTTCCTGGGTGGGATGTGCAGGTCTGGCTGTGTCACCCAGGGCAGGGCTGGAAGTTCCTCCTGCCATCCACAGGCACAGGAATGCCCTGGCAGAGCATTTCCCTTGTGTTTCACACCATGCCAAGGCTCCTGATCCTCGTGGGTCCCTTCCAACTCAGGATATTTTATGACTCTTCAAGAACTTGATGGGTTTTGTTCTTTTGAAGCGTTTCAGAGGGAAAATCTCTGTCTCAGTCCCCCACACACTGGCCTGGTGAATTTATCTTCCTTTTCCTTGGAAGTCCCCAATTCCAACTTTCCTGTACAGCTTGGAGTAACTTTATCTCAAAATGTTGGTAGCAGTACAAAAACACTTAGCAAAGTCAGTGTCCAAACCACATCTTGCATCCAACCTCCTGGAATATTTTGTTAAATTTGGGGTTGCTTCTTGCTCCGTGTTCTGCTGGGAATTTGGGGTGCAATCTTGGCTAAACTGGAGACAATGGGAATCTCAGCATCCTTTTCTTGAGGATGCAATTCCCACCTTTCCTGCTGGCACACACAGCACAGGGAAGCAGAAATGCCTGGAAATGGTTGCAAATATTGACCGTTTTCTTTCCTTTCAATTGGCAATCATGTGCTGCAAGAATATTTTCATTTTATTTCTGCTAATTTGGGATTTTCCCACTGGGAAAGCCAGCTCTCCCTGTCTCCAGTGTTTTGATCTCCTTTCAAACAATATTTTCAAGGAAAGGAAGTGGAATCCTATTTTTAAATCACGTAGCCAGCACTGATGTCAGCTTTGGGTGAAAACAAATTTAAGCTTCAAGCTCCCACTGAGGCAGTTGTTTGCTTGGATAAACAGGAATGTTAGCATTTCCTCCAGTTTGAAGGGGTTTTAATTGCCTTCAGAACTATAATAAATTAAGGATAACTCATCATATAGCTGAAGAAGAGGTGGAAGGGGTGGGTTTCCCTCTCCCTTTCCCCCAACCTGCTGCCTCTTGTGTATTTTACACTTCCCTACATTTCGGACACCCGAGTGTGACAAATACTTGTCAAACAAAAGCTGAGCAGATTTACAACTGCTTCCCTCCAAACAAGCCCTTCCTGCCAAAACTTTATGACTTCATTTTCTTCCCTAGTTTTCCACTCCGTTGGTTCAAACAGACGGACCCAGGCTCAGGTCAGACAGAGGTCATTTCACTTTCATTACTAAAATATAATTTACAATATGCCAGACCTAAACAAGTTTTAGCCTAAAGGATTTGGGTAATATAAACCATCTGTTCCTCAACAATATAGCTAATTTCCTGCCATCACTGTGCAGTCTACTGGGCTGCCTGCTTAAATGGCCATGTTATTATTATCATAATCATTATTATGATTATTAATGCAGCATTTGTCTGAAAGTCAGAAGTGATCAATACAATTAGAATTAATTCATGCTA
The DNA here is from genome assembly GCA_013398055.1 of Ifrita kowaldi. Lineage (NCBI taxonomy): Eukaryota > Metazoa > Chordata > Aves > Passeriformes > Cinclosomatidae > Ifrita > Ifrita kowaldi. The sequence continues at coordinate 171,060 of VZRS01007079.1, forward strand.
AAAGGGCTTTTTCCCATGATTATTTGAAATATCAGTTCTTCTCCCACATTGCCACTGCAAAGCTGCCCTTGCATGATTTCAGGAATGCAAATGCCAATGTTTACACTAATTTACAGAACCAAGATCCCAAACTCATTAACCTTAAATTACTACCTGTGGCTTTACTGAGGGCCCTAAATGAGTGGGTTTGGGTGTTACAAGCACAAGTGGAAGTTGGGAATAATATGGCTTCTTTATGGCCCAGGAGTGAATATCTGCACTCCAAAGGGCAATAAATGTTTAAAAGGTTTGCCTTTCTCCTTTGGCCACTCTCAGGGTTTCAGGGTGGAACAGAAATAGTGGGAACAGAAACAGTGGGAACAGAAACCGGCTCTGCTGTACCTGGAAGGGTTAATAGCAAAGTCAAGGCAGAACTGGCTACAAGGCCATGGTTTTTAAAACAAAGTAATTTTTTTCCTGCTAAAACTCCAGGCCCTGGCCCAGAAAACACTTCAGCATGGACCTCTTAGAGCATGGGAATTGCCTCAATTCCTGAAATCAGTCACATTCAGTTGGAAGTACAGAAATGCCCAAGGCCAAATGCTGAGATGCTGATGGCTCCTGCGTATATTTGGATCCAATTCTTGTTGTGTCTGACCTCATGGAGAGGATGGAAAGGAATTCTTTTTGTTACTTTTTGGAGCATGGGGATCCCGTTTGGATCCTGGTGTCCCTCGGGTGGGATCATTGCTCCTGTGTCCATCTCCCTGGCTCCCACACATCCTGCACCAAGAGATTTCACTAAAAAAAGGCTGTTTTCAGTCCTGATGTGTTATTGCTGTTTCTCTCACAGAGTAAAGCCAAGGAGCTGCCCCTCTCCGCCGTTCGCTTCATGGAGGAGCTGGGGGAATGCGCTTTCGGCAAGATCTACAAGGGCCACCTCTACCTGCCGGGCATGGACCACGCCCAGCTCGTGGCCATCAAGACCCTGAAGGACTTTAACAACCCCCAGCAGTGGGCGGAATTCCAGCAGGAAGCGTCGCTCATGGCCGAGCTGCACCACCCCAACATCGTGTGCCTGCTGGGCGTGGTGACGCAGGAGCAGCCCGTGTGCCTCCTGTTCGAGTACATGAACCAGGGCGACCTGCACGAGTTCCTGGTCATGCGCTCGCCGCACTCCGACGTCGGCTGCAGCAGCGACGAGGACGGCACCGTCAAGTCCAGCCTGGACCACGGCGACTTCCTGCACATCGCGGTGCAGATCGCGGCCGGCATGGAGTACCTGGCCGGACACTTCTTCGTCCACAAGGACCTCGCCGCCCGCAACATCCTGATCGGGGAGCAGCTCCACGTGAAGATCTCCGACCTGGGGCTCTCGCGGGAGATCTACTCGGCCGATTATTACAGGGTGCAGAACAAGTCCCTGCTGCCCATCCGCTGGATGCCCCCTGAGGCCATCATGTACGGCAAGTTCTCCTCCGACTCCGACATTTGGTCCTTCGGAGTGGTTTTGTGGGAGATATTCAGCTTCGGCCTGCAGCCGTATTACGGATTCAGCAACCAGGAGGTGATCGAGATGATCCGGAAGCGGCAGCTGCTGCCGTGCTCCGAGGACTGTCCCCCCAGGATGTACAGCCTGATGACGGAGTGCTGGCACGACCTGCCCTCCCGCAGGCCGCGCTTCAAGGAGATCCACGCGCGGCTGCGCTCCTGGGAGGGCCTCTCCAGCCACACCAGCTCCACCACCCCCTCGGGCGGCAACGCCACCACCCAGACCACCTCCCTGAGCGCCAGCCCCGTCAGCAACCTCAGCAACCCCAGGTATCCCAACTACATGTTCCCGGCGCAGGGAATCCCCCAGGGCCAGATCGCGGGGTTCATGGGGCCGCCCTTACCTCAGAGCCAGCGCTACATCCCCATCAACGGATACCCCATCCCGCCGGGATACGCCGCCTTCCCCGCCGCCCACTACCCCCCGCAGGGCCCGGCCCGTGTCATCCAGCACTGTCCCCCTCCCAAGAGCCGCTCCCCCAGCAGCGCCAGCGGCTCCACCAGCACGGGCCACGTCACCAGCCTGCCGTCGTCGGGATCCAACCAGGAAGCCAACATTCCCTTGCTATCCCACATGGCCATTCCCAGCCACCCGGCGGGCATGGGCATGACGGTGTTCGGCAATAAAACTCAAAAACCCTACAAAATTGACTCCAAGCAGTCGTCCCTGTTGGGAGACTCCAGCATCCACGGACCCAGCGACTCCATGATTTCGGCGGAATTGTAAATAGGAGAGGCCTTTGTAAATAGAACTCTTGGCGACGCAGACTCGGAAGTGGTAGGAAAGATGCTTTTTCTATTCAAATATTTTATTAAAGATCCCTCTGGTTGTTGGACAGACATTGCAGCAAAGTGTCTTCTGTGAAGTTTCACTGCTCGCCAGGATGGGCAGGCACAACCAGACAGATCCTCGTGGTGGGAATCCTCAGCCTTGGCCACGTTTCTCCAAGTGCCACCGACAATTCAAGGAGGGGAAGAGGGAATTTGAGGGGTTTTTTACAAATAAAAACATTTTATCCGACGCTTTTTCACAGCTTTTTAAACCTCCGGCGTGGTTTGAATCACAGGAACTTTTTTTTAATACTGAAAACCGTATTTTAATATTTGTCTCTTTTTTTAGGAGATGCAAAAATTCGGAGATCTGGGTGTGCAATTTCAGTGCCAATAGGGAAAATACCTGTAAATTTTTCAGTCGAGGGTTGTGTGTCAAATATGTGATCTGAGAGGCAAATAAATTACTTCAGGTGGGATTTTGTCTTTGGTTTAGTCGGGAGTCTGAGCTCAGATTCAGACCAAAAAATGTCATTTATGTGACAGCACAAATGCTCGAGTTATCAGCTTGCAGTCCACAAACCTCATCTGCTGCTGGCTGCTAAGGACAGCTGGAGTTCTTAAGGAATTGCCTTAAAGGAAATGAAATTAAAGGGCTTTAATTTCAGAACCTGAATCAACTTCTTCAAAGATAACATTTCATGATCGAGTCGCTCAAGCAGGAATTTTATATCCTTTTGTTGCTATGCAACTGTGTAATGGAAAAGCGCCAAACCACAGTTTTGTATATGACAATCAGTTTTCCCAGGAATATTTATTGTGTCATTTCAGTGACTCTGACTCCAGTAACCCTGGAAAAAAGGGAGACTCACATTCCATCAGGCAGCAAATCCATCGATAGCAATTGTGTCTAATAATGTGAATTAGTGCTGATTTTCCACTTAGAAATGCACCATTTGTGTCATTAAAAAACCCATTCAGGTAGAACCAGTCGAGATTCTTCATTTGAAACCACTTTAATGAGTTACACACGTGCTGTGTACGGTACATTTTCCACAGACTCTTTTTTTTGTACTGAATAATATTTTTATTGTCCACAAAAACCAATCTTTTGCTCAGTTGACAATGTTGTATAATAGGACTTTATTTTTATCTTTTTGCACAAAAGTGTGATGATGGTTTTTTGTACAGCAGAAGTGAAAATACATCTCTGCATTTTATATCTTGGGCTGTTTCTTTTGATTTTTACCCTGATGTAGATGTTCCTGAAATATATTATGGTGATACTCAGCCACTACCTTATACAAATATCTTTCTTTGTTTTCACTGCATGCGTTTAATCACTGTATTACTTGATGATTGAGTTATTAATTATGGGCATTTCAATTAGGCAAGCATGAAAAAAAATGTAACAACAAAGGCTATTTTATAATTGAGATATGTGCATTTTTGTATTTCACATGCCAGAGATGATATTAAACACTGATTATTTTATGCTGCTGTTTATTAAAACATTGTTTTACCATGAACACATCGGCATTTCCTCCATCCTGAAATGGCTGCAGGACATGGAAGGATCTCCATTCCCTGGCTCCCCGTTCCCAGGGAAGCTGAGCTGGTATCAGCCAAGCATCCTTGGCTTTAATCAGGAATTAGGAATAACCTAATCCTTAAGGAGCAGCAGTGGGATCATAAAACATTCCCTCACACACTTTGTGGTTTTATGTTCAAACCACTCACGGCTCAGTTTGAGGTTTTTCCTTTATTTCAAAGCTGGGTCCTTAAGGTTAAAGTATTTTTAGATATGAGCCAGCTCTGAACGACACACCTGGAAAGGCTTGGAAAGACCTCTCCCTGCCCTGCCTCTCAGCAGGGAAAATCTGGGAATTCTGAGGCTGAAATCACAGTCTGGCTCACACCTGATGCACGGGGAGGTAACACAGGGAGGCAGGAACTCCTCAGGGAGAGATGAGAGGGAAAAATCTAAAGAAACTGATGAGGTAATGTGGAAAATAAATGTTGCCAGAAATTAAGGAATCACTCCTCAGGTGGGAATGCAGACACGGGATGAAAGCTGGTTTTGTGGCAAACAAAGGGAGAGGGAATTTTCCAGATGCTAAATCATCATCCCTTCCTCCTTCAAGGAGAGAGCACTGCCAAGGCTGTTGGAAATGCAGCAGTCTTGGCTGGATTGAGAAGCTCTGGAGGATTGGGAATAAAACTCTGGATAAACACTGTTTACTGAGCCTTCAGTCTGGACAATCTCATCCCCTCCAGGTTGGTTGTGTTGCTGCGAAAGAGAATAAATGTTTGCTGATTTAAAGAGCACGATGCAGGGCCTGAAATGGGGATTTGGATCCTTTGTTCCCACAGAGGAGTGACTGGGCTGGAATTCTGCATTGTCTGGGTTGAGAGGTAAAGGCCAGAGCTGCCTGTGCAGAAACGGGGGCTGGAAAGCTCAGAAGTCACCAGGGTGTGTTTATTCAGGAATGGTCAGGAGGGAATGCCTGCCTTGCTTTGCAGGAACAAGGATTTCCAGGAAGGCTTGGGAATACTCGATTCCATTTCCTTGTCCTGTGAGCTGCACTCAGCAGGAGAGCTCTGAAACATCCACCCAGCTCCAGCCACTCCTGACAGCAGGAGAACGCTCCAAGGACAAACACGTGCTGGATGCAAAGCTCTGCAATGTGTGCTTACCTTCCACAGCCACTGGCTCTTGTTCCTGCACATTCATCAGGAGGAATTTGGCTTTTTTTGGTAGGATTCAGCCTCCAAACGGGGTTGAGCATCTAAAGGAGACGGTTTCAGTTGGGAGGGACCTTAAATCCAATCCCATTCCATGGGCAGGGACACCTTCCACTGTCCCAGGCTGCTCCAGCCTGGCCTTGGGCACTTCCAGGATCCAGGGGCAGCCACAGCTGCTCTGGGAATTCCATTCCAGGGCCTTCCCACCCTCCCAGGGAACAATTCCTTCCCAATCTCCCATTTGATGGTGCAGCCCAAGCTCCCAGGTGGTGCTGCTGTGAGCACAGGGCTTAGAAAGCACAATCCTGCAAAACGAGACATTTGAACACAGTTGCTCTAAAGAACATTTTTGCACAAAAAATACAATTATTTTTCCAAAACCACTCCACTAGACAAAAAAAAAAAAGTCAGTTTTTTCATTTGCAGAAAAATATGACAGCATCTTTCTTGTGTGTTACAATATTTCAGTGTTTCTTTATGAATTCATGGTTCTGTGGTCAGGGGCTGGAATGAGCAGCTGGTTCTGCTGCAGAACATCCATGGAAAAACTCCATCCATGGGCCCTCTCAGAAATGTGATGGCTGTGGAATCCAAGCAGCAATTTTTATCTTGCTGTGGGCTATCTTTGATAGGAGGAGAGAGAGAGAATATTGCCCCCAGGTCAGTCACTCTGCAGCCCCTCGTGTTTCTGCCTGTTTGATCTCCCCCAGATTCAAGTCCAGCCCATTGCAGGGCAGTTTCTATGGCTGAGGTAATAGAAAATTATTAAAACCAGAGAGAGACACAATATTGGGACTGCACATCAAAAGCTCTTTAAGACAAAGGAGGGAAAATTGACTCGAAACTGGAATTATTGGAAGCATCTGTGGTGTCCTTTATTTCCCATTTAACAGCGCAGTACATTTGGGAATGGTGCTGGGCTGGTTCTGGGCCTTAATTTGCTGAGTTTTACCCTAAACCCTGTGGTTTATCTGCTCCTGCAGAGGGACATGCAACTCTTGGGAAATGAATTTTGACCTTGAGACACAAAGGAAGATTCTCCAGTGCTGAAACCTTTGGCTAAGTGGAGAATTTGGGTTATTTTTATGCACTTCTGAGGAGTTTAAAAGCAGAAATCTCTGTTAGGTTTACAAGCAACATGTGGGTTTGTAAACCATGAGTGGTGCTGGGAGTAGGATCTGCATCTGCTGGAGCTGTGGGGAATGTCTGTGTATATCCAGTGGGTTTGCTGGGTATTCCCAGAGTTTATAAAAAATCCCATAACATTTGGGAGCAGTCACCAACAGGATAACAACGATTCCCAATCCCCCTCAGGGAGTGATGGGTCCATCCCGAGCTGTGGAAGGCAGAGCCATGGGATGGGTCCCCATGGAAGGAGCAGTGCTGGGAGTTGGATGCCACTCCCAGCACAGCTGAGGGAGGGTCAGCCCCTGGCTCCAGGTGCTTGGAGCCACTGGGGAATGGGCAAAACATCCCATCCATGGAAAAAATACCCTTTAATGGGAGCTCAGCTGCCTTTTCAGGAATTTGCTCACAAATTCCTGCACCTGGGATGGGGCAATCGTAGAACAAAGGGTGGAGAGGAGTTGGAGCTGCTGGAGCCAGTCTGGAGGAGGCCCCGGAGCTGCTCCAGGGCTGGAGCCCCTCTGCTCTGGAGCCAGGCTGGGAGAGCTGGGGGTGCTCACCTGGAGAGGAGAAGGCTCCAGGGAGAGCTCAGAGCCCCTTGCAGGGCCTGAAGGGGCTCCAGGAGAGCTGGAGAGGGACTGGGGACAAGGGCTGGAGGGACAGGACACAGGGAATGGCTTTAATGCTGAGCTCCAGGTTCCTGCTAGAATGATGATCCCACAAATCTGTACCTAAACTTTGCTGCTCCACCTCTGCTCTCAATCTGCTTTTCCATACCTTTGGTTTCTGCCTTGGAAAATACCTGTGCCAAGGCATTAAGGCCATTGCTGGATGATGAGGAGGAAGAAATGGAGTAACTGGATTTTTAACGTGACTCCACACAGCGATGCTGCCCCATCCCTGTGAAATGGGTCATTCCCTCTTCTCCCACAGCACTGGGAGCTGCTTGTGGAGCTGGATTGTTCCAAGAACTCCCAGGAGGAGTTCAGGCTGCTCAGAGGGCAGGAGGTCCCAGTGGGAGTAGGAAAAGCCCTGTGGGATGCTGACTGTGTGGAACCACCCTCATCCCAGCTGGAAAACTGTGTGTGTCCCCTGTGTGCCGGAGTTTGGGGGGTCAGATCCAGGGAAAACCAGTTTGGGAGTGCAGGATAAATAAAAATAAAAATGGTCTGGACACTAAATTATGGCATAGCAGGAACCAGTGGCAGAAGTGGAAGAATTATTCCAAAATAGGTTCACATAAGTCAAAACCTGAAAGATATTGGGGATATTTTCCCCAAATGTTGTTGGCATAAAATGGATGAGATATTGGATAAAAGTTTATTTTAGCTTGTGTTGGGCAGAATTAGGTTCTGCTGACAGATCTCTGGTCCTAAGGAAACGCCCTCCTCAGCAGCCAAGCCATGGGATTGCACAAGGAGCCATAAATCCAGCCCATCCCAATTCCTGAGCTCAGCACTGCCCCTGAAATGCTGCTCCTTTCCAGCAGCGCCGTGTGGGCAAGTCCTTTGGGATGTAATTCATGTCTTGATTTCCTTATCTCCAGGTTCCTCTCAGCCCTGAGAAGTTGCAGATGGCTCAGCAGAGCAGGGTCAGCACTGGGATTGCTCTGATCCTACAAAAGCTGCTCTGGGGCAGTGCTGGATCATCCCAGGCTGGTGCTCGAGGATGGATCATGTCCTGCTTCTCCCACGTTCTGCTGCTGCAGCAGCTGGCAGGGATTTGGGGAGAGCTGGCTGTGCTCCCTCCTGCTGATGAAGTCTCTGGGGTTTGTTCCCTGCTGGGTTTGTGCAGCTCCTAAAACTTTCCCAAGCAGCCTGTGGAGGGTGACAGGAATGCAGACATTGGGAGTATCCCGGTGTTGGTCTGATCCTGCACGGATTCCGAACACTTTGGTTGATGTTAACACGAGGTGGAAGCTCTTCACCAGGGAGGAGAGGCCAGACCTGGCAAATTGCCTCAGCAAAGAGAGAATCAGGGAATCACTGAGGCTGGAAAAGCTCTCCAGGATCATCAATTCCAGCTGTTCCACCAGCACTGCCAAGGCCACCACTGCCCCATGTCCCCAAGTGCCACATCCACAGGGATTTTAAATCCCCTCAGGGATGGGGACTCCACCACTGCCCTCAGCAACAGCCTTTTCCATGAAGAAATTTGCCAATATCCACCCTGAGCCTCCCCTGGCCCAGCCTGAGGCCGTTCCCTCTCCTCCTGTCCCTGTTCCCTGGCAGCAGAGCCCGGATCCCCCCGGCTGCCCCCTCCTGTCAGGGAGTTGTGCAGAGCCACAAGGTCCTCCCTGAGCCTCCTTTGCTCCAGGCTGAGCTGGAACCTCAGGGAGGAATTTGTGAATTCCTGAAGAATCGGAGCAGAGGAGAGCAGGGAAGGAAAGAGCCATGGGAATAACAAGCCCTGGGAATAACAAATCCTGGGAATAACAAGCCCTGGGTCATCTGGGTGGTGCTGCCGTGTCTCCCTCCAAGATAAGAACCCAGGGGCACCTTCCAGGTAGGATTTGCTCCATGTTTCTGTTCATTTTATCAGGGAATTTGTCATCAACATTTGCTGAAATACAACAGGCTGGGGGGAACTGTGGAGCTGTTGTTCCAACCTCGCTATTAAATGTCCAAAAGTCTTGGATTAAGGGAGATATTTTAACAGTTCCTGCCAGGAGAGGTTTATTCTGGGCAGAAAAATTGGGATTTATCTGGGAAATCAGGCAAACACTCCAGAGAAAGAAAGTTCGAGTTGTTTAAAAATACAAGATGTGCAGGGCAAACAACCTCTGTCCCTTTAGTGTCCGATGAGAAAGCTGTTTTATCTCGGAGTTACACAGCATCTGGATGTTTTCCCCTCAGGCCATGGATCAGTTTGGGAAGCCATGGATTGACTTCCTCAGCAACTCTGAGAAGCAGGAAGAAAATGAACATTTCACGTGTGATCAGGTGAGGAGATGGAGATTTCCGTGTCTTCTCTGCCAGAAAATATTGATGTGCTTTCTGTGATGGCTGTGAGTGTTAGAATCCAGATTCCCGAGCTGGGGTGAGCAGGAGCTGTGGCTGTTCCCCCTGGCAAACAGGAATCACTCCCGTTCCCTCGGGCGCCCCTGGCAGCTCCCTCGGTCCCAGGAGAACAGATGATGACAGGAATGGCTGGGCTGGAGCTGTGAGCGGGGCTAATTTCCAGATACACCAGGGAAGGGCTCCCTTTGATCCTCGGGATTTACACTCCATTATCTCCTGGGAGTCAGCTGCTCCAGAGGCAAGGCCCCACCAGCTCTCTGCACTTCAAAAAGGGCTTTAAGGCAGCTGATAATTTCACTTTTAAGTTTTCTGGGCTCTCCTATTGCCAGTCTTGATCAGGAGTGTGGGGATGAGTTTTAAGATCGGTGATAAAGTGTTTTATTTTGCCACGTGGGTCTCTGTTATTTACTGCCCTCTGGTTTTGTTTGGTTTGGGGGTTTTTAGGACAAATGAATCCAGATTTTTTTCTCGGAGCACTCTTGGCCTTTCCTTCTGTCCTCATTTCCACCACATGAAATGATCCTCTCCCCTCCTGAGGATTTCCCTCCCTGTCTGCAGGATTTTTCCAAACGGCTTCATTTTAATGACGAGTGAAACAAATTGGGGAGTCGTGGGTCACCCCTGGCTCTTTCCTGGGAATTAGAACAGAATGAGGGGGGAATTTAAGGAGGGAGAAGATCGTGGCCATACCCAAATGAAGAGCCCGCTGTGATTATTGGGGGCAGAAAGCAGCCAGTGTAACAGATTAGAGTTGTGTAATTGTACTAATTAAGAAAGAAATCAGGGCTTTGAGAGTTTATAGAGCCTTGGGTGTTCTGGTTTCTTTAGGGGATGATTTCAAATCCAGTGGCAGAAAATACAGGGAACAGACAGAGCAGAAATGGGGGGAAAAAACCAATATAACTTGATTTAGGAAATAGCTTTACAGTGGGTTTGAAAGAGTCTGCACCCAGAAGGTAACAGTGTCTCTTTAGAAATTATTAATTATTAATCAATATTAATATTTAAATATTATTTTAAATATTATAAGAAATAAATCAACACATTCATTATTCACTAATCAATGGCAAGAATTATTCAGACTTCCCAAACCTTTCTAAAACCTGCTGAAGCTGTAAATTTGGATGTTGAGTTAATGGTAATGAACAAGAAGTCGAGTTTTGAAGCAAAAGCTGAAGTGGAGAATGAGAGCCAGCGTGCTGGAGGGCACAGCTGGGATAAAACTGGGATTTGGGAAGTGCTGGTGTTTTCTCCCTGACACCCCAGCTGCTTTCTCCAGTCCCAGCCCAGCACAAATCCAAAAATACCGGCTGGATTTCAAGGGAATAAAGAGAAAACAAAACTCTGCCCATTCAAAACCCCTCATCCAAGAGTCTCCTCCTGCTCAGGTATTTCTGGAATGGAGGGAAAAAACCCTTTTTTTTTTCCCCAGAGGGAGGTCCCTAAAAATCCCCCACCTCCAGAGAAGCCCATTTCTGCCACTCCTTCCTGGCCAGCCCTGAAGTCCTTCAGCCAAGAACGCTCCTCCGTGGGATTCCCAGCACTGAATCCTTCTCTTCTCCAAGCATTTCAGAGGATGTGTGTGGGCTGAGGGATCCCAGAGCTTCTGTTTTACAGGGATCAGCTGCCAGAATGGAAGTCCTGGAGGGAAAACCTGGTGACAGAACTTCTCAGTTTGCTCAGCAGGTGCCAACAGGAAGAGGGAGAAAGCAGGGATGGATCCCAATTTTTGTTACAGTGGCACAAAATGTCCGGAGTCTGGTGATGTCATGAGGGTGGGGAGACCCTGGAATAGAATTCCCAGAGCAGCTGTGGCTGCCCCTGAATCCCTGGCAGTGCCCAAGGCCAGGCTGGACAGGGCTTGGAGCAGCCTGGGACAGTGGGAGGTGTCCCTGCCATGGCAGGGGTGGGACTGGGTGGGATTTGAGGTCCCTCCCAGCCCAGGATTTTATGATTTTATGAGGCAGCCCAAAGCTGTCACTCTTGGACTGCAGAGAATGTTTTTTATGTTCCTGTTTCCTGCAACTTTTATTTTTGTACTGGGGGAAAACAGTCCCTGAATTTTGTAGCATCCTCTGACAGGAAAGGAGGAAGTTCCTCCGGTGTGACAGAGCCAGCGCAGCTCCACTGAGCAGAATTCATTCATGCCAGAAGGATCTGGATGAGAAATCCTGTAAAAGACCCTGTTTCCCACTGCAGAACTTCCTGGGATTGGGAAGGACTGTGTTTCTCCACTGAAGCATCACCAGCCACTTAAAAGGTCCTCTTGGCTGTGCCAGGGGACAAATCCCAACAAAATTCCTGCTTCCACTGCCACCATCTCGGAAAACCCAGCCTAACTCCAGGAGCTTTGGGTCTGTGGACCGAAGAGAGCAATTATTTTCTTTCCCCTGGTAGTGAATATTCCCAATTATTTCATTTGCTACGGAGACTTTTGGCAAGCAGCTCCCTCCCCAGCCCCTGCCAGCAGCTCTTGTTCCTAAATGAAACAAGTTCTTGGCCTGGCGGGAGCACAGCCAGCAAATTTGTCAGTGTTGGGCCCAGTGATATTTTCATTTGCCCTAATCAATGACGTTTATTTCAGGCAATCCATATTCCAAGGGCATTTGTCAGGTTAATTAAGAGCCCGGGGAAAGCAGGGAATTCTCTCAAAGGAAAACAAACCCCTGGGTCATTTCTCTGGTGCATTTCTTTGTGTGTGTGGCATCACTGGTGAAATATTCTTGAAATTAACTTTCAGACCAGCGACTGGAGTCAGATTCCTCGCCCTGGTTCAGCTGCCTTTGCTTCCCTCTGGAATTTGGCAGTCCTTGGCCTGCTGACAGTTTTCCTAAGGACAAGAAGTTCTCAGCCCTGGTAATCCAAGTGCAGTGGATTCCTAACCCAGGCTATTTCCAGACTCAGAAAAGAGGATGTGGCTGGGACATTCAGGATAAAACCTTGGCCCTGCTGGAGTTAAACTCTGATTCCTGCTGGTGGAAGCAGGATTTCAGAGCAGGATTTTCGCTCAGATAGGGAATCAGATTCATTGCAAACCCTGAACATCTCCAGTTTGTCTTCAAAGCCTGGTTGGCCTCGTGTGTTTTTGATGCCCAGGTACAACTTGCAGCGGTTTCCCCACAAATTCCAAGCGTGGAACGGAAGGAAGTTGAGGTCTGGGATGGAATTGTTTCCTTTTATGGACACAGCTTTCAATTTTGCTAAAAGCAAAAGGCCTCTGGCAAACAGCTTTCGACGTTTCACAGGACAGGGATGACAAGGCAGGTTGGAAAGATATCAGAGAGACCAAAATGTTGATCAGGGAGCTCAGGAGACCACGTTTGTTCATACCTGGAGTCTCCCTGTGCCTTCCATTGGGACTTCCCAAAGGATGAGACAGCAGTGGGATCATGGGGATGTCAGAACTCACCAGGGGGTGATTCAAGGCTTTGTTATCTATAGAATTGTGTTGGCCCAAAATGTTTTGTTTTCACTTCAATCTGCCCCCCCAGTCCAGGATTTTTTGGAGGCAGGAGTTGTGAGGAGGAGATGGGCAGAGCTCTGGGTTGGATGGTCCCGGTTGTCCCTGTGGAGATAAATCCTGTGGGAGTTTGCCAGGTTTGAGGGGGGCAGCAAAGGGAAAATCTTTAATTTTCCTCCTTCCCCTAAAAACATCCTGCTAAAGAAATGTTCTGGATTCTGTTCAGAAGTGTCCTCAGGTGGGATTGAGGAAGGTGGTCAGAGCTCCCAGGTGGGATGAGATGAGCCAGCATGGCTCCTGTCAGAAAGGAGAATCCCAGAATCCCAGAAGGGTTTGGGTTGGGAGGGACCTTAAATCCCACCCAGTGCCACCCTTTCATGGGCAGGAACACCTCCCACTGTCCCAGGCTGCTCCAAGCCCCAATGTCCAGCCTGGCCCTGGACACTGCCAGGGATCCAGGGGCAGCCACAGCTGCTCTGGGCACCCTGTGCCAGGGCCTGCCCGCCCTCCCAGGGAACAATTCCTTCCCAATATCCCACCTCAATCCCACCTCTTTCAGTTTAAATCCATTCCCCCTTTTCCTGTCACTCTCTGCCTGTGTCAAAAGTTCTCCCCCGTTGGAAGGAGCCCTAAGGTGTCCCTGGAACCTTCTCTCCCCCAGGGTTTTCCAGCCTGCAGAAGAGCCCAGCAGCAGCCCAAGGAGGGCTCCTTTTTAAATTTCTTTATTTTTGTTTTTGCTGATGGCTTCCCTCGGTTCCCAGCAGGATCAGGTGGAGCCTGGGGAGGGAAAGGAATGTGTGGACTAAAGCAGGAGGGATGTGGGGTCACAGCAGCTCCAGTTGGGCTCTTTCAGGCTGTCAGGGAGCTGGGAATTGCTTTACCTCACTCAGGCTGTGCTTCCTCTCTCCTGGTTTAGTACAAGACAGGAGTGGAGCATATCCAAGGCAGGATCCAGGTGGGATGGGATGAACCACAAAGGAATCAAGGTGGGACAGGCGCTTTTCTTCATTCATTTCCGATGTTTGTGCAGTCACTTCCAAACCCAGGCAAAAAGCTCCTGCAAAAACACCAAGTGGATCTCACAAACCTTGACCTCATGGCAAAAATATGTCTTCCCTTGGCTCTGCTTGGCTTCAAGAATGATTTTAAACAGAATTTTATTTTCCTTGGAGGAGGAGGGAAGGGCAGAATATTAAAATAATCTTTGCTTGTGCTTTTCACAGCGGTAATGAACAGACAGAGCGAGTCCTTGTGGAAGTCCTTCCCCCTCAGGCTTGGGGAGCTTTGTGCTTCCTTTTGTTTCTGCCACTTCCCAACTCTTAATAATGTTAATATTTAAACTATTCAGGGGTTTGGATCACCTTCACTGATTGTTATCTTTAGTGGAAGCTACACAAGAGCCTATGTTAACTAATAAATTCTCTTTATTCTGGGCCAGAAACTCCTCCCTCCAGCTGAGGATGTGATAAAGGTTCTGACATTTTACTCCTGGATTCTCCTGTGGCTTAGCAAGTGGGAAAAAAATCAGGGAATTTGCAAAGCCAAGATGCGGCCTCATGTCTCGTAGGGAACTGGAGTTTCCCTCCTCCTTATTCCTAGCGTGGTAACGCCGTACCAGTTTAAAAAGTCCTTTTTCCCTTGGAATCCCATTCGTTTTCAACATCAATTAGGAAGGAAGGGACCATTTCATTGGAGTTGAAGGACAGCAAGCCCCGAGTTGAAATTCAGGGTATTTTTTCCCTCCCCAAGACGCTCCCAGAACACAGAGTTAATTTTCCTTTGCCGTGGGCTCGTGTCCTTTAACAGAACCCATTTGTTTGATGTCTTTGGTAATTGTTTCATGATGCAGTGGCCCAAATCTTTCTCTGGGATGCCCCTTTTTGTGCCCAGCAGCTCGGGAAGCCTGGACCTGCTCCCCTGGCAGGGATTATTTTCTTTCCCCCCACTCAATTAATGAGAAGCAGAGAGGAAATTGGGAATTAGTGAATTTTGGGAGAGAGAAGGTGAGGCCGTTCCCTGGCGCTGCGGAATGGGAACATCTCGGTGCCACCTGGCGGCAGCAGATCCCGGGATTTTGGGAGATTCCTCCTCGCCTTTGAACCGCTGCGGGATGAAAGGCAGGGCCGGGTGATGCCTTGAGAGGCCTCCT
>VZRS01007080.1:0-127392 GCA_013398055.1 Ifrita kowaldi
TGTTCCCCAGGACTCAGTATTGGAGGCAGTCTTGTTTAATATCTTTTCCAGTGATCCAGATGAGGGGATCAAATGCACCCTCAGTCAGTTTGCAGATCACACCAAGTTGGGTGGAAGTTGATCTGCTGGAGAGTAGGGAGGCCCTGCTGAGGGATCGGACAGGCTGGATCGGTGGGCCAAGGCCAGTTGTATGAGGTCCAACAAGGCACATGGCTGAGTCCTGTCCCTGGGTCCCAACAACCCCAGGCAGGGCTACAGGCTGGGGGCAGAGTGGCTGGAAAGCTGCCCAGNAAGGACCTGGGGATGCTGGTGACAGTGGCTGAACATGAGCCAGCAGTGAGCCCAGGTGGCCAAGAAGGGCAATGGCATCCTGGCCTGTATCAGCAATAGTGTGGCCAGCAGGATCAGGGCAGTGATTGTCCCCCTGTACTCAGCACTCGTGAGGCTGCACCTGGAAGCCTGTGTTCAGTTTTGGGCCCCTCACTACAAGAAAGACATTGAGGGGCTTGAGTGTGTCCAGAGAAAGGCAACAGAGCTGGTGAAGGGTCTGGAGCACAAGTCTGGTAGGAGCTGGAATTGTTTAGCCCAGAAAAAATGAGGCTCAGGGAGAACATTACTGCTCTCTGCAACTACCTGAAAGGAGATTGGAGTGACATGGGGGTCAGTTTCTTCTTCCAAGTACCAAGCAATAGGACAAGAGGAAATGGCCTCAAGTTGCACCAGGGGAGGTTTAGATTGAATATTAGGAAAAATTTTTTCACCTAAATGGTCTTCAAGCACTGGAAGAGGCTTCCCAGGGAAGTGGTTGTGTCACCATCCCTGGAGGTATTTAAAAGATGTGTATATGTGGCACTTAGGAAAATGGCTAGGGACTTGACAGTGTTACTTTAACTGTTGGAATCCATGATCTTAAAGGTCATTTCCAACCTAAATGATTTTAGGCTTCTGTGATGGGAGGCAAGCCTATCTCAGAATAATTCCTATATGGAAGCACCAAACTCAATTACTGGCATGTGTGTACTGGCAAACACAGTGTTGAGCCTTAGAATGAGAGACAGATTGTGTAGTGCTGGGTTAATGGTTGGACTCGGTAATCCGAGAGATGTTTTCCAACATAAGTGATTCTATGATTACGTGATTTTGTGTGCATAGTGCAAGCATTGGAAAGCAGAAATTTGCCTTGCCTATGCTGTCATCTCTAGGTATTTCAACAACTACCGTCTTACTCTAGATAGCATGAACAGTGAATTGAAGATCATTACATGAATACTTCGCTTCAGATGAAGGGAAAGTGAGTAAGTTATATTAGTGTTGAAATATTTTGCATGGATAGATGTTTTGTCCAGTATTGCTCTGGTAACTAGTGGGAATCAAAGGTTATGAAACTTACACAACAGCACCTATTAATTTTCCTAGAAAGTGTAATATAATTTGATGACCATTCCATATGCCATTTCAACAAAACTTAAATATTGTGATTCCTGTTTTATAAAAGCCTTCTTTATTCCTCAGCTACTGAAATCTAATATATTAAAATAGTCTCAGATGATTTGTACCAGTATTGTTTTAACTTTTATAATAAGAGATTAAACAAATAAATTTAGTAATATTACTCTTGTAGGAGGGTGTGATTTTACAGCAAATAGGATTGTGAAGCTAATTTTTTGGAACTAGCACTTCTGACCACAGCACATAAGCTTTCTTCATGCCCCTTCAGAAAAGCAAACATGGCACTAAAGAGAGAGGCAAGATACGTAGAGTGAGACCTAGCCTGTATTCAAGCAGCAAGAACCCCTTATGCAACTTTAATAATAGTCATTAATATAACTGTTAATCATTATTACTTTGCTTCCCTGGGCAAAGTTATGGGTTGGAAGAGCATTTGTTTTTTACACCTGGACTGTAGTTTTGACCTTATTCAGTCTATAAATTTAGGAACAAGTAGCCACCACTGATAACAGGAAGCTAAGGGAGGAATTTTGCTTTCCAATATTCCCCTTAAGATGTTGTCACACCCTACCTAGCCCATGTATAGGTTTTCAGTATCACTTACTGAAAGATTCTACTTTTTTAGTCCTCCATGAAAATGTATGTTAGGGCATTCTGACCCGTAAGTACATGAACATAACATTTGTATCCCCCAATGGCTACTTGTACACATTCAGAAAAATCACAGTCCTTTCTCTAACTACCTGTTGAACAGTAAACTGTCAACATAAAAAAATAAAAACTCTTGATGGTACCCACTGGAGACAAAACAGTGGAAGCACTTATATGAACCTTTGAGCACAAGTCCTTGTTTTATGATTAGATTTTAAATGCACCAGGGTTTTGTAAACCACACCTAATTCTTCACACACAGTGCTCTTTTCTCCAGCTTCTGAGAGAAAAGAAAATGCAGCCACTTATATATTAAGCCAGCCTGGCTGGACACTCTTTTACGAGGGAAAGAGTTACAGTTTAGAATGACTAGCAGAAAAATAGCCAGCACTGATTATCCAGATGGAAGGCCAAAGGGGGAGACATAACAGGTTGCAGCAACATTTTGCAGTTTATTTTTTTTTATTAAAGTGACACAAGTCCATTTCCTGCTTCTCATTTTCTACCTGAGAAAATTCTTTGCAAAGGTAACAGGTCAAGCTTTCAACAGAAATAGTATTTAGAATATTTAGGAACATTCTCGTTGGATGGTAAAAAAATGCATTTGCTTTAATAATATTTAACATATTGCAGGTTTCGTTATGCCTGTGACAGAAACTTTTAGTAAAGGTTGATTCCCGTGAATGTTTATTACATATTCCATGACTGGGAAAAGAATTTCCTGCAAAATAAGACTACCAGATTTTGAATTTGTTGACTATTACATAATGAAAAGGAATATGACTTCTGTATCAGGCTGAATCAGCCATGTTTCAGAGTTGTGCTGTGCTGGAATGCTTTTCTTTGTAGATACTGAACTGCACCACTGGTATGGTTTGAATAACTTCAGAGAGTCCTTCCTTGTGTCCATGCTCCTTTTATGGAACAGGTTTCCTGAATGGGGCTTTTTCCCATGGTATAAATGTTCTTATCAGAGAACCATAAAATGGTTTGGATTGGAAGGGACCTTAAAGATCATCTAGTTCCAACTCCCCTGCCATGGGCAGAGACACCTTCCATGAGACCAGGTTGCCTAGAGTCCCATCCAACCTGGCCTTGAACACTTCCAGGGATGGGGCAGCCACAGCTTCTCTGGGCAACCTGTTCCTGTGCCTCACCGATCTCATAGTGAAAAATTTATTTATAATATCTAATCTAAACCTACTCTCTTTCAAGGGTAGATTTTTCAAGCTGTCTCTTTTCCAAGCTGAACAATCCCAAGTCTGTCAGCCTGTCTTAATAGGAGAGCTGCTCCAGACCTCTGATCATCTTTGTGGCTTCCTCTTGCTCCACAGGTCCCTGTCTTTCCTATTTTGGGGGCCCCACAGCTGAACAGAGTACTTCAGGTAGGGTCTCATGAGAGGTGAGTAGAGGAAGAGAATCACCTCCTCTGACCTACTGGCCACGATTCTTTTGATGCAGCCTAGGATACAGTTGGCTTTCAGGGCTGCAAGTACACATTGCTAAGTCATGTTGAGCTTCTTGTCTGCCAACAGGCCTAAGTCCTTTTCCTCAAGGCTAGTCTCAATCCATTCTCTACCCCACCTGCGTTTGTGCTTGGGATTGCCCTGACCCAGCTGTGGGACCTTGCACTTGGCTTTGTCGATCTTCACGAGGTTCACATGAGCCCAACTCTGAAGTCTGGGGAAGGTCCCTCTGGATGACATTCCTTCCCTCCCATGTGTCAATTGCACTACACCCCATGTGTTTAGTGTCATCCACAAACTTCACAGATTTCACAGAATATTCTGAATCAGAAGGGGCCCACAAGGATCACTGAGTTCAACTCTTAAGTGAATGCTTTGCACAGGGATCAAACCTGCGACCTTGGTGTTAGCCCCTTGCTCAAACCAACTGAGCTAATCTCAGGGTCCAGACTTGCTAAGGGTGCACTCAATTTCACTGTCCACATCGCAAGAAAGATATTAAACATCACCTGTGCCAGTACCAACACTTGAAGAACATCACTTGATGCTGGTTTACAATTGAACATCAAGCCATTGACCCTATGGTCAGCTCTTTGAGTGTAACCATCCAGCCAATTCCTATGGGCCCTAAATGAAGCTGACTTACTGGACGAAATGGCTGGATTATGTTTTCTCAGGAACTATGAACTACCATTGGTTAGAAGTTATGATTTGTGTTAACTAACCTACCTTGTGGTTCTAAGTACAAAGCATATCAGTGAATTAGAATTTTAATTTAAAAGTAGTCTTAATTTGTACAGTCAACATGCTATTTTTTCTCAAAGATAAATGGCAATATGATTCCATGTGAGTATATGAATCCAGAAGCATCCTGGGGATGAAATCTGTGTCAGAGGCAGTTACATTCCCATTGCTCCAGTGGAGTACTAATCAGATGACTGACAATAACAGAAGCAAAGTCCCACTTTACTCAGTACAGGTAAATTTATGGTTATATTGTTATATGAAGATAAAACGGCATGCTTCCTGCCTACCGGGTAGAAAAGAGGAAGCAGGTAAAAGAACAAGAAATAAATAGTTTGCATACAAAAATGTACAGTAAAATTCTTATTCTTTCATGTAGATAAGGGTTGAAACTACTCCAGAGGACAGTCAAGATTTAGAGAAATGTTCTAAGAACAGTAATTTAGAGATTCTTTGTTCAGTTAAAAAAAATACTGTGCTTTTTCAACACTGGTTAAAAAGTTCTTTGAGATCACTAATTCTCTGCAAACATAAGGGACACAATCAAAGAAAACATTTATGTGTTCTATTCTTTGATCAAACTGTAATTCATACCTGGTATAGATCAGCCATTATTGTCTTTGGTGATTTGTAATTTACTAGTTCAAAATTAGATTTATGCTGAACATTTCAATGGCACATTGTATTTGGAAAGCAACCAAGTTGTTTGATTAATGCTGGAACTACTGAAACTATCTTACAGATTCATGACCTGTGTTCCTATGTTGCAGTAGCCTGGTCCTCTCCTCTTGTTTTTTATAAATAACCTTCCTCCCACCCCAAGTAATATCGTTACTTCCTTGATAACATCTGCTAGGCTTTCCTATTCACAGTATGCTTGGCTCTCTCCCATATTCCCTAAATCCCAGCTGCTGGGGAAGGAGCAGCTTGTATAATAGCTGATTTCAACATAATACGTGTGCTGATTGAGAGATTGAACAAATCTAATTGTTGCTGAGCTTGTATGGCCACCTTTCCAATGGAGGTCTTATGCTGGGNTCCCATCCAACCTGGCCTTGAACACTTCCAGGGATGGGGCAGCCACAGCTTCTCTGGGCAACCTGTTCCTGTGCCTCACCGATCTCATAGTGAAAAATTTATTTATAATATCTAATCTAAACCTACTCTCTTTCAAGGGTAGATTTTTCAAGCTGTCTCTTTTCCAAGCTGAACAATCCCAAGTCTGTCAGCCTGTCTTAATAGGAGAGCTGCTCCAGACCTCTGATCATCTTTGTGGCTTCCTCTTGCTCCACAGGTCCCTGTCTTTCCTATTTTGGGGGCCCCACAGCTGAACAGAGTACTTCAGGTAGGGTCTCATGAGAGGTGAGTAGAGGAAGAGAATCACCTCCTCTGACCTACTGGCCACGATTCTTTTGATGCAGCCTAGGATACAGTTGGCTTTCAGGGCTGCAAGTACACATTGCTAAGTCATGTTGAGCTTCTTGTCTGCCAACAGGCCTAAGTCCTTTTCCTCAAGGCTAGTCTCAATCCATTCTCTACCCCACCTGCGTTTGTGCTTGGGATTGCCCTGACCCAGCTGTGGGACCTTGCACTTGGCTTTGTCGATCTTCACGAGGTTCACATGAGCCCAACTCTGAAGTCTGGGGAAGGTCCCTCTGGATGACATTCCTTCCCTCCCATGTGTCAATTGCACTACACCCCATGTGTTTAGTGTCATCCACAAACTTCACAGATTTCACAGAATATTCTGAATCAGAAGGGGCCCACAAGGATCACTGAGTTCAACTCTTAAGTGAATGCTTTGCACAGGGATCAAACCTGCGACCTTGGTGTTAGCCCCTTGCTCAAACCAACTGAGCTAATCTCAGGGTCCAGACTTGCTAAGGGTGCACTCAATTTCACTGTCCACATCGCAAGAAAGATATTAAACATCACCTGTGCCAGTACCAACACTTGAAGAACATCACTTGATGCTGGTTTACAATTGAACATCAAGCCATTGACCCTATGGTCAGCTCTTTGAGTGTAACCATCCAGCCAATTCCTATGGGCCCTAAATGAAGCTGACTTACTGGACGAAATGGCTGGATTATGTTTTCTCAGGAACTATGAACTACCATTGGTTAGAAGTTATGATTTGTGTTAACTAACCTACCTTGTGGTTCTAAGTACAAAGCATATCAGTGAATTAGAATTTTAATTTAAAAGTAGTCTTAATTTGTACAGTCAACATGCTATTTTTTCTCAAAGATAAATGGCAATATGATTCCATGTGAGTATATGAATCCAGAAGCATCCTGGGGATGAAATCTGTGTCAGAGGCAGTTACATTCCCATTGCTCCAGTGGAGTACTAATCAGATGACTGACAATAACAGAAGCAAAGTCCCACTTTACTCAGTACAGGTAAATTTATGGTTATATTGTTATATGAAGATAAAACGGCATGCTTCCTGCCTACCGGGTAGAAAAGAGGAAGCAGGTAAAAGAACAAGAAATAAATAGTTTGCATACAAAAATGTACAGTAAAATTCTTATTCTTTCATGTAGATAAGGGTTGAAACTACTCCAGAGGACAGTCAAGATTTAGAGAAATGTTCTAAGAACAGTAATTTAGAGATTCTTTGTTCAGTTAAAAAAAATACTGTGCTTTTTCAACACTGGTTAAAAAGTTCTTTGAGATCACTAATTCTCTGCAAACATAAGGGACACAATCAAAGAAAACATTTATGTGTTCTATTCTTTGATCAAACTGTAATTCATACCTGGTATAGATCAGCCATTATTGTCTTTGGTGATTTGTAATTTACTAGTTCAAAATTAGATTTATGCTGAACATTTCAATGGCACATTGTATTTGGAAAGCAACCAAGTTGTTTGATTAATGCTGGAACTACTGAAACTATCTTACAGATTCATGACCTGTGTTCCTATGTTGCAGTAGCCTGGTCCTCTCCTCTTGTTTTTTATAAATAACCTTCCTCCCACCCCAAGTAATATCGTTACTTCCTTGATAACATCTGCTAGGCTTTCCTATTCACAGTATGCTTGGCTCTCTCCCATATTCCCTAAATCCCAGCTGCTGGGGAAGGAGCAGCTTGTATAATAGCTGATTTCAACATAATACGTGTGCTGATTGAGAGATTGAACAAATCTAATTGTTGCTGAGCTTGTATGGCCACCTTTCCAATGGAGGTCTTATGCTGGGTTTCTGTTTCCTCTTTCCAGATGCCAATATTCTCCCATCTCTTAGCAACTTGTCTTCTAGGTGCCAAGCTCCCTGAAACACAGAAGAGTGGGCAAAGGTGGTGGCAATAGTGCATAGAAGAGTAAGAGAACTGCCAAAGAGATGGACAATCAGATATATTTAACCTCCTTATCAAAGCAAAATTTAAAAGGAGAATCAAGTGGCAGCAAGGGAGCAGCTTACGTGTGTGTGTCCTGGTCCACAAATGGAGTCCAAATTAGTGGCACCGACAGTGCCCTAAGAGCCTTCCCAGTATTTCTTAATTTTCTCTAAAGTAGCACCATTCCTTCCAGACCATCTGGAGCTACCTACAATACACCCCTTACTGACTGCTCCAGTGTCTTCCCCTACCCATGACCCATAGTCATGTATCTTCTCTCCCATAGTGACCTTACTCCCTCCAAGCCTTGCCCCCAGTCTTGGTCCTAGTCTCTACCCCAGAATCCCTCTTCTCAATCCTCTGGTCCCAACCCTTTCCACCTTCGCTTCTTCTGTGGGTCACACCTAAGCTCAGTGCCCCATACACATCCACCTATTTTCTCAGCAAGGTCCAGGTACTTTGATTTACATGGATAGGTCTGAGCTGATGGATTGCCCCTACCTTCTGGATTTGTTCCCAATAGTGACTTGGACCAACTTGTTGGTTCCTCTGACAGCTAAGCACTTCCCTTCGCTTGGGCTCATTGCTTGCTAACACAGATATTGATGTCCGAAGTGATTTTTGCAAGCGCAGAGGCCACTTCACAGAGCAGAAATTTGGGCTGGAGTAGAAGTGAACAATTGAGCTGATAGGGCTTCTGTGGTGATCAAGAAAGAGGAGTGCTTACTTTACAAGAGAAAATATTATGGGTTGACAAGTTTTACACACCAAGGGGAAGGCCAAGAAGGGCAATGATTGCTCTCTATAAATATTTCAAGAAGGTAAACAGCAGGAATAAAGATAAGTGTTATAGCCTAAACTATATTGCCAGCAGAAGTATAAACTGGCCATGAATTAATGTCAGTTCCAATTTAGTAGGATGGTTTTAATCCTCCAGGATTGAGGCTCCTGAAACAGTGTTACGAGAGCAACAAAAATATCCTACCTAGGTCTGGGTGAAATTTGTCACATCATGAATGAGACTGGGAGAGGCTCAGTCTCAACAGCACTGGGAGTCTGGTGCTTGGGGAGTACCACTAGCACACCAAATTTTTGTCAGTAATGCAGTGCCTTGCTGCATGCTCCCATGCCTGCCGGGGCTGGATGGAATATTCTAGATGGTTTTTAATAAATGCCTGGAACACTAATAATACCACTTTACTTTGTAGTATATCTATTTATTAATGTAACCTGCTATCATCTTTGCCTTTTTTTTCAGCAGCTGTGAAATGATTTGATGGTCTTAATTATTTTTCATAATAACGCCCAAATTCCTCTCTTGATTAGCTTCTGAGATGAGATTTCCATTTAGTATATATTCTCTAACTTGGTGTTTGGTTTCCCTGCTAATTATCTCACATTTTTTTTCTGTGTTAAGCTGCATTTGCCATCTGCTCATCCAGTCAAAAAATAATGGAAAACCTTTTGAATCCGATTGCATTCTCCTAATTACTGGTTCTGTCTCCAGTTGTGTTATTACCCACAGACTGAAAGATCTTGGGCCAAATAATTAATAAAAAACCCTGAGATTCCTTTGATTTTGGCTGAGCCATGCTGATACACACCAAGATCCTGATCTTTTGCTTTCTAGTGTTCTGTATTTTAAGTTCCCCATCTTTCAAAATATAAACATCTGAGTCCCACTTCTCTCAGTTTTCATACACAGTATTGACGCTGCATATCCCATGCTTAGACCAAGCTCCCACTGTGAATGAGTATTTCATTTAGCCATACACAGCAAATACTCTCTCCAGAGAATTCACATGAAGTTAGTAGCACTTCCAACGAGCTTCAATGTTTCAATAAAAATGAACTGAGCACTCATTTGTGGCTACACGTATGTGAACATTTGCAGATGTTTCGCAATATCAATGCTTACAGCATTAAAAAACCCCAAACCAATAATGTTTTAAGTTCTGATATGTATCTGTTCTTCTTTCTCTGTATTTATTGATTTTTTTTCAGCTTCTCAGTGTTTCTGTATGCCATTTTGGTGTAGGTACTTTTTAGGCCTTGCACTTGGATTCTGCGATGCTGTTACCTCCTGATACTTGTTACCTTACTGGGTTGACCCTGGCTGGATTCCAGGCAGCCACCAAAGCCTGTCTGTCACTTCCCTCCACAGCTGGACAGGGGAGAGAAAATATACTGAAGAGTTCATGAGTTGAGATAAGGACACAAAGAGATCATTCACCAAATACTGTCATGGGCAAAACAGGCTAGAATTAGAGATATTAATTAAATTTATTACTAACAAAAACAGAGCAGGATAATGAGAAGTAAAACAAAACCTTAAAAACACCTTCCTCCCTGCCTCCCTCCTTCCCAGCTCTACCTCATCCGCCAGCAGTGCAGGGAGATGGGAATGGGGCTTATGGTCACAGGTTGTTTCTGTCACTGCTCAGGGAGAGGAGTCCTTCCCCTGCAACCTGGGGTCCCTCCCACAGTAGACAGTTTTCTGTGAACTTCTCCAGCATGAGTCCACCCCACAGACAACAGTCCTCCCCAAACTCCTGCAGAGTGGGTCCCTCTGCATGCGATGCAGTCCCTCAGGAACAGGCTGCTCCAGTGTGGACTACTCTCTCCATGGACCTCCCACAGGGCCACAGCCTCCTCTCAGGCATCCACCTGCTCCAGTGTGGGTCTCCTCCATGGGCTGTGTTTGGATCTCTGCATCCCCATGGATCTCCATGGGCTGCAGGGGCACAGCTGCCTCACCATGGTCTTCACCATGGGCTGAAGAGCAATCTCAGCTCTGGTGCCTGGAGCACCTCCTCCCCCTCCCTCTGCACTGACCTTGGTGTCTGCAGAGCTGTTCCTCTGACGTGTTCTCACCCAGCTCTTGTCTGGCTACAATTACATCTGCACAATCACTGGCTTTTTTTTATTCTTCTTAACCATGTTATCCCGTAGGTGTTACCACCTTGGCCAGGGGCACATCCATCCTGGAGCTGTCTGGCATGGGCTCTGCTGGACATGGAAGAAGCTTCTGGCAGCTGCTCACAGAAGCCACACCTGTAGCCCCTCCCACTACCAAAACCTGGCCATGCCAACTAAATACACTTACTTGGTGAAAAGTATGTTATTTTGTGGGTTGATATCTTCAGTTCTAGTTTCTTGTTACCAAGTTCTTTCTCATGAAGACCATTCCTGTCCTTTTTTCCTGTCTGTATGTTTGTGTATCTTTTCCTAGAGTCTATATAGGAAAATATTTTTTTTCATGATAGACTCTTTTTTCCAAATCAGCTGAATAGGATTTTGGAGCTATTAAGCTATTACAGTAAGGCGATCTACCATGCCAACTATACAGAACTATTTATTTCTGCTGTGGAAAAAATGTTTCATATAAGCAGAACCCTTGTAAGTTGTTAGTTTGAGCAGTGTGACTAAAATATTGCGGCAAGGACATGAAGCCATACAACAGGTTTATTGCAACATTTGATCTTGTGCATTAGTACTACTAGCATTATTTTCAAATGCCTTTTTAAAAGCAGAGTTTGGGCTTCTAGTTAGCTGGACAAACAAGCTGAAGAACATAAGTTTTGAAACCACCTGAATTTCCTCAGGGCTACCAGTTCTTTCATATTCCTAATTATTTTTTCAATGGTAAGGTGCTATTGGTCTCTATTTTTCTGCGTACCTAAAAGAAATACCAGTTGAATGGGAATTGTAAGCATTGCATTCAGTGCCTGTAACTTGAGGCAATGCTAGCTTGGGCATTTACCTGAGGCTTTTTTTGAGAGATTATTTCTTCTCCCTTCTCAAATAAATTTAACTTTTTCCTATAAATACTAGTCTTTTACAATTTCATTAATTTATTCATGCTGCAACTTACTATTGCATTACCATAATCAAAAAACCCTAAGAGAGAGAGAGGAATTCCTCATAGTTGACTGAAAATTGGGTAAAGAGGAGGACAGAATAGATATTGTTACATTTCCTTTCCTTTACCTAGGAGTATCTAAGGACCTCCTAATCTGGGCCAACTTCAAAGCAGGCACATTTTAGTAAAATGTATAAAAGATTACTTTTTTCTGCTGAAATCAGTGTAAATATTTAAGTGTTTGCTTTTGTAGGTTTTGCATCACATGTAATTATGTGAAAGCATATAATTTTCCATCCAGAATTTTATTTTATTGCTGTGAAAAATCATTTGATTGATTATTTTAATCCTATAGAACGAGATGGAACTAAAAGTACAACCCTAGAGAAAATCATGTATGCCTTCAGAACATGGAAAAATATAGTGTATAGAAGAGTTTTATGAATATTCTCAAAGCATTTCAATTCCTTTGGGTAGTTTAGATATTAGATGAAATTTTGCTGGATTATTATGGAAATAGTAAAGCTAGGCTAGACAATTTATACTGTAAAACCTCATGTAAGACAAAGCATTTGTAAGTCTAATAGATAGAATTATGTCATTACTAGTACATCATACAATTAGTTCATGAAGTCTGTACAGTTGTTCAAAGGGCCTGAAATGTTAATGGCAAATTATATATATTAGGAAACTTGTTTATGTTTAAGCTCCATCTTAGCCAATGTTATGTTTACTGCTTTTCAACCACACCTGAGGTACAATAGTTTTTCAAGTCAAACAGCAATTGTCTAATTATATCACCCAATAACTACAATGTTTTAAATAAGAAAACTTAGATAAATAGTCCTGAAAAATTGCTATGATAAATCATGTTGTTATTGTTTTTTTAAGGATGAACTGTTACACCTGAATGACAACAAATTTCACACGTGTGTATATCTGTTTTCTGTTGATTAGTAATTCAGGGGTGTTTCTGTTATTAAGAGAATTTATAATGCTAAATTTGTTAGCATTATAAACTAGTCATTTGTGTCATCTATTTATGAGTAACTTGTGTATTATTTATAATTTCACTATTGTAAGACAGATCCTAACTTTTTCATTACTTGTCTCCTGCTAGTAATTCAATATTATCTTCTTGTTAAAAATAATCTCCTTAGTTTTAAATTTTCAGGAATTTTCCCCCTAGTTACATCTTGCAAATAGTTTGATGGAGGCCAGTAAAATTGTGGTAATCACGTGTGTGTTTGTAATTTCTAAACTCATGGTAGTTCTGCAGATAACCTCACTTAGGTGACTGTTTAGGGGTCAGCCAGCAGTGTTTAGTATACTTATCTAAAAGAAACGGCTGCATTAACAACAAATTTCTCAGGATTGAAACAAATTTTTTCCCTTTAAATATTCTGTCAGAAAAAGACCGAGGGTGGCACTTTTTTGGCATGACTTTGAACACTGGATCATAAAGAGAAACTATTTGATCAATCTGATTTTTCATTTTTGGATGTAAACTTACTTCGAGTGTCTTCTAAGAAAGTAGAGAACAGTGACTATGATTATCCTAAAATTGAAAGAGGCAGTTTCAGTAGATATTTTATTTAATGCGTTTCGAAAGAAAAAAAAGGTAGTTCTAAAGAACAGGGAGAAACTGGTATGGCTTTAAACTCAGTTGACTAATCTGAGAAGTTATGAGTATTTAATATGGACTAGTGTATTTTCTGAACTTCTTTTTTCTCTCTCTCAAAAGTGAAGTGTAATTATACAACTCCATTTTATGTTTGACACAACAAAATGTTTATTTTCCAAAAGGCAGTAACATTCAGTTGGGACTATTAGTAGTATCCTGTCCTTAGGCTAGATTGGTCAGTGGAAGTTTGCTCCAAAGATGATAATGCCAGTGATTTGTATTTAATTAGCTGAGTATATTATACATTAATTTAATCTTGAGAATTTCATGAGGGTTTCAATATATCAATAACAGTGTCTAAAATACTTACAAGGCTTGTGCTGGGATTCTAATTTTGGTGCTGTTTTAAAAATCAGACAAAAGCATCCCATATGAGTTTTGTGTGTTTACACTTCAGGTTCCCTGAAGTTTCTAAATGACATATAGAAATCTGTGATCCTTAGCAGTTACAACTATGGTACAGTGCATGTTAACAATCTGTATTTTGACCTTTCAATGATTGTGCTCTGTACATAGACTCCTAATACTGCAGATTTGGACTTCCTTGTAGCTAGCTATTAAAGCAATCACCAGACCATTGCAAAAGCATAAAGGAAGTGAAGGTCAAACCACTGGCAGTGAATTCTAGCTTGCTGCAGTAATCTAAAAGGTAATGCTAGCTGGAAGAGGTACCACTTGCTGTGTACATGATGCACTGAAGAAAGCAAGGGACTCATACAGCTGGAAAGATATAGTGATTTTTAAATCTGCTGTTATAACTTTGCTTTTGTCCATTTAAAGTTGAATTAATTAGTGCTTCTGCAAAAAGATCGGATTATTTTTCAGTCATTGAATTCCGTATCTCAATTTAGCTTAAAATATCTTTTGCAGTCTCAACTCCTATTTCTTTATTGCAATTCTACATCTTTTTGTTAAAGGATTTATCTATTATGATTAATGTTAATTCAGTTGTAACTGGAATTTTAGGTTGGTTTTGTTTATCAATGCTCATAAGGAATCTTCACTATACAAAACCACCCATAAAAAGTTTCCAGATGTGTTCAGTTTTACACTTTGTTCCAGCATAGGGGCTTTGTACAAGTGTGGGTGAATACTTCACCAGAAAAAAGTTGGGAGCTTGAAGTTGATGCTTTTTACAGAAAACAGCAAACATTTTTTTTCCTGTTTAGCTCACTGGAAAGTTTCTATAACCCCAAATAAATCTTTAATTTCTATTGTAAAAGCTAAAATTAAGCATTCATTTTTTTTTGAGCTTAGGTCCGAATCCTGCAATGAGCTCTTTGTGCCTTTGTAATGGTTAAGATAAAGGCCACATTTGTGTATCCAGTGAGATGGAAGTGTTTTAAATCATCATCACAATAGACTTTTTTTCCCGAGAAAGTTTAAGATGGAAAAGTAAGGATATTTTCTGTAAGTCCACTTTCAAATTTTTCCAGATTGGCTTTATTAACACTTATTTCTTTGGCAGCAAATACTATATAGCATAAACAGATTTTGGTTTAATTTCTTAAAATCAGTTTTAGTGCTTCACACTACATTTGTGCTTCTGTATTTGCTCTCCAGAAGACATTGTTTCTGATGGAGAGTAGAGACTATATGGAAGCTCTCCTCCTGATATACGCAGATATTTAGAAATATCATCAGATCTCAAAGACGGGTCAATGCAGACATCCTCACAGTTTCAGCTCAGTGCTCTTGTAAACTTTGTTCCCCTCAGCCTGTATTTAAGAAGGAACCCATAGTGGATTCTTTCTCAGGACAGTGGAAAAGTCTTATACAACCGATCAGACCTTGAGCTATGGTTTCTAGCTGCTGGTAGACACTGCCTGGCACGTCAGAATTTGCTGCTGTAAATGTCCTTGAGTAGTCATTTAGCATATGAGGTCACTGCTTATTTGGGACTGGATCAGGTCAAAGCTTTAAAGTTGGATATCACAGTCCTTTTGTGTTTGAATTTGGACCTAGAATTAGCACTTTTATAAAGACTTCAGAAGTGTATCTGTAGCAATGAAGGCTGACTGCACACTGGACAGCATCAGTACAGCTAGCAGGTTAAATTGAGTGATTGTTCCCTCCTTTTTGGCACTTCAGATACTGCAATTGGAGAAGGGCCAGTTCTAGCCCTTGCCCCACCTCCGCCCTAGTATAAGAAACACAGACATTTTGGACTATGTCCAGAAGATGGCCACTAAGATGGGCAGGGCACTGAAGTATATGATGCACAAGGAGACAGTGAAGAGACCTGAATTTGTTCATCCTGAGGCTGAGGAAGCTAAGAGGAGAACAGAGCTAATTCCTGTCCTCAGCTGCTTAATGGGTCATTACAGCCAGATGGAGCCAGACTGTTAATGGACACGCACAGTGTAAGGACAGGAGGGAACAGATAGAGGTTGCAGCAAGGGAAATTTTAATTAGATGTGAGGTATAAACTCTTCATTGTGAGGGTAGTCAAACACTGGAACAGTTGCCCACAGCGACTGTTAATTTTCCTTCCTGGTGGATTTTCAAAACTTGAGCAGGCAATGCCTTGGGAAACGTAATGTTTCATTGAAATTGACAGTGCTCTGCTTTGAGGGATAAACTCTGACCTCAGAATGTCTCGTCCAATCCATACTGTCCTGAGTTGGTATACATTACTGACTTCATATGAAGGACATCATTCAAGTCTTGCCCAGATATGGACACATTCCCTTCAAATGCTTACATATTTTTGTAGACCCTTTGTATTTCAAGTTACCTCCTTAAATTTGTTTTTAAAGTAAAATCCCCACTCCATTTAGATGCTTTCTAAATCTGATTCCTATATGAAAGCAAAAAAAGGAGAAACGAGTGATATAAATCAATTTAACCTTCAGTATACCAGAGTATCAGAGTACATGATCTACCCTATATCTGTGCCATCCTATCCTATATTTTTTGCCACTTATCTATATGGTTTGTTGTTATATCATTCTCAGCTTGGATTTGTATCATTTTTATTTGTTCTTATGAGGCTCTGAGATTATTGGTGAAATCTCTTAAAATGAGCAAAGTGGAAAAAGATAGAAAAAAAAAAGACAGAAAATAGAGGAATGATGATATATAGCCTGGGTAGTTTTGGATTAGTATACTATTGACCCTGAGTTGAACTCCAATGACACTTGCTTTGATTGCAGAAGGCTTTTGGAGCAAGCAAGGTGCAGCCTGTCTTCAATTTTGTATTTCACAGCATTCTCGTGGGTCATCACTCCTACAATTCTTGATCATCACCCTTACCCTCCTTCGTATTTTTCAAAAATATGCTACAATGTAACTAGGGGGTGGTGAGTTTCTTAGCCTTGTCTTTGAGGGATATTGTAGTAATATGTATTTAAACCCGATGGTGTGCACTAGCCAAGCTCTCACTCAGGACCAGACTCAACACCTGAACTCAATTGTTATTCAAGTAGAGTTCAGGCCACCTCAACCTAAAGTGCTCATTAACCTCCTACAAACAGCTGTAGCTGCAGGGCGGGCACAAACCCTATAAATCTAGCCCTGGGAGGAGCCAAGGTTGGGGTGGTTGTTTCTGGTTGCTGTGTGTTGCTGGAGCTCTGCTCTGAGAAATCATAATCCAAGACTCAGAAGACTGCATAAATGAAGGCAAGTGGTGACGGCTCGACGTGATACCACCACACAGCGNATTGTTATTCAAATAGAGTTCAGGCCACCTCAACCTAAAGTGCTCATTAACCTCCTACAAACAGCTGTAGCTGCAGGGCAGGCACAAGCCCTATAAATCTAGCCCTGGGAGGAGCCAAGGTTGGGGTGGTTGTTTCTGGTTGCTGTGTGTTGCTGGAGCTCTGCTCTGAGAAATCATAATCCAAGACTCAGAAGACTGTGAGCTCTGGTGCAGGATATGACTTGCTTTAACCTTCACTACAAATGCCACTGAGGAAGAATGACAAGAAATACATATGGATTTGCTCTTTATGAACCTATCACCTGGTCTTTTTTGGACTCATTTATTTGGGGTATTTAGACTCTCCACTTGGATAACTGTGCATTTGAAATGTGGATCAGAAGTGTGCTAAAGCGCATCCTTTTTATTCCGATGTTCATGGCTGCTCCTCTGAAAAGAAAGCATTTGTGTCCAGATCACCAAGAAAAACATTACCTCCTTTTTTATTTCTTGAGTGGCTAATACTTTGCTTTTTATTGCTTCAGTTATTTTTGTTTTCCTATGAAAATATTTGATTGTCTGATCCCATATTTTTTTTTTTCTGAAGTCTCTTTTGGCTTGGTTAATACATGTGTAATGTGTAAACTCCATATGGAGAAGGATCGGATGTGCAAGTACTGTGAATAGGTTCTGGCATTTCTTTGAGCGAGCATGAACCTTATATTTTTATCTGTGGAAAATAATGGTCTCTTAGTTGTTGCTTTTTGCATTTTGTTGGATGTCCGTTCATTTGCTCAAAAATATACCAAGTTTGCTGCCAGGCTGGTTGATTTTCTTCAGCTTTAGGCTCACTCTATTTTAATAATGGCTATTCTGTATTCTATTTTTATTTAAAGTTCTTTCAGTATCTTCACTTCTCAGGACTACTCATTTCCTTTGCTCTCTCTTTCCCAGCATAGCCCAGCTGCTAGTCTCTCACAGGCAGCTGAGTTTTTTCCTATTGTATTTTTCCTATTCTTCAAAACTTTAGTAGCTATTTGATTTTCCTAACCTCAAGGCCCAGTCTGAGGCAGTAAAAGGGCTTTAGTTATAAATACCACAGTTGAAAGGAAGTATTCAAGAAAGCTGAAATTGCAAGTGCAAGGGAATCTCATCTTTAGAATGGTCATACCATGATCAGCAGTGAGAGGCAGGCAGGAAAGTAGGCTCTTACACTCAGCAAGAAGTGCTTGTAGGAATAGTTTCAAAGGAATTAAATACATTCATTTGCTATATCCACAACAACTCTAAACAATTGTTGTGATTATATTTTTCAGCATGTTCTGCACGATGAGGTGACTTACTTTTCTGGGTTAGAAAAGAACCACAGAAAAACAAAGCAAGTTTCAAGATAGACAGATATGTTTACATATAGATACCCAGATGTAAATGTGTAGTTTTCTTTTGCTTGAAGTTATTTTCATTTCCTCTATGACTGTTCATGGAAATGGGCCCAAACAACATCTGAGTGCAAAAACACTTGCTTTCTCTTCCTATTGTGCTGTTTATCAGCACTCAAAATACTATAAGAAATACAGTGTTTTGGTGTAGCATCGTTTTAATTATTTTTATCACTTTATAGTTTCAAACAAGAAGTTGTAAAAAGCACCTCAAATGCTTTGTGGACTTGATTTACATGGATTACATGAATAGGGCTTGTACTGCAAAAGTGCATCAACAAAGTATCCCTGACTTAATTTCATTCTTACTATGGCAACTGATCCAGGTACCTCTAGTCAAATTTCTGTTGAAAAGGATGGGTGATATATCATTTGAGTAAAGAAAATAGTGCTGCCTTAAATTAGGCCGATCGCAAAATGTAAGAGATTGTCATAGGGTAAATATTTTGCTGTGCCAGGCAGTCAAAGGGTTTTGGCCATGAACTGTATTCAGTGTGGGGCGCTTATACCTTTAGGACATGGCTAAGTTGGAGAACAGCAAAGATGAGTATTACACACCATGACTGAGAGAAAAACTGAGGAGTTAGAACAAAGAAAAAAAAGAACCTTAAGGAAATGTGTATCAATTAGATATTATTATTTTTTCCCGGAGTGCATGAAACATTTTATTCTCCATCTGAATATGGAGGGTTTTATTCCCTGTCATTGGAGGCTTTAAAGAACATTTTAGAAAAAAATCTATAGGTGAAATTTGTAGGGCTTTGTAAAAGAAAAGGCTAGTTGGTTTTTGTAGATGTTTCTCAATACCTTACCTAAATGGGTGACTGAACACGGAGCAGGAGACCTCCAAAGGATTTGCTCCTTTGTGCAACAAAGTGCACAAAGTGTGGAACAAAGAGGATATTGTGAATGGATAGTCTTGGTGGGCATGATAAAATCTTGCCGTTTATCCTACAGGTCTGTCACATTGATGTTTCAGCAGATGATACTGTGCAATGGTGACATGTCAACGGGGGGAAAAGACTAGTGATAAAGCAAAAGGTGTAGGAGAAAATATACATGTGAGGAGAGATGGAAAACGTAGTTCATAATACTGTCAGTTTTTGTTGGTGCTGTTATAGCTATGTTTAGATATAAATATTGGATTAAACTCCTTAAAATTATTAGTTTCACAGTTGAGCCTTAAATTATGCTTTGCTTTTCAGCTGCACTAAATCTCAATATAATGCATGGCTACTCTATATCTCTTTCAGTGTCACAGAGTTCTGTTTCATTAACATCAGTAAAATGATGTAAAGAGACTGATGACATAGTGTGCTGATGGAAATGATGAAACAGTTGTGTTTCTTGCCATTAGAATCAAAGTCTAAAGAACTATCTGCTAAATTTCCTCTTGAAAATTGGTCTATATTTTCTTCATTATTATTATGCATAAATGAAGGGGGGGAAGGCAAACTGATTGTTTTCTGTGGGGCAAACCATATTTCCATATTTCTATGTGAAACAAATATTTTCCAGTTTTCATCTGATGCACTGAACTTTGGATTCAAATAGGAAGTGATATTCAGTAATTGTATGGTGCTATCTGCTTTATTTGGCCAATCAGTAAATAGATTTAGTGAGGGAAAAAAGGAAAAACAATAGAGAAATATAAGCAATAGAGAACATACATGTTTCTAATTGAAATTTAAAATAATACAGGCAGCACAGAAGGGCTCTGAAGGGTATCTGGAAGTATCAGATGAAAAGAGAGACAGAAAGGCATGTTACAGAAATGAAGGGGAGATACAAAACTGGATATGTGTTGTATTATTCAAAGGTTAGTCAGAAGTGCTGACCTCATGCATTTTCTGAATGGAGTGCTGAGGTGACAAGTTATCCCCAGCACTGCTTCTCACTTTTGCATATTATTTCTCACCATATTGTCACTTCCATAAAATCTAATCAACTCATCCAGATTGGACTCCATAATCTGGATAAACCCCTGTTGAGTGCATATTGCACAGTAAAGTGTAGTGTTAAATACCTTCAAGTATTTTCTTTAACTAAAAATATTACTGATAGGTGGTGTCTTAATCCTATTACGTTATATAGCTTGCATGGATATTTTGATTTGTAATTTTTTTAATGGCAATTTTGTGTATTTCATCTGGCCCTTACATTGCTTTCCTTACTGTACCTCTTTATAGTAGATTTGATTGTACGTGCACCAGCCGTACAAGAAAAGTATATACAAGGAACGAAAGGTTAACATGTTTAGCAGAATAATTTATTTTCTCTCTGATTTAAAATTGAATGTTGAACTTAGCTTTTTTTTTGAGAAATAATGTTGGCATTTATATGTCTGGGTTTATTATTTTTAGTTGTTCTTATCTTTTAGGTTAGACAAGAAAAACTATAAAAATGAAATACATTTCATAATATTTAGAGGGAAAAAAGATATTGTGTCTTCATGATAAATTTGTTTCTTCATAAGATCTTTCTTATGACCTATTTTGTCAGCAAGTTCTTGTATCTAGGAAGATTATTTCTGTTGCCTAGACAGTTTCAAAATGACAGAATGAGATTAATAATATAAATACAGGTTTTCCTTGTTCTATTGATTTATTGGGTCCTAAATCTCTGAACACTCACCTATATTAGTCATTTTACTATTGAGAGCTATCAAAAAAAGTTACTCAGATGTGTGAGTGTTTGCAAGAAGGAGCATCTTTGTTAAGTGCAATTGATTAGCAACATACTACAAAGAAAGAATACCTCCGTGAAAGTATCACTGTAATACTTTGGATGGATCAGATACATACAGACATAATCCATTCCTAGTAACTGTGCAAGGGAGAGGCTTAAGAAATATCTTTGTCTGAAATTTGGTCATGTCCCTGCTTCTAGTCTCTGCTTCTGTTCCATCTGCTTCCACATTTTATCCACCATGGGTGTAGAAAAGTTACTTGTCTGAGGCTGTAATTTCATGTGCATTAGCACTGCTATAATAGGTGGGAGACTTGTGTCAGGGGGTTCATCTTATTAAGACTTGATATACCAGTTTATGTTTTCCTGAATGAACATGGATACCAAGCTACATATGAGTGAACAGACAGTATTCTCATTGCAAACAGGTGAAGTGCGTGCTGGGCTATGTCAGGATGAGAATGATTAGCAAGTTGAGGAGGTTATTACTTTCCTCTGGTTCTGGATGGAGCAAAAGTCGCTTTGGCAGTGCTGAGTAAAATAACAAGGAAAAATGGCCACAAACTGCAGATCAAGAGATTCAAAGACAGCTTATTGAGGCTGATGCAGCACTGGAGCAGGCTGCTCATTGAGATTGTGGAATCTCCATCCTTGGTGACTTTCAGGACTTGACTATTAAGCCTCAGCAGAGTTGAACTTGTGTTGCCAAAAGCCCTTCTCTGCTCTCAGAGGGAGGCTGAACTAGTTCCCTGTAATAACATTTCTCTTTTGCAGTGAATGTTATTATGAAGCCTAAGACCTTTTACAACATAAAAAAATAAAGTAATGGGTAATTAAAAAAAAGGTGACTTCTTGATTTTGATTTCATGCTACGTAAGTTTCTAAGGTGGATTAGGTGGCTGTTTCTTTCTGCTCATTGGTAAATTTTTTGAGACTAGTTTAGATTTTGAACACTAATGCTGATATACTAAACTTTGGGTGAGATGGATCTAAGCCTAAATAATGTAATTTCACCTGACGGAGTGGTAGCTTTTTACACTGTTGTCATGTCCTCATTGTTGTCATCTGCCCCCAGAACCGTAATTAAAATTAGAAAAAAATTTAAATTAGTATGGGTGTTTAGTATTGAGCCATCTTCCAGAAAGATCTTTTCTACTAAGATACAGCAACTTCATTACAGAGAAAAGAAGTTAAAATAAGTGTCAAGTCATAGCTTCTTAACAGAATTTTAACTTTCTGTATTTCCATATAATGTAAATCTACCAGTGATTGGTTGCCATGTGTATGTTTTATGTGCTGTGGTTTTGGAAACTGAGGGCATGCAGTCTCTCAACAGCCATAGAATGTACAGATCTAAACAGACTGTATAGAGAAATAATTATTTCTGTCTCTCTCACACACACAGGCTCTGTGGAAAACAGGGCTCTGTACAACCTCCTTGTCATGTTGTTTACATGCCTACTAGAAGTGGTTGTGTTTTTATTTGTCACTCAATCTGTATGTGTCAAGCACAATGACAAGGGTATGTAGTCTCCCCACCCCAGTGGCAAGCTAAAGCAGAGAAATTTATAAACAGAAGCTTACTGATGAATTATCCACATCCACAAAGTCTGTTTTTCACTAGTGTAGAGAGAGACATGCTGCTGTCAGTTTGAAATGATTCCCAGCCTCTGGAAGGCATAAAAACAAAATTCCCCCATGGAGTCTCCCCAGGCATGCTGAGATAGGGGGACACTTGGGTTGCTGAAAGATATGGGACCTTAAAGAAACATTTGAAAAAAGTCCAAAAAAGCAGTAGTCTGGCAGGATAGTGCTGACACCTCTCTAGCTTTTGACAACTTTCTGGCACTAATCATAGCTGCAAGCCTTATTTTGCGGGTAGACTATCTAGCCTGCTGCAGACTTGTAATATTGGCACTAATTTATGTTTATGAGGAAAAAAGAGGGAAACTAGTAATTTGTGCTGTTGAGTGGGGACCTTTGGAAGATGGTGTTTGGAGGTGAAAAATATGTCAGGCAGACTCCTT
The DNA here is from genome assembly GCA_013398055.1 of Ifrita kowaldi. Lineage (NCBI taxonomy): Eukaryota > Metazoa > Chordata > Aves > Passeriformes > Cinclosomatidae > Ifrita > Ifrita kowaldi. The sequence continues at coordinate 22,997 of VZRS01007080.1, forward strand.
GGATTGTAAAACACTGGTGAAGCAGTTGTTAGCAGAACATAGAGGATCAAAAAAAAAGTCAGAAGTTCAGAAACCAAGTCTCACTTGTTCTTCCTTATCAATCAGGATAACAAACTGAACGCAGGCAGACAGCCCATCTCAGTAAAACCTCAGAAAGTCTTTGAATTAAATGTGAAAAAAGATCTTCTGAGCTGCTTCCTCTGCATCACTTCATCTTGTGGCCAGTGCATTTTTCATCCAGCAGTGAAAGAAACTGGCTTGACTTACCTGTGACCAGGCTTTCTGTGCTCTTCACTGGAGGTTTTCTCAAGCCTGCTGTTGGGGTGTTGTTTCTAGTTTGTCAGCTCTGCTGGGGACACTGATGAGTCTGTTGATACAAGCTTTGGCTAGTGTTTCATGGTGTTGAACTCCATCAAATTTCATTCCTCTTATCATGCAACTTCATGGTGTTCTAAAAGTTGTGATCCACCTGTCAGCAGCACAGCTGCCTGGTAAAACTTTTTTTCCTCATTCCTCTCCCACATGCATGCCACAGCTTCTAACAGTAGAAAAATCCCAGTGATTAACGTATTTAAAATATATGAAAGATGTAGAGTCAAGTGGCATTATAACGGTGGGTTACTGTGAGACAGCTTCTTATGTGTCTGGAGAAAGTACTACTGAATAACTGGCAGTGTCACAGCAGCGCTATAGAGGCCAATCTGCTCAGTGCACGTGTTTGTGGTTCATTTTGTATTTTTCTGTCATTTTTTGCCTTTCAGTGAAGATCACAGCTAAAGTCCAATCTTCTATTTGCTATTCAAGGTGGACATAATTTCAGCAAGCTTTTGTAGTGGACTTTTATTTGTCAGGCATGTTAAACTGCTTTTTGTACTGATTTTATGTTAAAATGTATACACACACTTGTGTGTGTGTGCCTCCATATATATTTGCTTCAGCGTATTTGTTGCTGTTGGATATGTCATTTTTCACCTGAGGGTTAAAATGAAGATTTCAGAGATTTGTGATATAAAATATACTGTACTTTCTTGTTCTAGTAGGACTTTTACCAGTATATCAGAATTATCTGTCAACATGATTACATTCCCTGGAATTTCAATTGATTTTGGTATTTGGATTCTGAACAGTAGCTTTGTTCTACAGCTTGATACTGACTCCTGAAGCAGCTCGGTATCAAGAGATACTTCAAAATATTTCTTCCATGTGTCCATATATTTGTACATTGGACAAAATAGTTTTTAAGACAACCAACTTCCAAATAGTGGTGTGTAGATAAAATAGTAACTGCGCATTTAGAGATTGTATGTTTGTTATGATGGAGTTTTGTTTCCTTCATTTCTATACTTGAATATTTTGCAGAGTATAACTGTACATTTGAATGACTGTTTGACTTCTCTTGCCTGGGAGGACTTGGGAGTCTTTCATGAGAAAGGAATATAACTGTCACTATTACTGTTTGCTACCTCCAAAAGTAAAATATTAGCAGGCTTAAACTTTTTATTTGAGTGACTGTTGTCACTGCAGTATTGTACATATAAAAATATGAAAAACTCATGTGGAAGCAAAAAGTCCTGCTACATGAATGCAATCAGCTGGTCCCTGAAGGTGATAGTTATATAAATGTAACTAAACATTTATATAGTTCTATTTTAAAATTCTTCCTGCAAAAATCCTTTTTAAAAAAATTATTTTGCAACTCTTAAGAAATGTGTGCTGAAAATACAATTGCATTTTTTGTGCTAACTTTGAGTTCTCGAAGTTTTGTTATATTTGGATATAATTATAACATCTTAAAATAAAGAAATTATAATTTTCTCTTTTTCTTTGCAGAGTCACAGTGTACACTCTGTGGGGAGCCTGAAGGTGAGTGTGTTTTCCTACTAATATTTTTCAAAGCAGCTAGAGGTGAACACTTGACTGTAATGATACTTGTGTACAATAGATTGGAAATAGTACATGAATGATGGAAACTAATGAAAGACATTCTACCCTATGTTAGATACAAAAAAAATTATTTGAATTAAGCTGAGTAAAGCACAGCACATGCTCCAGGCAGAAAATATCTTAAGGGAAAAATATTCCATTAGAACAAATTGAAATATTTACTTCTTATTCTTTTGTGTGTTTGTCAGATTAATTTGGCAGTAAGTGAGAGTGTAAAAAGACATTTAAGGACATCAATTTGAGCATGGAAAACAAAGAGATTGGACATAAAAGAGAAATGAAAAATATTTTTAGATTTGATATTACATTTACAGAGAGGCTAACACATTTTAGCAGATGAAGTGAAAAAATACTTCTTCTGAAATAAAGATAATTAAGCAGTAACTTACGCAGCTCAAATACGTGTCCACATGACAATGTTGGTTTGTTTTGTTAGGGTTTTTTCCACGTGACTAATTAAATGCCACGATGAGACCCACATTTTACTTAAATGAATGCTGAAGCAATGACATTATGACTTTTAAAGTCGGCTATTATTGAGGAAAAAATCTCTAGTTTATTTATTTATTAACATTGGTGCTGTTTTAAAAAAAATGTTAAAATGTTGACCTTAGTTTGAAATCAACCACCTGGAGTCTTTCTAAGAAGCAGAGTTCAAAATAGTCAATGTAAATCCTGAAGTGAAGTACACGAACTAAAAAATAAAATTATAGATTCTAAGCTGTTTCCAAAGACATTCAGCTTTATATCTTGAATAGTTGCTGAAAAAAGTTTCATCTTCTAATGTTTTTTAAATTTAGGAGGGAGAAATTACTAAGATATGAAGCCTGGAAGTAGCAGGCCTTGAGACCTTGCATCTAGGGAAATAACTCAGTATATTAAATAATAATTACCTCCTTCTCCTTTGTTATCTACTGACAAATAATTATTTTAGAAGCTTGTTTTGACTGTATTCCTTTAATAAACAGTCAATTGTAGATTTTTTTATTTGCTTTGTCCTTTATTTGATAAATTTATAATAGTACAGATACATGTATGAAAAGGAAAAATGAGATTGGTGTTTGTTTGCCTTTCATGAGATATTTCTCTCCTGATAAGTTTGGTCAGCTTTAAAGTTATGCATTGGATTAGTTCTGTTTTATTATATGCTGTGCCTGCTTTGTAACAATAGCTCTCCTTTCTTTTCATTACTGCTCTTTCATACCTCTTCAGCATTGCTAATATTATTAAATATATACGGACTTTGTAAAAAGAGAATTAAAAAAAGAAGGGTAATATTTTTTTTAACATTTATATGACTAAAAACCCACAATCAAAAGATAACTGTATGTATTCCTGTAGGAACAGGCCTCAAGAACATAATGTTCAGTTTTTGGCTATACAGAAGTGAACTTTCCCCAGGAGTGAATGTCTCTGGATCACCAGTCTCTCCTCTAAAACACAGTATTAGTGGAATGCTAATTATTAATTCTCTGCCTCAGTTTAAAAAATATTGACATAAGTGTCACCTTAGATTAGTGACAAGACTTGGAATCTGAACTTTTTTCCTTGCCAGATTAGCACAAATTCTTATCTAACACTGAACATTCACAGAAGTTTGATATGTGATTTTGTGATGAAGAACTGGTTGCTCTGTAGATATGACTTTAGTTTTTAGAAGGCCATTCTAAGAGAAACTTCGCATCTCTGTTGTATAAACCTAAACAAAACAAAAAAAAACCCTCAAAAAATATCCTTTTCCTCTGCAATGTTCTATAAATTTTGCTATGGTTTCATCATAGATTAAGAGAAGAGAAGAACTGAAAAATCAAGTTTTTGCAGTGTTCTAAGTATAATTTCTGACTTTCTCTGTAGCTTTCTTCAGAAATTTGAGATACTTTGTGGCTTGTAGTTTGGATTTTTGGAATTTGATGAAAATTCAGAGAATATCACTTAAAGTTAGATACTGTTTGCCTCCAAGTTCCTTTTTTTCCTCCTCCTTATCAGATAAAAAAACCCAAAGTTCATTAAGTGCCTTAAAGTACTTCGCTATATCAAGGTGAATTTGCAGAGTTGTAGACAGACATGCCACAGTGCAGTCCTCCTATACTAGTTTCCAAAGTGTTAAGCAGAGATTCATTTGAGAAATAGTAGATGTGGGGAAATCTCCCCAGCCTGGCTGAGAGGAAGACAGTGTTTCCCATCTTATGTCTTCCAAGTTCCTCTGAAGCTGTTTATGCCATTTCTTGAAAGACCTGCAGGCAGCTAGGTGTGAGTTTCTGATCATGTTCTGCTTTCTGTACCAGAGGTGACAGAATGGAAGCATTTTGCAAGCCTCAAATTCTGCCTGTCCAATTGGTCAACTGCAGTCTCACTGTTCTTTTTATTGTTCATCCTTTCTCTAACCATCACTCCCCTTTCAAGACCAGCGGTTTTGTCCTGGATTATCTAAGTGTCATAAAAATGACTGTGTAAAACAGAGCTCTTTGCTGGGGGCACTTCGCCAAGTTTTTAGCTGTTAGTGCTGCACTGCAGGAAGCAAGTGCATTTATCTGCATATACGTTGTTGCACAGGTGAGGGGCAATGTGGATGCATATTTTGTAGAGTGAAAATGTATCAGATATGGAAGGAGGATATAAATTACGAGAGTAAAGATTTCTCATTTCAGTGTTTTGCCTGGGAATTTGTGGTTGTGTAGTTAAATGTGTCATGTGTCCTCCTTTTCATTTATCTAAAGAGAATGAGTTGGACAAAACCGAGATCTCTGTTTGAGAGTAAGCCTTTGTATGAGCTGCAAAGACTTGTGTGTTCTGTTTCAAAAATCATGGGTTTGCTGTGTTATTGATAGTGTGCCAGCTACCATTCCTCTCAGTGTGGGATATTTGAAGACCGTCTTTTTTTATACTGGGAGGAAACTAAAGTTGCCAAATCCTATTAGTGTGGCTACTTCAAGCTGATCCATCTTCTGGAAATGCAAGAGCAGCAATGACATGTTTTCAGAGAGGTGACAACAGCTACCTTTGGTGAAGTGATCTGCAGTTGACAGATTATGTTGTCATGGTAAACATTGTTGGGTTATTCTTTGCTTTATTCCTGCTCAGATTTTAAGTGAGGAGAGCATGTTACAGGCGCGTGTCTAGCTCAGTCTTTGTGACCGCTGAAGTACTCTGTTAGACACACCGGTGTAGTCATGAGAAGTTTCAGGAATAGGTATCCCCATTAATGCTCCAGCAGATGTTTCTGCTCTTTCTAAATCTTTGTACTTATTCACAGAAGGTTTTAGAAGGACTATATGATCAAATGTATTTTTCTATATTATCAAAGCAGAAAATAAGAAAACTTTTGGTGGCAGCTAAGGTTTCAGTAGACCACTCTGTCTTCTCAAAGCCTATGCAAATGAAAGCCTTTCTTCCAGGCATTTTTAATATTCTTCATAACTCCAGTAGCATCTTATTCTTTCTCTAATTTGTCCAGGTAATTCAGATTCTTCCTCAGTGTCTCAGATCTCTTTTGAGCTGTGGTATACACCCACAGTTTGAATTAAGTTCACCCTTTTTTTTTTTTTTTGCCAGTAACTGGCACAAGAACTGATTGGTGTTGTTAGACTTGCCGGGTTTGTGGAAGCAAACTTTAAATAGTGAGCCTTTTAATTAGTAAAAGAAATATTCTATGCAAAAGGAGACCTTAGAGGAGACCTATTCCTTAATGTATCTCACATTGCATATTGGGGTTTTATTCCTAAACTTGCTCTTCTTTTATTTTAAACAGTTAAGAGTTCATGTGGCCAATGCATAGATACTGCATGACTCCAAGTATCAAAAGATCCAGAAATTTCTCACAATTATATTTTATCTGATAATAAATCCAATTGTCGGAAGATAAAGTTTTTTTTACTGTTGATTTAAATTTTTCAGCTAAGATGCCCACATAATTTTGTCTTTCTCTGAGAAAAAATAAGTTTGTGCAAATTTTTTAGCAGTTACAAGAATGCTAGCATATGTCACAGATTTACCCTTACAGAAGTTGATGTCAGTTAATTGTAGAAGGATTTTTAATATGATTAATAGTGGAGGATGAATTTAATTTATTTTTATTCTAATTTTATTTAGTAAAAGAAGTTTTGAATGTTCTGAAATAAAAACAAATTGTACTGTTTAATTATATTTGCTCGCAAGTTGCATAAAATATAAAGTAGAATTTGGGAAATACAAGAAACATTAATAAATAGTTGACAGTAACAACAAAAAACTCTATATTCCTTGATGAAAAAAATGTCTTTTTCAGAAATGTCAGTGTTACACAGATGTATTTATTTCAGGTGCTATCAGCTTTGGTGCCTTCTGTGCTCTGGTTAGTGCTAGTGTGTTGGAGTTTGGGGGGAAATAAGTCTGGTTTTTTGCTTTGTTTTGTTGGTCTGTTTCATTTTGTTTGGATGGGGGTTTTTGTTTGGTTTTGTTTTTCTTCTTTAAATAAAGGATCTGGAGAGTAGGTAGTTCAAAAAAATACCCTAAAGTTGGCAATATGTCTTAATATTGATGATGTTCCATCCGTGTAGTTCTGGCTCTGAATATAAACATTTCCCCTGGTATCTTGTGGAAAACTATTGCAGGCATATTAATAACTCCAGAGAATTTCCTTAATCTTCATTTTGCTAATCTTAACATTTAGTAATCCACACTGAGAACTGACAGTTTTGCCACTGCTAGCAATGACTTTCAAGAGTCCTGTAGTCTTAAGTTTTTATACTTCTGCTGGATTTACTAGACCAACAATTGCCAGTAATAAAATAAAAATTGTCTGAGGAAGCAAAGTACATTTCACAACACATAATCCTGACATTTTAAGGAAACAATAATAGATAATAAAATATACTTTGCCTAATTTTAATATTTCTTCTTTTCCTGCCACTTATAAATAAATCACAATTTCTTCACATGAGAAGGTTTCTTCTTTTGTGTATGTACCCTGAAATACTTAAATAGATTATGGTTCCTGCTATCAATATAATTCTTAATTATTACCTGAAGTGTTTGAGATAATGCTGAGATTATTCAGTCATGTATGGAAAATTTTATGTAAATATAGGGTCAAGGTCGTCAGTCTTTCTGCTTTGATCTATTTGTGCACCAACACCTTGGTTTTCATGAACAGACATATTTGTGTGCCTGTGTGAACTTCCTTGCTAGCATTTAAATAATAATAAATAAAATTACTGGTAGGATGAAACTTCCTCCTGATCCAAGTATGGTTGATAAACATTTTTTAACACTTTAGTTACTACTCTCAAAGTGATTTGATTTGTCATTTTTATAGAAACTTTTTCAAGTTTCACAGAATTGTGTTGCTGTCATACTCCATTGGGTAGTCTGTAAACACTGAACTTTCTTTTTACAAAAACATGCAAGTTAGTAGCTCCGCTATGTGTTTTTAAAAATAACCTGCAAAATTTGGAGATTGTATGAACCTATTTTTTTTTTTAATCTCTTTCTCACTGGGCTAATATGTGAGATTCTACTAATTAATTTCTTTAAGAAACCAAGTTAGAGTATATTCACAATGGGCTTTTTTCTTGGACTATAAAGTGAAGAGATGTGATGTGTGTCGTGATTTTTTGGAAAGAGTTATAGTATTTTTTTCTTGAAACAATATTGAACCACATGTTGCTACTGTATTTTCATGTTGCCTGCATTTAGGCAGACAGCAAGACTTGTCTACAGTATGTCTGCTAAAGATTTCGTTGCTGAAAAAGTTCTCAGTGTCTGGCTATACTTGAAATATTTGAAGGTTCAATTTTGAGCTGATCATTTGTATTTATATAGCTTGAAAAATTATATATGACATTATTAAAATGAATACTTTTGTCTAGAACTAGTAATAAAGCTTCCCATTTTATCTAGTTGAATTTAAATAGAGAATGGTATATTCAAAAGCCTAGGTCCTATGTAAACTGAGTGTGAGATATGGTCATACTAATTTTGGTTCTTTTACAGGTTATCTTGTAGTTACTTAAGATAAAAATGTTTGAAGAAACAAATCTCATTTTGTTTTAAGAAAATAAATTATTTTCTTTAATAAAGTGTGTTCCAGGCCTTCCCTTAATTTATATTTGGAATAAATTAAATTAATTCTTCACCTCTTTTTACTTCTCATATGTATAGGAAACAGCTGTACTCAAAGCTACATTGTTATTTCTGGTTTTTTAATCTACTGATCCACTCCCCTGAGTTTTGCAAACCAAAAAAAGAAAAAAAAAGATTTAATTTAGATAAATCGGATGTAATCCTAAATGCACATTCACTTCACATTGTTGTGATTAAACAAACAAACAAAACCAAAGACAAGGACCATCTTATCTCTTTTGCTCCAATATGAATGAATAAGTGAAAAGCTGATTTGATTTCTAGGGATGAGGGGAGAAAAGTTGACCTCAAAGGCTATAGTCAGCACACACTTAAGGCTTCATGCAGCATTAGAAATGTGAGTATTTCCTCTGCCAACAGTGAATGAAGTTGCCCATGTAATTTATTCCTGTAGGGGAATAAACAGTCTCAGGACTGCAGTGTTTGCTGGAGTGGAGGCCAGTGCGAGTAAGGTCAGTGCAGCCTAGAAGATGCTGATATTTTAAATTAACCACTGCATAGAAGTAGGTCTGTATATACACACACTTCTTTCTTCCATTTTTCTTCTTTTGCTAACTGTTTAGCAGATTTTCATACTACATGAAATGTCCTGTTTTGAGTAGTTGTTCTTTGATGTCAAATTGGTCTGTTGAATGTTAATTTAAGAGGATCTTCCTCTTAAAGATGTTGTTTTAGAAGTATGTCTCATGAATGAAAACATTTCTTTTATAGCGTGAACTGTCTGTGCTTTCCCTTCGCTTCTAATTTTCATGCTCTGCAATTCAATTGTAATACTGCTTTGTGTGTATATGTAGCAGATCTCTTTATGTTGAACAGTTATTTCTACAGAATATTGCCTACAGCTTCTAGCATACTTTAGGTTTTAGAAACATACTTCTGCATCTTTGTAGGGTAAGAAACATAGTGGATTTCTACCTAAACCTAGAGATCTATTATTTTTTTAAAGGTGGTACGTTTCAACATTCATTCCTTATTTAATTTACTATGGATTTGACCCAATGAAGCTGAAATAGCTGATATTATGGGTCAGATTTTTTTGTTCTGCAGTGTATAGATTGGGGTGGACAGTTTTCAAATTTCATTTGGCTTTCACCATATCATTCCCTGGATCTGCCCTTTAGTCCTAGGCTCAGGGCAGGCTCAGATGGTCAGCCTGGCCTCTGCAGACACCTGCTTATAAGGAAACCTAGGCCTGCCTTAGCTTGCAGTTTTATATGTAACAGGAGCCTTGGGCTGCTAGAGAATTGTCAGTATCTTTGTCCTTTTCTAGGAAAAGGTGAAGCTAATTCTGTATGTAAAGTTGAACATGAGTGAGTTGCAAAATGCTCTAAGTGCCACTGGATCTTCTGTATGCAAGATTAAGTTACTGTTTCTCGATCAGTGTGTAATTCTTCTGGGTAGCGGGAGAGCCTTAAAAACATCTGTGATTGTAAAGTTTGAGAAGTACAGCTGTAATAGAAAGCAAAAACTTCCATTCCTATCACCACACACTGCAACCTTCAAGACTGAATATTTCCAATCCATCTCTGAAACCTGTGCACAAATTAATTACATTACTATTATTACACACATGTACACATTTCATTCTGACTGGAGCAGAATGATTTTTACTTTGATTGTAGATCATCAATCTGAAAAGGTTTAAGAAACAGTGTGCTACCAAAGGAACACGGTTTTGAAGCCAAAACCTGCATTAATTTAAAAGAGATTTCCATGCAGAAAGAATGCTGGTTTCTCCTAGAGTGTACATTTGCATAAATCTTAGATAACTTCTGGCAACATTCATCTCAACAATGTATAAAAATCCTGAGCTCTATTAGTGGAAATATTATGTAGAAAAAGAAGTAGGACTTTCACAGCAAAGAACTTCAAGCAGATTGATTTAGTCTTCTGTACCTGCTGATTATTTTCCATAGGCTTTCATCACAATTTTAGTCACAGGAATCCTCTCACTCCGTATAAAATATGAAAGGTAACATTTTTCTATAATAATATGTGACAAAGAAATAGCTTTGAGTATGTGGTTGGAAATATTTTTTTTGTATCTGTTGACTGACTTTTCATGAAAATGAAAAACATGATGGCAGCAACTGTGTTTATCACAATTAGCTTGTGCAGATGAACGTTAAACAAGCTTTTCAGTGCTAGTCTCTGAAAAATATTTCAGAAAAATCTTGACATGGTATTGTTCCTGTTACTGGAAAAATGCATTTCCAGGTGCATCAAGAGGCAGCATGTCCTTCACAGCGCAGTTCCTACCCCAGAGCTGGTTATACAAATTTTAACCCCACACAATATAGCAGAAACTTGGGTCAGTGTGTTCTTTCCCCACAGCTTATTTTTCTTGGTGGTACAAATGGACTACCACTGAATGCCTCAGCATGTTTGCAAAAGGAATAAACTCTTACATTAATGCTGCACAAAGCTCATAGTTCACTCTTCATTTGTTTTACCTAATGTAGCCCATGAAAAGATAATGGGGCAAATGTATTCTGTTGGATATAGGGCTTTGTACATGGTCCAACAAGTTACATGGAAGAAAAAGATAATAATTTTGTTCACTGTTTGGAATGGACTCATTGTTTAATTAGAAACTTTGAATGTTGAACTTGGTTACACTAATGTCCATTATCAGCATTCCTTATGAGACAGACTAATTATTAAAACATGGAAATAATTTATCTTTCAGCATATGTGGAGACAGTAATCTCTTGGGGGTTTTTAGCTTGTGATGAATTTTCATTATGCCATTACATTTTTTGTTTGTCAAGTATGTAATAAAAGTGTCCTTTTTAAGAACTGAATGTCTGTGTTTGCAAATCAGACTCCATTCTGAAAAGAAACTGCCAAGATTGTTGAGATAATTCCATCTCAACAGTCACTGTTCCACACCAAGAGCATCCAAAACATTCCTCTTGCAGATTATTGTAAGTTATGGATTTTGTGAACTGAAATAAGACTTTAAGCTAATGCCATGAATGGCACCATGGATATTTTATTTTTGCCTTTTCCTCAATAACCTTCGTTTCATCATATTGATATAGAAGAAAATTAATTCCCTTACTGATGAAGAACATGTGGGTGTTTTCTGTCCTCCTTTGTTTACTTTGTATTTACTGTGTATAAACTATGTTAAAATAGTTTTGTGCTAGACATAGCGATTTTCACTTTTCTGGTGGTGAAGCACCTGATTAACTGACTGTTTAACCACTGTATTATTTGCCTTGTACTACAGAAACAACAGGGAGGATCTGGAGGATATTCCTGAAGACAAGCCAAAAATGGCTTTTTTCTTCTTTATTTGGTCTATGCTAGCAGACTAGACACTTTATCATCAAGAAAAGTCCATGCAGTTCAAATTCTGGCCTTTTCTTCTGTAAGCTAAATCTGATTCTTGATACCATAAGGTTTATGTTTATGTTATGTTTTCTAGCTAGCCAGTTGCTTAGAGTTTAAACCCAGCTTGGGAGAGGGTTTTTTGGAATGATTTACTTCATGTTGTAGAAGTGCTCTCATAAAAGGATGTTATTGCTGTCTCTGCCATGAGAAACTCTTTGCAGCAATCAATATATAATTTAGGAATCCTGCTTGATACCAAAGGTTCTCTGCCTGCAAAGGTGGGGTCTGAGTGCACTCAAAGTATGGGGCTTTTTTATAGTCTCTATATGAATGTCTTCATATTGATCTAAAACCTGTGAAAGGAAAAATGCTTGCTTTAGGGAAGACTAGCAGTGAAGGGTTTCTAAGCTTCAACAGCCATACATATAAATGCAGCTCCCACAAGACTTATGACAAGGACAAATTCAGCTTTCAAGGTTGAATTCCAGATATTTGGTTAATAAGCCACAAATTCACTGACTGATTGAGGACTTCATGTAGAAAAAAGATCAAATTCCACTAAACAAGGAGAAGCTGGAATTAGGGAAGAGAGGTAAAGCTTTATGTGGTTGGACAAGAGCAGAACTGAGGAAACAAAGAACTTCTGAACTATCACCAACAGATAGTGATATTCAAGAGCAGCAAGGAAAAAAGGGAGATCCCTCTCTTATGTTTTATTTCTGTTACACAGTATAAGCTACTTTTCTTGTGCTGGATCATGGCTTAAGTCACAATAAGAGAAATGTGATTTATTTGCAGAATCTTTATAAATCTAATTTTTTTGTTAGTGTTCAATGTCTTTAACCTTGAAAAGGTGAACTCAGATTACCCATAACCTGAGGGGAGACCGACACATTTATGATCCCCCCAAACCAATATAGCTGAGCTTCAAGTTCTCATTCTGTAATATGAGAGTAGAGAGACCACGGAAGGAGCTTAAACACATCCATTTCTCTTACTGGGAAAACCAAATACAGAAGCATCATCTAGCAGAAAAAGATCATCTCTGGATGTGATAGAACATGTAACAGAAGAGGGACAAAGACCAACTTTGTAACTGGAATTCCTGCTCTGTTCCATTGATGCAGGGTTTTTTTTCCAGTATCATAGCCTCTAAAGGATGGTGATTTTAACACCTGCAGTGCATTCGGTCCCATTTTAGCATTTTAATATGTCTGTGGAAAACAGTTGTACTCTGCTAATCCACATAGTACCTTTCTGCCATAATTATTTCAACGTAGCAAACTCAGGACATGATGTATCTGACTGAGTAGGCAACACAAATTGAAAAGATTAATGTGTTTGAAATGGGACAGTTAAGGAAATTTTGCACTGAGTTTTTTCTACAAGACAGATGAGGTTGATTCCTTTGTGCCTGCATCTGTTCTCTATTCCTAACATTATCTTTTCGAAAGATCAGCCTCTGAATATGAAGACATATAAAGACTTGTACAATATATTTTAACCAGACATTGACAAATCAATCATTCCAACTCACAGCGGAAAGCAATAGGCAATTTGTTACTGTCTCCAAGAATGATGGAGATAACAGGAAGAAGAGTTGGAGGAGAATCCAAAGTGGAACATTAACAGGCTAGCAGAAACAAAATATAGCCCTAGCTGACTGTGTAGTCACTTACTATCCCTGCTGACTGATGGCAAGATCTTGCAGTAAAAGTACAATTACTATTTGGTTCTAAACAACTAGCATTCTGTAGCAAACCTATGTTACCTTCACAACTGAAAATGAGATAACTCATTAACATGTGATGAGTTATATTTACCATTGAAACTTCAGGATCAACCAGTTCTGGAGATGTAAATTCAGTACTTGGAATTGAAAAGAATAGTGTCCCATATTGTATTCTGGGATACTGCTACAAAATAAATTTTTAAATACTAGGTCATATTAAATAATATATTATTGTAGCTAAATTAAAAAAAAATAATAATAGTCGCTCTACATAGTTTTCAGTATATCCTTTTTTTGTCAGAGGCTATTTCTTTCAGAAAAATCTGCTACCAGAGAATTAAGTGCTTCCAGCTGAGAATTGGAAAAAAACAATGAATCAACATTTGGATGTTTTTAAGGTTTAAAAGCTGTAGTAGTAAACACTACAATTACGTAGTAAGAGAACAGTGTCCCATTGTAATCTGCTGTGAATCAGCTGTGATCACATCACAAAATGCTGTGCCATTCAATAGGTATCTAAGTGACCACAGCCACAGAAGGCTCTGAGGCAGAACCTAACACAGCTAGTTTTAAATAGAATCACAGAATGGTTTGAGTTCATTCCAACTCCCCTGCCATGGGCAGGGACACCTTACACTAGACCAGGTTGCTCAAAGCCCCATCTAACCGGGTCTTGAACACTTTCAGGGAAGGATGATCCACAACTGCTCTGGGCAATCTGTTCCAGTGCCTCTCCACTCTCATTATTGAGAATTTTTTCCTAGTATCTGATCTAAATCTCTCTGTTTTCAGGATAGTAAATACATAAGGCGAAAACTCTGGTCAGGATGTTTATGTTTGTTTTGTAGTGATTGGTTGTTTACTAAATTTTAAATTTCAAATAACATTGAGAATGTTTTAGTTGAGTCCACAGAGACCTTCTTAATAAGCTGTATGATCTAAAAAGTGATCAAATGTACAGTGATGACAAAGGGCATTTATGAAGCAGAAGTGACACTATTTAACAGAAGCAACATTTTAATATAATTGGTAGTAGTGAATGATAATTGTTTTCAAACTAAGATGTGGGAACACAGCAGGGCAATTCCAAAAAATGTCAGGATCTTTATCTCTGACTGGCTTAGAAAGAGATAAATGCATTGTAAATATTCACAGCTTTGACGCTCTCTTCAACTCACCAATTCCTTATGGAACATTTTTCACTCTGTGGTAAACATCTCTCCTGTCTCACCCTGAATTTAGTGCCCTTACTCCCTCCATTTTTCTTTCTGTTTCCTTCCAGCATAATGTATCATATTCCATCTACTGCTAAAATATGCAGAGTAGAGGATTTTGTTTCTTGTTTGAACAGGTAATACATTGATTAATAAATGCTGCATAATTTATCGAAGAAGTAATTGCTCACACAGAGGTAAATTAGGCTTCCTAGCTATACTGAACTTCTGGAAAGCTTTTTTCTGGCTCTAATTTCTGGCAGAATAACATTGATACAGTGTCTCTCCTCAGGAGAAGTGACTGTAATTAATATTAATTTTAAAGGAGTGATCTAAAAGTTTAGGTTGAGGTTATTTTTTGAAGAAAAGGTCAGACCTGTTGAAAAGAACACGTATCTTGGAAATGTAGGGATTCAGATGACAATATGCTTACTAACATTTCATAAAATAAATATACTCCACAGCTGATTGACAAACTCTCCTTCAGATGGGAGAGATCCTTCAGTCCCTGTTCCACTTAGTTCAGAACAGGAACACTGAAGCTCGGTCTGTTTTCCAGAGTAATGCTCTGGTCTGGATTAAAGTCTAATGTAGAACAGGTCTCCAGTGGCCTGTGTAATCATTCTTTCTTTGAAAGAGTAGATGGTTGTTTATCCGTAATGGTACAAGAGAAATAGACAAACACATTAACCAAAAGCAAAATTCAGTCACCTATTCTGGTTCTGTTTTTAAGGAATAAAAATGAAACAAAGGAGACAACAGCTCTGTTCAGTGAATAATTCTATTTACATAACTTCAATTTGTTTAGTATTTCCTGTGGTTTACATTTCTACAGTTTGAGGAATATTAATGTGGATAACCAGATCTAAAGCATGGCCTCTCAGTATATATCCTAACATGTTTAAGAGACATTTGTAGTAACACCACATTTTGGAGAGACCATGCACTGGATTACTAGGCTAAAAATCTCACTTTTAGCAACATTAATTTTACTGAAAATTCTTTGAAACACTAAAGGAGAAGATTAGTATGCTAGTGGCCAGTAGGTTTCTTGGTGATGTTTAGGATGCTGACATCAGCCTGATTGTTTTGGATTCATTGAAGTGCTTGAGCTTACAGCCCTGGCTAAAGCAATGGGATTGCTGGCTCTTGGGCAGCAGCTGCACTGACCTTGCTTGGTCCCACCTTCATCAGTTCCCAAGGATTGATTTCAAAATGAGTGTAAAACAAGTACCTTCTTCAATGACTCAATAATCCAAGCCTGGCCAATTAACGTGTGATTTTTGTGGTTTTATTGTATTTGAGAAACAAAAAGACAAAGTAATATTCTGTTTATCAATATGTTTTGTTTACCCTCAAGTCAATTTGTGTCTTGCCATTTTACTGCACTGAGCAGGGAAACAGCCTGGATCCTCAGAAGACATCTGGATGTTTACATCAAGTAACAAAGGCAAGCTCAAGGGCTGCTCTCTGAGTACATATCAAAGCGTCAATGAGTGGGTTGTTTTCCAGTTTAGCTTTTTAATGAGAAAAAGAAGAGGTGTTAATGCAAAGAAATAAAGTCTTTAATTAAGCATATAGTAGGAAGTTAAACATAATCCTGAAACAGAACATCTCAGTTTCTTAGGTAAGCTTGATATCCAAATGCATTCTGTCCTTTGTCTCGTTTCTCAGACTGATGCACAAGACAAGATCAGCTAAACTGACCTACAAATTATTTCCCTCTCTTCCCAGTGTGCATTCCTTTCTTTTGTCTTACTTCAACCAAGTAGGATTTCTAAAAGTCTAAATCAAACAGTTGAATGCTACCACTTATGACTGTTTTGATTACTAACTTTTTTTTTCCAGAGCAGCATATTTAAGGTGTAAGATAGCTGAATGGGTGGCAAGAAAGGCAGCTTGCAACCTGAGTTCTAATAAATTAAGACCAATACATAGATCCTATTTCTTGTATAGGAAAGTAGGAAGTATTTTGAAAAGTCCTTCAGAGTAAGTATTTGAAAAGTCCTCTGCTTCCACTGCCACCTGTCCCTAAATGTCCATGGACTGCACTTATAACACAGCACAAGTGTATGCTAGTAAGGATGATGCTTGACAGAATTGCCTTGGAGGTGTGTGATGGTGAGTGAAAACCACTGCAGCTCTCAGATCTGCAACAGAATGGCAATTGTTTGATCAGCTGTGGCATCCCTATGAAAGCTCTGGTGAACCTGGAGCCTTTCAGTCTTACAGAATTCAGGCATGTCAGAGCTTTGACTGTTCCCAAAGCACAGTAATGCTGTGAAGATGGAAAGAAAGTCACTTGCAGAATTGTAGCTGCTGTGCTCTGTGTCTGGAATGCATATAACTCTCAGACCCTCGGACACATATTTCAGTAGCTAAGGATGAGCAAGTTGCCTATTGGCACCTTTACTAGAAGAAGGTGAAATAATCTATTCTTGGAGAAAATTCAGAACTGGAGAGGTTATTAAAAACAAAAACAAAAAACCAAACAAACAAAAAAACCCCAAACAACACAAAACAAAAAACCACAAAGGAAACAGGGTAGAAGAAGGAGGTGCCATGGGAGCAGCAAAAATATTGCTGATGGAACATTATATAGAAGTTAGCCTGTGAGTTAGTCAAAGGGTCATTATCACAAGACACTTGTACATTTTACTGTTCATCTACTGGGCCATGAGGATAATGACAGAAACCTCCCACAGGATCTCAGGAGACATTCTGAAGTACACAGCTGCCAGGCCTTGGACTAAGAACAATGTATGCACTTTTAAATATAAAATTCAGCTGTGAAATTCCCGATCAACCAACAACCTAAGAAAGGCTAATACATTATTTGTTTAGTTGTCTGCTTAGCTGCTCAATTGAGCACATGCTTTGTCTTAAGCAGTCCAGTTTAAATATTTCATTATATGTCAGTAATAATCAGCTTAAGCTTGTGCTGACATTTTTTGTTAAATTAGGTATATTTGTTTGACAGCTGTGGAAAAAGAGAAGTTATTTGTCTCGTAGATCAATAGGGCTGCCCCACCTACCATTGAATTCCCATTGAAAACTAAGCATCAGCTGGCTTATAATTATCAAGTCAGCCTTAATTGTCAAGAATGTAAAGCTGAATACTACAGTGAAGCAATGTTGAATAGCATGGCAAAAAATGGGATTTAAGGGCTATATATTAAGAATTTCGAAGATGAATGTAAGCATTTCTGTTGTGCTGCACTTGCATAATCATGTTACCAAAAATACAAAGCTGAAATAAAAAATGGATTAAAATGATAAACCCTGAAATATCTGAAATGGGACCTGTTTATGAATACTTTCTGTATAAAAACCCATATTTTAAAAGCCTACTTTCCATGAGAACATTGCTGCTGTTATTAACTGACAGTCAGGATGCTTACGTCTATTTTATCAAACTAGTGCATTTTTGATATACAGATATCCCACAATAGGTCCAGCAGTTAACTCATCCCTTGTAAACACAGAATGAAGTTTAATTTGCTGTTGAACAAAGTCTCCTGTCAGGAGTCTTTGCTGACACAAAAACAGCACAAGGCTGTTTTTCTTGCAAAAGACATTCAGGCAAAAGTATGTATGTATCCAAAATGAAGTCTTTTATCACTTTAATCAATTTTGAGCTTATTATGTTTAATATAATTTATTTACTATTTACTATAGCTCCCCTTTGGTGAGAAACATAAGTAGTTAATGACCTGCAAAATGTTTCTATGTAACTAAATTCTAAAAGCATTTGACAATTAATTGAATTAACTATGTCTTGAAACCTGTCATTCTGGGAATATTCTAGCCTTGATAAAAAGCCTTCTTTCTACACACAAAGCAAATTTTTCTCGCCTACAGCTGTCCATAAATTTCACTGTGAAGCAGTGTACATATATGTAAGCAGTCATAAGTGGCCTTAGACTTAATAGTTTTAATATAAAAACTTATATTCTCATTTTAGATTAAAAACACATCACAATTGTACCTACTAGATCACTTGAACATTTGAGCTGTGTATTTACTTTTTTCCTGTAAAAAGAGGGTGAAATATCTGGGGAAAAGTATTTTGATGAGCTGTCCTACGTCTTGCTCACAAGTGCTAATTTAGCCTAGATTTTTACCAAGGTTTTTATTTATGTATTGGTCAATCTAAGGAAGAAAATGGGAGAAAACGAGTGCACTGGAAGCGGCACAGTCCAGGAAAATCACTTCTGTAATGTTAGTTATGGGTGAAGATTTTTGTTTTCCATTTTGCATATGTTTTGTAAACCCTTCCATAATATTGTCCTCTGCACTGCAAGTCCCAACCTGCAGAACTCCTGGGGAACAAGGCTGAAGAACGTTTTTTGTTACTAATCTCTACAGATACATACTTCATCCTAAACCTGTTTCTAAAAATAATAAGAGTATCTGTTGATTACTCAGCTGCTTCACAATTCACCAGTTACAGGATTAAAAAATAGATGGGCCAACTTGCTTTAAAATGTAAAATGTGGCCAGTGACCCATAAATGAATCTTCAAAATTCAGAAGAGTATTTTGTTGTGCGTGTCTGGGGTAAAAATAAGGATTAGAAAAACACACAAAGTGTGAGCACCATTCCTAAGTCCTGGGCGAGTTATGTATGACATCCACATACTGACAAGTAATTCCATCTCTGCTCCAGCCTGCACACCCAGCATCTCTCACTGCTGTAAGCTATTCATCATCTTGCAGATACAGTTACTGTCCTTCTTTCTCCCCCAAGCGTATTACCCCGTGCTTCTCTCTTTGTTATCTTTTCTCCTTCTTCAGCAACTTCTGACTTCCTCAGACTCACCTTCAAATTTCGTATGTCAAGCTTGCCTACAGCTTGACTCACACTTGGCCCTGCTGTGGCTTGTTTACTTTTATTTAATTAAAATGCGCCCATCCAGAACTCTGGATGTGTTACTGACTGCCTGCCTTGCAGAACCTTAGATTTCTGCAGTATTTTCACATTGCTTTCTCTAAATGCCTGGAAAACCCTCTTTCTTCAATTACAGCAAGCAATGTAAAATTTTTCCCTCAAAACTGTCCTTTGAATCCTTGCTTAACTATGAAACCCCTATTTTTACCTTGTTTAGCCAGTCCAGAATTTAATTTATTTCAGTTACTGAAGAAATAAACTACCTGTGGTTAGGAAGGTCAACCTTAAAGTTATTGTTTATTTGTGTATTCTTTTTTTCCTGGTGCTCTGAAGATTTTTATGTTAGTGTCAGGAGAGTAGCTTCATCATATGAACACTAATTCCTTTACTGTGGCTCAACAAAACCCAGTGTATTTTCCTGTGTTACCCAAGTACTTTTGGATGGGAAGAATTAGCAAATGGAGAAGTGTGTCTTCCTAAGTTAACTAGTAATTTAAAAAAAAGAAGGAAAAAAAAGGAAAGAAAACCAAAAATTGTGTGTTTCTCATATATGGAGCTTCAGCTTTGTTCTTAAGTGTTGAGAACATCAATAGCACTGTAAAAAGAATGAATAATTCAAGCAATTAGGAACCTGAATAAATATAATTTATTAACCTTTTGGATGATACATATATATATTTTTTTTTCAAACCAGGGAACTTTCTTATTCATCTCTTCTTTTTCTTTCCTTATTCCTCTCTCTGTTTCCAGGTCTGTCCCCCAAAGCTCATTCTCATCCTTTCTTCCTGCTCCATTCTCTTACTGCTCCTTCCCTCTGTATATTGCTCTTGAGTTCAGTTTTTGGGTGGCAACTGCTCTTTTCACTCCCTTTAGCCATAGTCTAACATCCTGCACCCGGGCCCCCACTACAAGCAACAAAGAGTAATAACAGTGTGTGTGTGTCAGGATAGAGAGGACACAGGAGCAAACACAAAGCCATGGATGAAATGCAAATTTATTTGAACTTATTTTCATTAACCTCACCAGCTGGGGCATCCCCCAAGCAGCACCTGGGCAGTGGCACACAGGCTGGGACGCAGGCACCACGGAGCTTGCTCCATGCTGGAGGCTGGCTGGACCTGCTGTTTCCTCATGGCTTCCAGGGGTTCACACATGCAGTGTGTGAATTCACTTAACCACTGGCCTTTGATCTTCCCCACAGCAGGGCAGGAGTCTCAGGCAAGTTCGATAGGGTGCCTCCAAGTATCACAGGCCAATGTTAGCTAAACATAGATGTTCTGCTTGTCAAACACACAAGTCTAAAGTATTATTAGTAAGACATATATGTTTTTCTACCCCCATTTGCAAGTCACTTGAGCATGTTTGCTATAGTCCTCACCATTCTTCCACTGTTTTCCCACACTGTGCCTCAAGTCTACTCATCTGACTTTTTTTTAAAGATCTCTATAATGTCAGACGAATCTTTGCTGACTGTAAAATCAGTGACAGAAGCAGATGTCACAGAATACTGCAGATATCAGCTCTTGGTCAGATGAATCCCACCCTCACTGACGGCTCCAGTTTTCTTTGAAATGCGTTACTGGAAGGCCCGAACCATTTGATCAGAAATCAGTCAAGATATGGTAGTGTCTGGATTGCCTGCTTCTGCCTCCAGAGCAGCCACAGGGACTCCTAAAACTCTAATTTTTGTGCTTAAAGAGGGGAAAATGTTTCTTGCTTATACATCGCTGGTGAAGAGAGTCATCGCTTGGTATTGGAAGCAGAATTAGTTATTATTAGTACTTACAGACATGCTTGGACTTTAAGTCAGCAATTTGGGTATAATAAAGTGTGCATGGGAGGAGTGCAGAAGAACAGCAGAGGAACTGCATTTGGTGCTCTGCTGCTCCTAGAGCATGATTGTTTGCTAGACACATTACAGAGCTGCTCGGTTTTCTTCTTGAAGCAGTGGTTGGTGCACTTCTAAAACTGTACATTTCTAAAGCTTTTCAGTTCCTGCAGAACCACTTTTGAGAAATTCCCTTTTTGCTTTGCCATTGTGAGACAAAAACATAGGTGTTATGATATTTAGAACAAGATATTTATCAGAAATCATTACACAGGTAACAAAGATCTTGTGAGATCCAAAGTCCTTATTTGCATTTTTAAATCAAAAGGGTCTTCTGGCTAAATATTTTTTATTTCTTTCATTAATCTAACTTTAATTTTGGTTTTCATTTTTTAACTTTCTTTTTCCCAATGTTAGCTGTAAAAGATATGTCAATGTATCAATGCAACTGTAAAATACTTTTTTCTTTAATCAGCATTTCACTTTAATATTTTATTGGTTGTTGTATGCAAAGTATTTTTTTTTTTCAGCTTCAAATTACAAATCTGTGGTTTTCTCTCTGTTTTTATGGTAACTTCTTCCTCAGAAAATCAAAATTACCGAAATTTCTTCTGACGGTAAAGGTGGTTAAAACTGGTATAATGCTCTTTTGAGAAAAAAAAGGGCTATGCTACATGAATACACATTTCTATTAATGTTTATTTTGCCATGTAAGTATGCTTCTAGGGTCTCTAATAAGAAATTTTAAAAGTGTTCAATGGTGTTAGTTTTAATTTCTTAGTTTAGGAAGACTTTAATTCATGACCAAAGTATTTGGTTATCCTTGACAAGCTTGGTTCAATTTTTTTTTTTCCAGTGGTTGTTATATTTCTTCTATTTATTACGATATGACCTTATTTTTTATGTTTTAAGAATGTTTTTATGGTGTTTTATTTAGTAATGTTTTTATTATATTCATGGACTCTTAGAATGGTCTGGGTTGGAAGAGACCCTAAAGATCATATAGTTCCAACCCCCCTGCCACAGGCAGGAACACTTTCCACTAGACCAGGTTGCTCAAAGTCCCATACAACCTGGTCTTCAACACTTTCAAGGAAGGAGCATCCATAACTGGTCTGGGCAACTGTTCCATTGCCTCATCACGCTCATAGTGAAGAATTTTTCTCTAATACCTAGTCTCAACCTGCCCTATTTCAGTTTTAAGCCATTCCCCCTTGTCCTGTATCTCCATGCCCTTGTAAAAGTTCCCTCTCCAGCTCCCTTGTACACTCCCTTCAGGTAGTGGAAAGCTGCATTTAGATCACTCAGAAGCCTTTGTTCCAGGCTGAACAACCCCAACTCGCCTCCTTGGAGACCTGCTCCAGCCCTCTAAATGTCTTCATGGCCTGCTCTGGACTAACCCCAACAGGTCCTTGTCCTTCTTCTTTAGGGGGCCCCAGAGCTAACAACAGTCCTCCAGCTGGGCTGTCACGAGAGCAGAATAGAGGGGTAGGATCACCTTTGAAACGAGTGACTGATGAATTCTGCTTTCCTATAGGTTATCATATATTCCACGTGATATATGGCCTGTAAAAATCCAGCTACTGTGATTAGATTGAACAAGGGAGGCTTGGTTATTGTAAAAGACATGGTGGTCTCATGAAAGGTCAAATTTTCATCAATTCTGCACTAGTTGCACTCTGTTTTCCTGTGTTGTAAATGAGCACAATTTCATTAAAAGCATTTCTGACCTTTTCAGGGCACATACTTCCCTTTTGAGATTCTAAAACTTTGTCTTGACCTGCAAGAAAATAGCAACTTTTTATTCAAATGTTTTCTAATTATTTTGGTATCTGTGCACAAGGGCTAATGAAAGTGATTCTAGAGAAGTTGAAAGAATTTATTTCAAAAGCATGAGCTGCAATGCCCATTTCAGACTTAAACAACCTGCTCCCCAATATAAACTCCAGCTGTTACAGTTCCACTACACCAGTAGATTCTGACATTCAAAACTACAGGAGCAAATTCAGAGAACAAAAAGCATTTGAGTTATTGAAATCACAGAGTATTTCACATGCTTCTATGTGTTTGCTATATCAGCCTAGATTATATTTACCTTTATAAGGCTTTATCACATGAGAACAGCAATTCATTTCAGTAAGTTGCCCATGTTCATTCTCCGTTCATTTGCAAATTCAGTTGAAAGTTTGTTCAAAGTACAAAGAAAAAATTTATACTAGCTTTACAAGAAGGATAAGTAGCAGCCATTTAAGTTTTTAAGATCTTAAAAAAAATATTGATCTAAGTAAATAGAACATCTTCTGAAATAATTTCTCTGTATGCAATTTAGGATTTACATTAATACGTGCCACTGTAAATGTAGTTATTTTTAACTCCATGAGATCAGTCAAGGTTATTTCATTTTAATGTCTTCTTTCTGGATGTGACTTTGAAGATGAGTAAGACTCAAAATCTACTAGGCAGGATCTGCAGTGTGGTTTGGATTAACTGTGTCAGTTGGTCAGATTAATTTCTCTGTAAAGTAGTAACTCTTGCTGCACTAGCAGTGCTAGTGACAGTAAAAGCCCTCTGACTCTACAGCCTGGACATATGATAGAACTGCTTTGCTCTATACCATCATGAAGACCTTTTATGTTTCTCAGTCTACCTGAGTAGTCTAGAAAATATGTTTGTTCCAAAAGTACATTCAGGATCATAATCCTTTATTTGTCTCACAAATCTCAACGTAATATCCAGCCTAGTGTGAGACTTCGGTAATTAAACTCTACACTGAAAGCTATGTGCTTCATGGATCATTGCATATGCTAATTACCTTTTACTAGGACTGTCACCTGTATTTATGGTGTGGTAAGCAATGGAATAATTTCATGTACTTGGCAAAATTAGTAGTTATGAAGGTATTTTAACTGTGGTAGATTTTTTTAGATAAAACATAGAAATATGATACTTTTTTTTTTCTGTACTCTTGCTAAATGAAACTGAACATCTTAATCTAAGTAGGTCGGTTGAGGTTTTTTATTCACTTCATAAAGTGTATTTGCAATGTATTTTGTGTTTTCTATTGCACTTGAGTTTACATGTCCTTTTACCTTTCTCTAAATTGCAACAAATTGTTCAAAGCTTGAATTGGATAAACAGATCTATTCCGTGTAATTCAATAACTGCTTCATATTGCATAAATGGTTCCTTTTGCACGATATGGGAACGTTATCAATATCATTTATTCCTCTTTGTCGTGATACAAGAGCACTAACAAAGTGTCAGGAAAAAGTAGAGTAGTTTTCTCATTTACAGCAGTGGTGTTCAGGTTATTCTTTAACTTTATGTCAGATTTTATTTTTCTGTTTTTATTTAGCTATTAGATCTGATCAGGGAAGACAAACAATGGAGTAAATATATATGAACATCCACTTCAAATGTAGCCAAATTCTTGTTTATATTTTATCTGAAAATGGTATAATAACAACTCTGACTTCCTTAATTAGAAAATAGAGGCAGAGTTAAGATTTTTGCAACATTAATACAGGAAAAGCACAGGAAAAGGTGTAATGTCTTGTAAAGCAAAAGACTACACCTGTCTGACCTCTTTATGAAAATAAACTGAAGTTTATAAATGATAAAAATATTAGATCAGGCAGAAACTAGTACTACTGTGTTTTCCCCCTGAATGACTTTGGCATTCAAGATAAAGAATCAAGTTTCCAAATAAAAAACGTTGTTTATTTTAAGCGACATTTTGACATTTTATAGCACATTCATGTGACAAATATTTGTTTCTGTAGAAGTTCCTGGTGATGTACAAGCTGTACCCAGACGGTTGGGGTTTTTGGTTCTCTGTTGGGTTACCAAAGAGTCAACTCCAAAAACTGTCTAACAAAATCTGCTCCCAAATTTTGAGTGAGCTCACTGAGGATGCAAATAACAGAAAGTGAAAAAGAGAGAATTAATACTTTTCAGTAGAAAACAATGAGACAATAAAGGTACATATAATTACATTCTGATTACCTGTGTCTATTTCAAAATGTCACTTTAGAAATCAAAAAGCTCCTTTTTCAGTGTAGCACAGTAATAACTTAACTGCTCTGCCTCTGAAAGCTACAGGTGTCCTTATGTTCTTGAGAACTTAGAGGTGAGTGGTTTGTTTATCTCCACAATCTCAGGTACCAATGCAAAGTTTGAACCAGAGTAAAACTCTTTATGTATCACTCCTCTAAGAGTAGGAATATATCTTCAGAAGAACATAATTTAAAAATTAAATTCCACTTCACTTATATTAAAAGAAATGTCTCTGGTGATTTTCCTGGGTGCAATAATGAACTTTTGTTTGTAGCTGCACTAAATCCACTGCTACAAAAATTTGAGCATTTTGAGTATCTTTCAGATTTTTTATCTTTTTATGATATTTTAGAGGATTTTTTCCTCAAATTTCTTGTTCCATCATGTATTTACCAGTATGCTCCATTTTGCTTAAGCCTCATTATTTTCTGATAATTAAACTGTATTTGTTCATGCAGAAATGTTGTATATGTAGTGAAACTCACAGGAGTTCCATTTTTTTAGCATGAGATGGTTGCTTTAAATCCGGTTCCAGATAAACAGGAATTTTCCTCCTACTAAGTGTTGCTATGTGCTTATAGGAAAAAAATTTAAACTGTGATTCTTGGACTGGATATCCACATAATATTTAAGAGTAATCGGTGTCCTGCTGAACATCTCAGCTTGTCCACACTGTCTAAACACCAAAGCAGAACTTACATTATTCAGAATTGGTGTGGAAGCATATGGGGCAACCTGATTTGCACATACCTTGTGGCGGTGCAGGTGGCCACAGCCACCCTGATCCCTGAGGAGCCAACAGACACGAAGCTGTGGTGGTCAGGCACCAAGGTTTAGCCACCCACTCTACGGTTCAGTTGATGGACTCTGTTGTTTTAATTCGTCATCAAAGAGTAAAAGCATCCATGCGACATTCCAAGAAATGCAGAGACACATCAGCAAGATCCAACAAGAAACAGGAGGATGGGCAGACAGTTTATTTTCCAGCTTTGGATTATCGGGGGGGGGGCCGGGCTTTTGTTATTAAACCCGTTATATGGTTTGTGTTAGTTTCCTTCCTAATTATTTTTATTCTAACATACTTTTAAAAAGTTCTTAATTTCTGCAGCAACCCAGTCACTTTTAAAAACAAAAAAAGAGGGAAATATGGAAGTGCAGGTGGCCACAGCCACCTTGATCCCTGAGATGTCAACAAACATGAACCTGTGGTGGTCAGGCACTGAGGTTTAGCCACTCACTCTCTGGTTAGGGTGAGAACCCACAATCCCCCAGTTCTTTTACATATGTTGCTATGATTGGTTCCTGTTTCCCCTGCCTGTTTTATGTACAAGGTTGTAAATATTCCTTTCTCTTTGCTAACTACGTATTAGTTCTAGAAAGTTCTGTCCTGCTTGACACCCCATTGGTTCTTTCGCTAAGTCCCTCCTATGTGTTATTCCCATCGGTTCCTTCAGCCTCAACCCCGCCTCTTTTCCCTTCTCCCATTGGCTGTATCCCTTATCCCCACCTCTGCTCCCCAGTAGAAAAATCCCTGGACCCCCCTCAAGTTCAGCACTTTGTCATCGTCTCTCTGAGCCTGTGGGTGTTTGTGTGGCACACCCTACGGAGAGTCTCCTCTCTCCTACTTTCTCTCCGCCTGCGTGCCCTTTGAACAGCCCAGGATTAGCTCACTCGCCCTCTTCTTTGTGTGTACTGTGTTCTGAGGTGGGTTGCAGCTTTGACCTCTGGGCTCTTCCTGATTTGGCTTGCACACTGCGTTTTAACCCATCAATACGTCTTTTCTGATAAAATTGTTTTCCCAATTATCTGAGAAATTAAGGTAACATAAAAGATCAAATCTGCATCTCCTTCATAGTTTAATATGACAGGTTTCACAGTCCATTCAATGCTATAATGGTTCCTTTAATATCAGCCTTGTTAACAGAGCTTTTCAATGACAAATTCACCATTATATTCCTCGCAGTCACTAATTGTCCATTTGTTTAAATATATATTTTTACTTACACATTTGAAAGTCTACAGGTACTAAGTTTGCATTTCCTGCTACAAGGAATTCATCCCAATCATTCAAATAAAGTAAAAGCCTGAGGTGGCTTCATCAGCAACTATTAGTTTAGAAATCTGTGAAATCTGTGATAGAAGTGGCATATATTACTTGCTTATACTTGATTCATCTATAGCGGTCAGCATCAAATGACAGATTCAAATAGATGACATCAAAGAAGGAAAGTAATTTAGTTCCTTGTCTGAGCTCTGTCTGTACCAACTGCACCTAAACAAACTGCACCAGCAATAGATCTGTACTTAAAAACTTTCAAATAAATGGTTCAGTAATATTCCTAATTTCTTTCTGTCTTTGTTTCTTGTGTTGATAGTACTTGTTTTGCAAATTACTCTGGTTTTTTCTCTGCCCTGTAGTGGCCACTGATAGCCCTTTTGTTTCTAACACATTAGTGCATGTTGGAAGAATATTACTGGGCCATACTCAGGCTTTTCACCTTCAAATTAATTGTTACTTGAAATAGAGATTATTTGAACCTTTGCTTGCAAGTTATATATTCTATTTTTCTAACCCTTTTTACTGTTCCCTGAATTTTTCTTCACGTTATCTCTTATCTTCCTTAAAGTGTTGCTGTGTAAAGAGAATACTGCATTACTTGGAGCTCACTAGTGCTGAGTTGTGCACAATTATTGCATCTTTATCTGCTGAGTTTCTGCTCACCTTTTTATTTCCTGTATTATGACTGTGTTTGATTGCCATTTTCCCGGCACAACACTTTGTGCTTGCCTCCGGGAATTCCAACCAGTGGCTGAAATTTTAAAACCTAGTCTAAAAATAATTTTTATTACAGCTTCCAATGTGCTTAGAACCTCTCTTCCCTTAGTCTAACAATCAAATTTGGTCTTGTTTTTGCCATTATAAGTGGAGCTGGTGAAAACGCTTGGTAGGTCTCAGCCCTTCCAATCCCTGATCCAGTCCTACTTGAAATCCTCTCCCATTCTGGCAGCAAATCATTGGTAGTTGTTTGCTGAGATAATTTTATCAACTGATTGTCCACCCATCTGGTGGTGATTACATCTCGTGCCTTAGGTTTTTTATGAGAATATTATATGGAATAGTGTCAGAAGCTTTAATTAAAAGTCAGGACATATCGTATTTGCAACTTCCCTTTTATCCAGCTGACTTGTTGTAGAAGGAAAGTAGACTGGCTTGACAAGAACATATGTTCTTTTACTATCTTATTTTCTAGGAGCTTGCAGATACCATGGTTAATACTTATCTTTGAAGTTATTAATTTAAGTAGGTGTTTCTCTGGGCGTGAGAAGTTTTCATTGGTTGTTCTGGGTTTTTTATAAATACTTAGATAAATACTTAGTAATATTCTGAATTCTAATAGCTAATTTCTGAAAAACTTCAAAGTGAATGCTTTCAATCTCTGCCATGTTGCTCACATTTGACCTGTCTGCATCTTCTTGTATCATATTTTCTTTATCAGTGCATTTAATTATGCTTGTTAAATTAATTCTGTTAAATGGATCTTCATTATTTGTCATTTATATAAAGATTTAAGGAAAAAGGCAATGGAATAGATTACCCTTGTTTTATATGATTTGGTCTCTGATCTCTTTTACGTTCTTTTGTTTTTGTTGTTCAAGTATAGTTACGGATCCTTTCTGTTGCCTTCTCTTCCTTGTTCCAATAGGAACTTCTTTGGTTTTTTTCACACTAGTCTTTTTGATTTATTTTCGTATGAACATAAAGTACTCCCATGTGTTTCTATGATTCCTTTTCTGCTTTCAGATCATTAAAGAGCTTCTAGCTCAGCCAGAAATATCTCCAGCTTTCCTTCCTCTATTTTCTTCACATATGTACAATTTGTCTTTGTACATTTGGTAACACAAAGTACAGTCTTGCTAATGGGAGTATTTTGGAACTACATGCTCAGATTAGTTGAAGTGCTTCTTACTGCGTTTCCATACTTACCAGGATTCTTTTTTTTAATAAGCTACTAAATATACTACTTTGTATTTTCAGACTGAAAGAAGACAAGACAGAATTTGAAGCGCACACACAAAGATGAAAAGCATCTCATGGCATTGATGATATCAGAAACAGTAAAAGATTCTGCTTTCAGCAAACCAATGCACTTAGATTAGCCAGTTCTGAGTTGTTTGAGATTTTCTGTAGCTGTTTACAAAAATAATCAGCTCTTCTGCCCTTGTTGTTTTGGTCAGGACAGTATCAAGTTGATGGCAACGTTTTCCTCTCAAGGCTAAGTCTCAGCAGGAGCTGGAAGATACAGTCTCTTAAGGAGACAGATGCTGTCAATCCCATTATGATATTCCATTTTTTTTATGCAAGATAGCAGCTCTTGGCAATTGCAGAGCCTGGAATTCAGTAGGAACCAGCTGCTGGGAGATGTCTTCATCAATGCCTCTGATGATGCTGTCACTCCTAGGTTTTGGTCCTACATTAGCCCTGCTTCCTAGAACTACCTATCTACATCTACTGTCTCCAGCATCTCTACCTTAGCTTGCTTACTCCAACTTACATTTACTTTTCAAGAGCGACTTGAGGTTTTTGAAGTCCATTCTTCCTATTTATTTTACTCAGCTTTCCAATTAATTAAAGTATTAACTATAATAGCTGCTTTTCCAATTAATTTCCTCCCTCTAGATTCTCACTGAATTCCTCCCTAATAATTAAACTTGAATCTGATATAGCTGCTCAGTGGGTGAATAAAGTATCTTCTCTTTCTTCTCAGACCTCCTATTATGACATTGAATAAACTGGACTCTTCCTTCTTCCTGAATTCAGAGGAAAATTACTTCTTAGGGAAGTATGCCTGCCCTTAAAAAATTAATTGTACCATTCAGGTCAATATTGCAGTTCTGTTATTTTTCTCACAAAGAAATGCTGGAAACAATCTTCTGTAACTTCAGTTGTTTGGTAGGACAGATAAAATGTCCTGTCTCAACAGAAAATGACTTCATGAAGTATTCCAGAGTAGAATTATTTATATATCAGAGTCTAGCAGAGCTTTAAAATACGAGAAGCAGCTTGCTTGACTCAGGAAATAATTTGAAAGCTACAGAGTGTGAGTACTAGTAGTTTTTTAGCCAGCTGAACTAGTTTATTGTCTCTAGGAAAAATGCTGTCATTCAGCAGCAGACACTAATCCGCCTCACTTGAGAATTTTTGCCAGATAGTGTCACGTGGATTTCCAAAGATTGTATATTGTCTCCCCATTTATCCTGATGCTGTTTGAAAATGCAGTAAAGTCATAATGCAACACTTCTGTATTTTGTGTGAATTTATTCTTATTCTTTCATACTCTTTTTTTGAGATCTAATCAAGAAGTGTGACTATCCCTACTCAGATTGCATAGCCAACCTACTCTTGTTCTCACAAGTGAAAATGTTTACACTGGTCATGACAGATAACATGTAGATGTTTCTTCATAGAAATTATCGAAAGGTTTTGATTCTGCTAGCCTTAATCCTGTACATTTACATATACTAGGAACTTCTTTGTCTCTATTCATGTAAGTGAGATAAATATGGAGATATATATGTGTATATATATACACACACAGAGTAGTTGACATAACCTTACCAAAGAAAAGGAGATGTTTAATCTAATTAAGTTTCAAAAGCCTGAGACAATAATGTTAGTGATTTCAATGCTTGAAGAAGGAAAATTGTTTTAGCCACTAAGGATTTGCTGAATCACTGGGGGGAAAAAACACTGGAGAAAATAGAGACTCTTGCAGTTCCTAGATGATGTATTTTTGCCATCCTTCCTGCAAAGGGTTTCAAATGCAGTGTTTTCTCGTTATTGATATCTAAATTGATGCAGTGGGGTCTTCTATGGAGAAATTCTGATCTTCCTCAGCTAGGACAGCGGCTGCTTTGAGTATTAGAGGGGATATATAAAACAAAACTCTCTGAAAGATTGAATCCTGAGCAGTTCAGAAAGGACACTGAATGTTAGTTGTCTGACATCTTTCCTGAATATTCCTCAGTTATCCATACATCAAATGGGGCATAAAGAAAATAAATTAGTTTGTGAAATGCTCCTAATCTCTGGAGTTGAATAATCTGTGAGGCTAATAATAACTACAGGTATTATTTGACTGCTTATTGAGACAAAAGAATATTGTAGAGATGCACATTAAGTGAGCGCCCACCATCATGAGTTCTGAGTGAAGCCAGAACCCTGTGCAAAGTAGAATCAGACCATGTAATTAAGGTCAGTCAAGCTAGGGCGACAAATTGAAGATACCCCAGTAAACTAATTCTTGGACTTCCTAACTGTTGAAAGGCTCAGTTCTGAAAACAATGTTCTTTAATGCATTTTTTTGTTTATGTGTATAATACATATTGGTAGGTGTTGGTTGGTTGTGACTGAAAGTCTAATTAATTGTAACATTGCCTGCTGTTTTTCAATGGAAATAGTGGTTTTCTTTTTACTTCTTGGGAGGAGTTGTATCTTTTAGGACCTTTCCAGGATATCAAGCAGCTTGTCCTAATTTTCACTGCGAGCAATAGCTTCTGTCCAAAGGAAAAAAGGAGAAGCAACACAGCTGATATTTCAGTAGGAGCTGCAAGCAGCAGCTACAGTCTGTGGACACATACTTCAGCCTGAGCACTACAATTTATTAGCCTGGGAATACATATAGACTTTCTTCCAAAGAAAATGCTGGAGAGGCATGTCTTCCCTTATTGCCCTCTCCAAAGAGAGCTGTTGGGGTGCATGTACCAGCTTAGGAAGTTTGGCTGACAGTGTACAGCTGGCTCACAGGACTGTGTAGACGAAGATGAGAATCTCTCTACTACTTCAGTTAGGAGCATGGGCCATTTCATTGGCATCTCTTTACCCCATGGGGAATCCTGCACACCATTATCTAGAAGAAAGCTAGGAGAAGAGCACTACAGAAAACCTGCTGAAATGAAATAATGAAACCAACAAACATTCTTATAGCAACGTCACCATGATGTGTTGTACAAAGCTAAACCCAAGTAGTGCATAAAATAACAAAAGAACTCAGAACAGAGCTTCAGAGAGCAGAGTTCATTGTGTCTGTTGCCTCTGGCAGACTGTATAGCCCTCTCTACATAGCCAAGTTGGAAATAATCTGCAAGACTGAAACAAGGATCAGAAGTTAGGTCCAGTGAAACCAACTGCTCCCTCCCACAAAGCACTGAAGAGCCGTCAACAAGTTCTTATGAAACTCCATGCTAGAAATGCATTTCTTACTGGGCTGTATGGGAAGGATGAGTAATAGGCTCTTAATGTGTTTCACTTTTATACCCTTTTCACTCGGAATAGATACACAGTAATGTTCTGGAATCTCAGCAGTCGACCACTTGCTTTGCAATTCATCAGAATTGGTTATTCTTTATTTAAATAAGCGTTAACATTTCTTTATGGTACTTGAGATCTGATGTGCTGGCATATCTGTGTTTAAATATTTACAAGAATTTTCATATATGTTTTAAAATATTTAGGAAATGTCAAATTAAAAGAGGCTAGAAGCTATGGCTTCAGAACTTAGGAATAGTATGTACTTTTTTGGAAAGGGATAGTTTATCAAAAACTTGGATACAAAGTAGTTCAAGTGCTAAGATAGTCTGTCTTTATGACTCCTAATTTGAAACACAAAGTGAAGAATTGTGGAAAACCCCATGTAGTTATATACTCTTTGAAAAGAATTAGCTATGAAAGTCATGTTCCTTGAGGGAATCCCATTTCTCTCTCATGATTGATGGTTTTCCTTTTCAGATATTTTTTACTACCTCCTATATCATCACAGTAGATAATTCCACACTGTCCTCATCATGCCTGATTATTTCCACCTTTTCATTGGCCTTTCTAGATAGGTAAGGTGTTATCTCTCCCACATATCAAATGTGTTGCATCTAGTCTTCCATTTCTGTTTCCCCAGGTATTTCACAAACCTCTTCATTGGTTATATTCTTCTCATTCTTTATTTTTTTCTTCATCAGTCCTTGCACAGTTCAGCTTCTGTCTGAATCGTTTTGCCTTTTTGACCTCCCTCATTTTATATAAGTCCCACATAAACACTGTCTAGTTTGCTCCTTCTATTGCTTTCAGATTTTGGTTTTCCCACCCCACATGTGACCTCTCCAGCTACTAAAAGATTCCTTTTTCAAAGCCATTTATTATTTTGATATATTTATCTTTTCCAACTCAGACACCGAACACACATATGTTAGTGTTTGTGAATGCCAGCATTTTAGGTTTACAACCATTGATTCGTTGGTTTTGATACTGCTTTAAGTTGCAGGCTCCAGTAGCCCACTGCAGTGTGGCACTTATGGCTCTGTATCCCCAGGCTCAGAAAGGCTGAGCAGCTATTTCTGAGAGATATATATATGTATGTATGTTCCTATATGCATACACATGAACACATATATCACTATTCATGTGCATGTATATATATGTATCCATATATATATATATGTGTATATACATGCCTAGGAACTTCAGAATACTCTAGAAGTTTGCCTTAGACTCTCAGTATGCCCAGAAGCTGGCCATTCAATCCCAGGTCTCCCGAGTTGCTGGCACATAGACGCGGGAGCCTTGGAGGCCCACAGCCCAGCTCTGGTTGCTGGTGTTGAGAGCTCTCATCCTGTTTGCCATGCAGTCCAGCTTGATGCTCACTAGCATTCACCTGAGCCCACTCAGAGCAGAAGTGCATCCACTCAGAAGTTATATATGACAGGATTAAATCTGTGTGTGGAATACATACGTGGCGATCAAGCACAGGGCATAGTCAGGCAGGTATAATGTGCTATTACCTGTTTCCACTTGATTAACCCTATTTATCCGATCTACCTCTATATTCCCACTCCTTTCCTTTCTGAGCCACCTAGGTACCTCTCTTTCTTCACCTTTACTCCTTGCACTAAACACCCCATAATAAATTACACACATTCCCAGAATCTCTTTAAAAATATCCCTTCTTAAAGTTTTACACAGTCTCCAAAAAATGTTCTTTCTCTTCATCGCACAAGGAGTCTCAAACCTTTAAGGACAACTACCCCCTCCAGTATGGAATGTGGCCATGTTTCTTTCACTGCATCACCTTGGGGTGTTTCACCCTGGAACCATGCTGTAACAGGTCCCCTTTCTGGTCTTAGGGAGCAGCAGATTTAGTGAGCCACTTGTCACTTACTAGGTTACTTGGGTTCCTCTGCCTGTCATTGCTCATCCAGTCCTCGGTGGGCTTTTTGTATTGGTAGTGATTAGCCTTTAATAAAATAAAATAATCTAACACACTGGAAAAAACCCCACCCCAGCCATAACACATAAATAATCCTGCTTTGTGGAAAAGTTCTGGTTTTTTTCCTCCTTTGAAAGACATTATCAGTACACTTCTGGGCTGGGATTTTTACTACAATGTAGTACTGAAGATTAGCTTTAAACACAGACAGGATTCTGCAGAAGTCTTTTAGCTGTTGAGCGCTGATTAGAAGTATCAAGAGTAAGAGACTTCTCATTTGGTTTGAAGTCTTCTGTAGTGGTCTAGTATTTCATTCGGGTGCAAATCCATTGTGTTCTGCCCAATTTCTGATTCCTTAGCACTCATAAAGTCCATGGTACAGAATCACTCAACGTCCATGACTAACCCTTGATATCTAAGTTGTATTCAAGCTGTATCACCTTATCATGAATGACATTTCAAGGTGCTTTTCCCAAGGCACTTGTTCACTGAAATCTGTGGTGTCTACTGCCTGAGAGCACAATGGGGAAATAAGTGAGCTTTCAGCTGTGATTTAGGGCAAGGGAGAGTTAGCATCCTTGGCAGAGTTGGGCATAGAGCACTAGAAAGGCTGGGATACCTGGAGAAGAAATGGCAGTAAATCTGTCCATGTGTACTCTCAAAGAATGCAGAGTACAGTCAGGTCTATTCAAACTTCACTGGAGTGTTCAAAGTAGGCCTTATGAAAAAATCTATTTGGATTAATCCTGAAAACTTGAGAAAGCAAACTGTGTGTGTATTGCATTCAGGATAAAAAGACACCTGAGCAGCTATTCTAACCATAGAAACATTAGTCATATATAAAAGATGGTGAAAGGTTGAAAATTTGTGAGAAGTTCTGATAATCTGAAATTGTCATTCTAAATTCTAAAGAAGCTAAAAATTTCTATAATTTCATTTGAAATGCGTGTTTAGAAAGTATTTTGATCTTGTTCTGTTTACAAGTTCTTAAAAAAATACACATCTCCTGGAATGAAAGGGTCCACAGAAAGTATAGACACTTGCATATACAAAGGCTAACTACTTCTTATGTGTATTCTGATGCTAATTAAGACATTTTCAGTATGCATCCAGTGATGGGTTTTATTTCATAACAGGAACACTTACCAAGAACAGAGTTAGAACAAAGGCCTCCAGGTTTGAGAATATGACATCTGGAGGTTTTTTATACTTTAAATATTAAAATTCTGTGATACTGAAATATTTTTATTTTCCAAAATATGTTACTAACCTGAAACTATTGTATCACTAAAACATTGGAGTATGAAAGTATGAAGTGGTGCAAAGCTTTTCTTAACATACTCAAGCTATTAAAGGCAGTTCCTGAGGCAATGAGATAAATATGGTTAGAGTAACACCAGCATAGTATGGGAGCAGTATAATTATTAGTT
Source organism: Ifrita kowaldi (assembly GCA_013398055.1). Taxonomy (NCBI): domain Eukaryota; kingdom Metazoa; phylum Chordata; class Aves; order Passeriformes; family Cinclosomatidae; genus Ifrita; species Ifrita kowaldi. The sequence continues at coordinate 58,804 of VZRS01007080.1, forward strand.
ACACATATATGTTAGCACATATTTGTGCTACACTGTCTCAAATCCCTGTAGAATTGAGTTCTTTGTGTCTGCTGTGATTGAAATGCAAACCTAATACATCTATGAGAAACAAGAGGAAGGTTTTGTTTGCTAGTTATTTAGAGGGAGTTTATTTGTGCATTTCATGGACAAACTTCTGTCAAAATCTTTAATGTTTACTCTAAAATATTCCTGTGTATTCAGCACTCACACCTGATTCATGAACTAATGCAGAAAGTCATAGTGTCTCTCAAACATTTCTTTACTTCATAGGAGAGGAATATCTATTCTATAAAGTAATACCATTACTTTACAAACCATCCTTCACAGGAAAGTTTACCATAAGATACTCAACACAGAGATTCATAAACTGAAGCAGATGAAGATGAATTTTACTCTGGCTTACAGAAAAACGTGAACCTATATAAATTTTATGGGATGGAGAAAACATAAATCTGCAGCAAAGAAAGGGTAGTAAAAAGACCAAGTGTAGTAAATAGATAGGATTTATCTTTAGATATGACTATGAAGTAGGCAACAAGTTAGTAAAGTCAGAAGTGAGAAGCTTCTGGTTTTAGGAAGGAGAAATTTCTGAGCGTTCAGGAAAAGAGTCTGGGAGGGATAGAGTCTGGAAAACTATGGTAGATGATGGATTAAAGAGCTAAAGACTGAATTTGTGAGGATGAATTCTGCAATGCTTTAGAACCATTTAGTAGGTTTGTGTATGAAAAACATGAAAGGAGAAAATTCTAAAAAATCAAAATAACTGAAAATTCTGATCTGAGTCTAAGGGTAGGTATGTGTGCTGGCATTCAGTGGGGAAGCAGGTAGAAGGAATTCATCTCATTTAACATGAAGTTTTGCAATTTGGATTTCTGAATGAAAACAAGGTGTACGAGGCAGTCTTCATAATCCTGGGAGAGAAGCAGGAGTGTAACTCATCTGACATCAGCTTTTAGATATAGTGAAATTGTGCCTTATTTGTCATCACTGACTTTAAAGGGAACCTAGATGATGAAGGCAGATGCAATGTCTGTATTGGACATCTATTTGATCAGTGAAACACTCTATTCCTCTCCAGCCTTTTCTTTTATGCAGCTCACCTTTGTAACCTCAGGCAAAAAAAGCATAGGAAGCTAGGAGAATAGGTGCTGAAATTTTCTTGTCATTTCAGCTCTTTGATGAAGAATGCATCCAAACTGAATCATATATTACAGTGTCCAATATTGGTATCTTCAGGGAAAAAAAATGGGCAGGAAGAAAAGCAAACCATAATCTACTCATAAATACATGGCTCAAATCCCATATGAAAAGAGAACTATTGCTGAGACATCTGCAACACAACCATTTCCCATTTTCCTTTTCATTTCTCAAGCAGAGAGCACAGAGATAGGTGAATAACTAGGACTTCTGTCAGATGCTTTGCTTTGCTCTGGTGCGTTAGAGCTAACAGAACAAAATCAGGAAACTTCAGATTGTCAGTCCCCCTCCACTGTACTAAACAGAAGGTCTATCTGTATCTTTATCAAACATTTATAGATGAATACAAATACATGTCACACAACATGCACAGCTTGCTGAAGACCTATACATATAGTATTGTTCATATGTAATTACGCAAGAATGTGAAGACATACTGGCATTTGAAATGGACTGTTAAAAAGTTTTGTAGTAGTGACACTAGTTTTCATTGCCTTTCCTTCTGAAACAGATGTCTGAGCCTTTTGAGCAGAATACTTCCAGTCTCTTTCCATCTCCAAGTTCCAGTCTCTTTCCATCCCCAAGTTTTGTTTTCACAACATTACATCTGCCTCCTGCTGTTCTTTCCTATCATTTCTTTCCTCACACATCAATTTAAGGGTATGTGACACCGGTGCCAGTGAAATGCATGGAGAATTAAGAATTGATAAACCCAGATGTTAAAAATATTACCCACTTATGCACCTACACTGCTACTTTTTCTTCTTATTAGCATATGTGGCTTTGCTGTCATTGTGATCCAGTACAATGTAGACAAAAGCTGGTCCTCCTGCCTCTGTTCAACCAAAGATTTTTATGAATAGTCACTCTAGGGTGTTGTTACTGGAGTGGGTAGCTTGGGGTTCAGCAGAGATGTTGGGAAATGAGAGGGTGGAAATGGCTTTGCTTGCCAGGCCTCTCCCTTCTTGTACTGTGAGCTGCACTGCACCGTGTGGGGACAAGGACTGGAAAGGACTGTGGAGCCCCATGCCCTGCTGTCGCAGACAACTGTGTCGCATAAAGCAATAAATGTGTGGAGTTACAGTGCCTGACTGTGGTAGTGTCTGTCTGAACCCTGTTTAGCGAGATATTTAGTGTTTTTCAGGTGCTGAAGGGAATGATGAAAAAGAGGCTAGAAAGGTGATAAATTTATCTCTAGAGTAAATAGGAACAAGAAAGTAAGAGGCTGGGCTGGGTGAACATTGTGAAAAGCAAAGCACAAGAGCAATTTAATGGAAAAGTCTGCCTTGACAAAGAGCTTGCAGGGTGAAGGTACATGCAAACCTTAAATGCTCTGAACAGATTAATCTTTGATCACTGTGACAAACTGCAAGTTTGTAAATATATTCAATTAGTGACAGTTTATATCTGATTATTCCCCACTTTCAGTGAACTGTGAAATAGCAGAATATTTATGATTCATGTTTATGGAATCTATGATTTTATGACTTATTAAATACTTTTTCACATGAAGACATTATGATAGTTCAATATTTACTAGGAAGCTTTTGGCAGTGTAAAATCCAAGGACAGAAATAAGAATTCATAGAGTTACGGAAAAGTCTTATTTCTGATTTGGAGGTAAGAAAAGATGTTGTGAGGGACTGTGTCAAATGCCTTACATAAGTTTAGGTAGACATCTGTCTCTCTTCCCTTGTCGACCCTTGCAGTCAGGGTCTGTCTATCGTAGAAGGCTGCCAGATTGGTCAGGCAGGATCTGCGGTAATAAAACCTCCTTGTCGTGTATGTGTCTTAAAATTGCTTCCATGAGGATCTTCCCTGTGGTATTCCCAGGCACAGAGGTGAGTCTCACTGCTCTGTAGTTTCCTGGATCTTCCTTTCATCCCTTTTTAAAAACAGGAGTGATGTTTCCATTTTTCTGCCTCTGGGGACTTCACTTGACCACCACGACTTTTCGAATATGAGGGAGAGTGGCTTGGCAGCAGCATCAGGCAGCTCTCCCAGAACCCTGGGATGTGTGTTGTCAGGCCCCACAGACTTGAGCCTTCTCAGTTTCATCAAACGATCATGCACCTGCTCTTCACTTATAGTGGGAGGGACTTCATTACCTCAACCCCCACCTGGAGTTTTGGGAACTTGAGAGAAGTGGGAAGCCTGGCTGCCAGTGACAACTGAGACAAAGAAGTTGTTGAGTATCTCAGCTCTCTTCATATATGTTGTCACCAGTCCTCCCTTTTCATTTCTCAGGGAGGTAGTTTCTCCTTGACCTTTCTTTTCTAACCCATGTACTAGGAGAATGCTTTCTTGTTATTCTTCACAGAAGAATAACCTTTCAAACTGAGCAATAATTTGTTCCTCTTCATTATTTGGCTCAGGTAAATGGGGCACCAGCCCGCCCCATCTAAAGATCATCAGTATAGATAAAAACAAGATTTATATTATTCTAGATTTTCACTTGGTTAAATTATCTTTACTTTGAATGAGGTGTTTGTCATCAACCTCATCACCTGATTTTAATTGTATATTTTCAAGTGCAGTGTTATTGATTTCTCATCCATCTTTTAAAGTTGCTTAATGAGATGTTAAATTTTTTTCTGTGCCTCAAACTCTTACTTGTTCACAGATTTTAAAAAATACGTATTTTGCAACATCAGCAATCAGCTGCTTAGTTTTCAGAGGGTTAAGGCAAATAGACCCTCTTAAGTATGAAGAAAATGTCTTAGTAACAGGATTGGTCTTTATGTTTGACAAATGCTGACTAATGCAAGCCTTTTTTTTTTTTTAAATGACTTTTCTTAGTCTTATAATGTTGGATCTGTACAATTTGAGCCTCATTAGTCATGAACCTAGTGAGAATATGAAGACATTATGCAAAAAAAGCAAAACCTGGGTTTCCAAATCATTCAGTGTTAATGTTGTTATAACGCAACCTTCTGCCCATGTTCTGTTTAGTTCACAAATGTTCACTTGTTACCATCCTTGAATCATCTGTTCAGTCTTCCAGCGGTAAGACCAACGCAAAGTTATATTTTATCATTTATGTGGGTCCTTCTCTTAAAAGTGGCAACACATGCATCTCCTTACAGAATGGATTTTCATTAAAAAATTACGTATTTAATTGATTTTTCCTTTTTTCTTCTTCGAAAAGAGTTTTGAAATATAGCACTTCTTCTGTAACTGTATTTTTAAACATGCCAGTATGAGTCTATCAGGAATAACTAGGTATGAGTACCACTAATGAGCAAACAAGTGTTTAATCCAAGATGAGGCATGTAAGTGTAGAAAATGTTTAAATCCTAAAAAAATCCCCCAAATATGAAGTGTGATACTACAAGTATTGTTTTTTTTCCATGAGAGCTATTTATTTCCAAATTGCTTGTAATTAATCTTGTTATGAAATTGTGTTTTTTAAAATGCCATAATGTTGAAAGGTGAGGGAGTAAGAGAAAGTACTTGAGGTGACAGAAGTAGTAATGTTCATTGTGGCTCTTCTATTTACAGTATGAACAGATTAATTTGAACTCAGTTTTTCTATTTGCATGCCTGCTGCTTACACCTACATAGGAAAAGATCAATACTATTCATTGGTAGAACAAGCCTGCCAAAATAGAAAACAGATTAGTTCCTGCTGGTGGGTCATCTCATCCAGGTTTTTCATCATGTATGTTACTTAGTCTCTTTCCATTAATGGCAGTTGTCCATAGCCATGTACGTTGTGAACCATTCATCAGTATTCCTTGTGTTTTGCAAATCCCATGCCTGGAAGTTGTATCAGATGTTCTAAATTTGATCCCTCCCTGTTCAATTTACACCTCCTCTCTCTGAAGCGCTTCCAGTTGTTGCAGTGTTTGAAGAAAGGCAACAACCAGAAATAATACCATGATTTTTGTACCCTGACTTCTAATAATTCTCTATTTTCTTTCCCATAGAGTCGGATGATTGATTTCTAGAAGGCCCTATAGCCCATACAAACAACACAAAGTAAAATTCTATGACAACATATTATAGCAATAGGAAAAAAATGTAAATATACAGTTCAGCTTTAAACTTTCACAAACATTTCCATTAAAAAAATTATTTGAAATTTGTCGAAAGTATTGTAGAAAATAAATGTGCTGCAGAAGCAGCAGAAAAGCCTGTGGACTGTGAAATAAGTATGCTGTGCTTGAGTGACTATTTACCTTTCTTAAGAAAATGACCCCATTGCTTTCATAGGTAAATACCTTTAATAACTCCAAGAGAAATTTTCCTCACTTTCCAAAGGAGAAAAGTATAGGGACAATAAGAAAAATGTCTCCCATAGCTAATTCTAAGCTTTTACGCTCAATTTGGTTATAATCGTGCCTTTTTTTTCTTATTTTTCTATCCTTCTGGGTGCCCTGGTTTCCAGGGCAAGAACGCCCAGGTTTATGACATGGTAATGAGCCAAAGGATGCTTTTGACCAAATCTCTGTTCTGTATGACTTGAGAGATCAGGAGCTCAGAGCATATTATATAGTTCATGTGGTCACAATTCACTTGACATGCAGCCAATGTCACTTTCCTAATGTTTATTAATTAATTAATCTTTAAAATGTCTTAAAATTTATTCAGATTTGCAAACTCTGAAGAGTCTGGATTTCAGGCTATTATCCTGTCTCCTGGTATATAACCTTAAATGCAAGATATTAATAAATTATGCTAACTCTCTCTTGGCTACTTAGCCGACAAATTTGTGTTACTTTTATTTATTTATTTTTAAACTAATGTAAGGCAGGCTAATGTTTCAGATAATGCAAAATGTATGAGGCTTTAGAGAGGTTAAGTTTTTAAGCAGCTTTCAAAGCCTTAGATCATTTTAATTCTGCCTCATTTAAAGACAGAAAGAAATCCTGGAAAGAGTTTGAACCAATAACTAAAAGACTGAAGGTTAGCTCGTAAGAGAAAAATACTGTGGAGACAAGTACCTGCTCTGCTTAATGTGCTCTGCCTGAGGCACACTTACCTTTACTTTCAAGCATATATTTTACCTGCCCAGTACAGCACTCAGACACTCCCAGTTTTTGCTGGAATAAGTCCTTGTACTGCAAACCCGATGAAGGATGAACTTGTCTCTAAAGATCACCTGTATATCATTCCTAAGCTTCAAAGTTTGAGTGAAGAGCTGGTCCTGCTAAAGGCAATAGGACTTTTGCTATTGGCTCAACTGCCTACTTTGAAAAATTCTTTACAGTTTGCACAAGTGATCAAAGTTGTGCAGCAGGGAGGCTGATAAGGCCACAGCATAGCTGGGACATTTGTACTTGGTAAAACAAAGACTTAAAATTGTTTCTTTTGAAATTGAAAACAGTAGAAAATATGTTTGCAAATATGTATTATCAAAAAATATGTTTTTCACCAAAGTAAAATGTCAAACCTAGAGGGTTAATGATTTTAAAACCACAATGCAAAAATGAGAACTAGATTGAAAACTACTTTGCAACCTCAGTTATAGCAGATTCTGACATTGCAAACAGTGTAATATTTTGCAGTTATTTGATTCTGCTACTTTCTGCTTTGAAGAGGCTTCAAGAACAGTCTGGCTGGTTTGTTGGGGCTTTTTTCCTCTTGTGGTACAGGAGTGCTGTGCTAGACAAGGCTCTTATCACTGAACTGGCCATTTATCCAGACTTTGACTTAACAGTGTGGCATTCCACAAGTGTCTGTGCAGTTTATGGTGCATTATAGATTGCTCTTGCAATTGGCTGTTGTTTGCTTGTCATGACGGACTGAAAAAGTAATGAAATGGGGTAAAAAGAAATAAAAAAAAATAAGGTAACATGATTATGTAATCAATGAGCCATTAATAAATTGTTAAAAAGACTCTGCTTACAGCCTGGTATAACTTTTTCACATATCCTACCTAAAACAGAATTTGCAGGCTCAAAATTAAATTAGGTAATCACTCTTGAGATCACCTTTCTCTTATCATTTCACAATCACAATTGCAATCCAACTAACAGGAGGAGATAATTCCAAAGGATAAATTGTCTTGTAATTTCTGCTTGTGCAGTGCCCAGCACAGAAAGACATCAAATAAAAATCGAGCAATTCTGCTAATAAAGACTGATAAAATGTCCCAGCATTCCATCAGCAACATCCTGCACTGGCATATATTTTCAAAGTTTTCTCTTTGTGTTCCCATTTCCAATTATAAAGCAGAAGATAAAAGGCATGATAGTGAAATATGGTAGGACCTAGAAAATTGCTAGGAAAAAAAATTGTTACTTACTTCTAAAATGAAATGTGAACTCTTTAATAAACCAGAAATGGTGTTGTGGGGTGCATTCCAAGAACTGTAGAGTTGCAGATAAAAACTGAATATTTCAGAGAGAGGCTGAAAAAAACCAAATGCAGCTGGATATATGTTGCCCTGTGTTTTGCAGTTCTTTGATGTTTTCATTTTCTGTAACAGTTTCTCACACACTTTCTGTAAACATAGCTATGTTTTGTTAACTGTCCTTTATTGTTTTCATTCCATTCTCCTAGGCGGAGATGTTTCATGGATTTTTCCTTTGACCAGTGTGATTGAGGGGTGGTAATTTCTCCCTCCAATCCACGGTGATTTCTAAGAACATATATAATAAAGGTCGGGGTCCCTGACCCTCTATTTCTTCCTTGCTTCTCTCCTAACAAGGTGTCTGTGTGGTTCTTTCGTGTCCAAGTGCGACAGATATACTTTTGCAATATGTTTATACACTATGTGTATACGGCATAGCTAAGAACTCTCATTTGTTAAGGACTGCGTCACCAAGGTCACCTTTCTGTGTTGTTTGCATAGCAGTCAGATGTAAGTGTTAGGGGAATATATATAGTACCTGATTCATAAACCTTTGCTTTTTGCCTCATTTATCATGCCACTGGTGGTATCAACAAAGTGAAACTCTGGTTGACCACGTCTGTAAGGAAATTGTAAAGTAAGTCTGGAAACCTACTCTGGTTTCAGAATGATAAGAAGAGCTAAGATGTGAAATCCCAGCTGGAGTGCAGTCATTACATGTTTTGTCAGGGACTTAAGTGGATGAAGGACTTCCTACCATTCGTTTCGAGGGCAGAGAGAAAGGGCTTAACTGATGTATCCAAACTGATGCTAGGTGCTTTCCTGCTAACACAGATGGCTCTGATTCATATAGGTGGGAAGTATATGTGATATGACAGGTAATTTTAAGTATAGTTATATTTTAAAAAAATTTAAAGGTTATTTGAAATTAAAGATTATTTAAACAAAATATTATGAGTCAGATAAAATCTAAATTTTTTTCCTTGAGGAATCTTTTCGTCCAGGATGCAGGGAATAATTTCCAAGTTTTACTGCTTGCTTTTTTAATTAGATGTATGTTTTGGTATTATATCATTAAACAGAATTAAAAGATAATTAACATTACTGAATTCAATTTGTATATGTTCATTAAATAACAATTTTCAGCCAAGTATTTCATAAAGCTTTGAAGTCTGATCATAGTTCTCATACCAGCTCTTTCTAGTTTATTATTATTAGGTTACTGTCAGGATTGGAGCCCAGTTCGGATATGTACCAATTTGTGAATTGCCTTGCAATTATAAATACTAGTATTGCTGTAGGGACCACATCTAGTGGCAATTCCCTGGTTCATTGTTCCGATTTTTCTAGACATGGTATTACTTTGTACACCTGTACCAAGTCCCTAGTGAGTTTATGAACTGCCAGCTGCTCTTGTGTGCTGTTAACAAGTCTCTTACAGAGTTGTCTGTTGTGTGGAAGATTTCTACATTTTGATCAGTTCATTTATCAAGCCTCAGTGTTGGGGTCTAACTGGTTATCTTGTTGTTAGCTTTATGCAGCCCTTATCTCAAATGACAACATTGTTCCTTGGTTTATTTTTTAAATTTTTTAAAATTAATTTTAAGAGTCTCTCCTTATCATTATTCCAAAGAATAACCTTTATTGGGGTACCTTTTCATCGGTGAGTTTTTCCTGCTCTGGGATTAGGTATCTTGCTCATTATGTAAATGGGTGAGCATGCACAGTCTGTTCTTCTGGACCTTTCTGGAAATGGGTTGGGGGTTTTGAGGGTCTTTGTGATCTCAATCCCCCACTATTGGATTGACTCTCAGTAGACTGTTCGTGACCACTTTTTGACCCCATTCCTTTGCTTGCACTGTTATTTCTGTTGTGCAGTCACCATGGACCAGAACAGGGAAGCTGGGCCTACCTCTTTACAGCCCCTCTTCCCGGCCACATCCTGTTGTAACTTGTGCGCTTGAGTGGCCATTGGTGTTTGAGGAGTACATTAACTCCTTACTGTCCAGGCTTTTACAGTGACTAGTAACATTATTTTAAGTGAATATGATTCTTCGTCGTCATTGCTCGGTCTGTGTTTTGGGGTAGATGATGTCCCAATCACAGCATGTGCCCTGTGTCCTGTGTACCTGCCAGCTATAGTTAAAATTTTTCTGCTTTTATTTAAACAATTTTGGTCTTCCCTGGTGATTAGTTTTGCAGCAAATGCATGGCATTATGTCACTTTGGCATAGCCCAGGGTATCTCATAATTCATGATTAGAGCAGAGGGCTCCAGGGCGTTGTGCTGAGTAAGCAGTACAACTCTTCTGTGCAGTTTCAGGACATGAACTTTGTTACTACCCTGTATATGTATCCAAAACTCTTCACTGTTATATTTAAGATCTTGAAGAAGGAGACAAGGTATCAAGAGAATTGGAAAAAAGCAATCACACTGCTTGACTGTAAACAGAACAAAGAGAACAATCTGGGAATTGTTGACAGTTAACATCAATCCTCAGAAAAATTCTAGAGCAAAAAGTCAAATAAAGTAGAGGAGCAAAGCACTAGCTGTCATATATCTTTCATTTGATGCAGTACACTCTCTAGGATACTTTTATTAACAGCCTAGATGATGGAATAGAGTATGTTTATTGTATCTTGTGATGATCCAAAACTGGGAGAGAGCTCATATGCTGGACGATGGGATTGGAATTCAAAATGATAATGACAAAGCAGCAGTGCAAGTGAAAACATAAAGCAGGAATTATTTACTGCAGTGATACAAAATGAGGACAGCTGCTTTGGTAGCAGTTTTTCAGAAAAAACTGAGCATAAGCCCACTGTGCTGTAAAAAAAAGCAAGCACAAAGCTAAAGTACAGCCAGAAAGATGCGTAAGGTAATCAGAAATGTGGCCTCTGGTAGGCTAGCCATCTAGAAAACTGCTGTTTGGGGTATTGTACTTCGAGAACTATGTGGTCCAGTGGAGAAAGTCTGGAATAAATGAGTGAGATAAATTACAGTTCTGTAAAGTTTGACCTGTTTCATTATTGAAAAACACTTTAAAATGGCAAAGTCAATGAAGAACTGTCATAGCTCTCTTTGTAAGTGATGGAACCTCCCCCACTGGAAGTTTTTAAGAACTGGTCGAAAACAGCTCTTGGAAATAATGTAGCTATCATTTATCTTATCCTGGACTAGATGACCTCCCATGGTTCCTTCAAGCCCCATTTTTCTATTATCCCATGATTATTAAAGCAGAAGTTCAAAGTTTTGATCACAACTGAATTATACATCAAATAACAGGTTAATATTTCTTAATTTCTTAATAATAGATCCCTCTGGGTGGCTTAGAGTGAAATGACCATAAATGATCCATGTTTATACATCTACATATGTATATGTTGAGAACTTCTATTTCAGCTGGATGGTTTTGACAAGCTTGGTGTAGTTATCCAGATGGAGTTGTCAGTGTTGCTGATGTGGAGGTATCTGTGATAGCCAGTGGTAGAAAAATTGGAATTCTTCCTTTAGCAAGTCACTTTCATAGGTTCCTCTCATCAATGGCCATTGTTTATGTTTATGCTGGAAACGAACATGCTCCCATCTGACCTTGTTACTTACTTTAAAGATGGGTTCTACCATTTTTCCCATATTAACAAATGTTTGAGGAATAAAGAAAAAACTAATTTAAGAGCAGCAGAATCAGGATCTTGGAATAATTTAACTGACAGAATCTCACATCAACAGGAGTTGAATACATTCTTCAGTATAATAATGGGTTTGGACCCTTAAAAATAGGATATTGTCTTATTTTTCCCCTTACTATTGAACACATGCCTTCCATGCAGCTCAGTCGTGGTCTTTGAATTTTCTTCCTCTAAACTAAAAAAAAAAAAAATTTAAGCAGAATGTAAGCATTTTCCGTTGGATGTTTTGTATTCAGTTTGAACTGCTTGGTGTCACCTTAACGATAAAACTGGGATAGCATAACAGGTGCTTATTGTCTTTTTCTTCCTCATTGTCTTTCAGATGTTATGTTTTGGCATATGTTAGTGGCTGTCAAGGGGATATTATTGATCTGCTGAGACATCTGCTCCACTCACATAAATTTGACTGTTCTTTCATGAAAGATGAGTGCCTTATGACTTCTCATTCTTAGCACAGTAACACTGACCATGTCTTTGCAGCTGGAAATTAACATTATTTAAGATGTACCTCTAAATTACACAGTTTTTGTTTCCTTCTAATTGAATGCCATTCTTTTTGTCAGAATTATCATGTCATGAACTATCTAAGGAATAAAAATCCAAGTATTTAAATAGTTACTTTTATTTTTAGAATGCATACTAACTCATTGTTTTTGATGTAGCAGTAAAAAGGCAAAACTCTTTCATAGAATCATAGCAAGGTTTATGCCATGGGCCGGACACCTTTTACTAGACCAGTTGCTTGCGTTCCCATCCAGCCTGGCCTTGAACACTTCCAGGGATGGGGCATCCACAAATTTCTGGACTTCCACCCTTACAGCAAAGAATTAATTCCTAACATGTGTCTAAATCTATCCTCTGACTGTTTTAAGCCATTTCTCCTTGTCCTATCACTACATGCCCTTGTGAAAAGTCCCTCTCCATCCTTCTTGAAGGCCCCCTTCAGATACTGGAAGGTGCTCTATGGTCTCTCTTAAACCTTCTCTTGTCCAGGATGAACAATCCCAACTGTTTCAGCTTGTCTTCGTAGGAGAGGTGCTCCATCGCTCTGAGCATCTTCTTGGTCCTTCTCTGGACTCACTCCAGGAGGTCCATGTTCTTCTTCTGGGGGGTCCCTGGGACTGGACACAGCCCTCCATGTGGGGTATCATGAGAGTAANATTATTGATCTGCTGAGACATCTGCTCCACTCACATTAATTTGACTGTTCTTTCATGAAAGATGAGTGCCTTATGACTTCTCATTCTTAGCACAGTAACACTGACCATGTCTTTGCAGCTGGAAATTAACATTATTTAAGATGTACCTCTAAATTACACAGTTTTTGTTTCCTTCTAATTGAATGCCATTCTTTTTGTCAGAATTATCATGTCATGAACTATCTAAGGAATAAAAATCCAAGTATTTAAATAGTTACTTTTATTTTTAGAATGCATACTAACTCATTGTTTTTGATGTAGCAGTAAAAAGGCAAAACTCTTTCATAGAATCATAGCAAGGTTTATGCCATGGGCCGGACACCTTTTACTAGACCAGTTGCTTGCGTTCCCATCCAGCCTGGCCTTGAACACTTCCAGGGATGGGGCATCCACAAATTTCTGGACTTCCACCCTTACAGCAAAGAATTAATTCCTAACATGTGTCTAAATCTATCCTCTGACTGTTTTAAGCCATTTCTCCTTGTCCTATCACTACATGCCCTTGTGAAAAGTCCCTCTCCATCCTTCTTGAAGGCCCCCTTCAGATACTGGAAGGTGCTCTATGGTCTCTCTTAAACCTTCTCTTGTCCAGGATGAACAATCCCAACTGTTTCAGCTTGTCTTCGTAGGAGAGGTGCTCCATCGCTCTGAGCATCTTCTTGGTCCTTCTCTGGACTCACTCCAGGAGGTCCATGTTCTTCTTCTGGGGGGTCCCTGGGACTGGACACAGCCCTCCATGTGGGGTATCATGAGAGTAAAATAGAGGGTGAAAATCAGTGCTCTCACCCTGCTGGCCACACTGCTTTGGATGCAGCCCAGGACACGATTGGCTTTCTGGGCTGCCAGCACACCCTTCTGGCTTTCTGGGCTGCCAGCACACCCTTCTGGCTCATGTTAAGTTTCTGGTCAACCAACACTCCCAAGTCTTTCTCCTCCGGGTTGCTGTCAATCCAGCCTCCACCCAACCTGTATTTGTGCTTGGAATTGCCCTAACCCATGTGCGGGACCGTCATAAAAGAGGCTTTAGAATATCTTAGGGAATAACCATAAGCCAGAAAATAATTAATTGACCTTTTTAAAAGAGGAAATTAATTAGTGGGTCCAGGCAATACCATACCTTCAGTGATATTTCTGAAAGAAAAATACGATTATTTTATTAAATTGAAAAAGAAAAGGAGTGAAATTCAACATGCTAAATGCAAAAATAGAAAATTGGCAGGCACCAGCTAAACCAGCATTCAGAAATGTAGCTTCTTCCCCTAATTTAATGCATGACTCAAATGCAAACCCCTTTCATACTATCCAACTTGAAAAGTGTACTTTTATCTTGAATTAATTTAACTGAAAATAGTACAGGTCTAAAAACTCTTGAGGACACAGCAGTCATTTAGTCCAAGTAACCTAACTTTCCTCTTGCTTGAGCTACCAACTACTGTGGTTTGTTTAACTAAGGTGTTATTTTATAAAAGTGTTTTGATTTGTGTCTACATATACATTTTATTGCAAAAAGTGAATGAAGTTCTACTTTGAATATCAGTTTTGCATTTCTCTGTAGTTCTCCTTATTCGTACTAGCTTTTATCTTTGAAGTCGTAAGCAGATTTGTGAATAAACTGGTTTGCTATCTGTGCTGTCATCTACACCGGACTCAAAAAGAGGAAACAAAACTTGGTGGAATTTTCTGCTCACTCCTCTTATCTCAGCAACCTTATGAGATGGCTTATGACTACCTTGCTATCTTGATATTTTGTCTGTTGTGGAGAAAGGCATTTCGCCTAGAAACATGTAGTACTCTCTGGTGATTACTTAGCAACAGTTGGCTGCTATACTGACCCATATGTAGGACCTAAAACATATCAAGTAACTGTGGTGTCTTACAGATTCACAGGAACAACTGAGTGTGAAGCAGGAATGAAGAGGAAGAGAATAAAGGTATAAGTGGATGAACGAAAGAGAGAGAGGGGTTAGCAATGGTAACATTTGGATGATATTTTGATGATAGCGAAAGACCTAACTTTTGGAGGCAGAAAAGCAGTGGCCAAACAGACATATATGACTGAGTGACCATTGTAAGAATTTCTGTACAATGCTGTAATCAACTTCCACATCATTGTGACCATGAGGAAATTCCTATGCATATTGCACATGACATGGTTTTTACAAGGTCTGTACCTTGGAATGCCAGTGAGCCAATTTTTATCTCTGATTTTAATCCTTACGAGAAACTAAGACAGGCCTTGTAAAGAAATGGCACTGAATTCTGGAACAGAAAAAGTGGTTTCTATCTCAAGGCAGACATATCCTTTCTCTAGGAAAGTGTAGGTTTCCGTAGACTTGGATAGAATATTAAAAGCTAAAATTTCAGATGCTGATAAATACAATCCAGTATATAGTGTATAATCTAGTGTTACACCCTTGTGTTACACCTCAGGTGATACCATTCTGAAAAAAATATTTTGAATGCTCTGGAATATGATATATAAATTTGCTTTTTTTATATAGCCATAGTTATATAGATAGGTACAGATATATTTCATTAGCAGAAGTTCTAGGAGCCCGAGAGAAGGAACATCACATTTCTATTACACTAAACCAATTTGACTGAGCTATTTTCTTTGCTATCACTGAAATTTCAAATTATAGTAGTATTACTATCAGTGCACTGCATAGGATCTGGTCTTGTTTCCACTGAACTCAATGGCAAAATTCCCATTAATTTAAATGGCAGTAAGAATGATCTCCAAATGTTCCTCGTATTAAGCTCTTCACAAGCTGTGCCTTCTTCATGTTAATCAGCAATGAATTTTGTTTGTCAGTACAGCTGATAATTTTGCATTAAAATAATAATAAAGAGATGTGATGACAGCCTGCCATTTTTTGTTCCTTAAGTCAAACACTTGATGTGACAGACTATGTGATTTCTTCATTTAATGAACTGCCAGCTGAAGATGCAAACGCTGTAACTGACACAAATCAGAAATGTTGACAAAAAATCTTTAATATAATTTAAGAAATGTTTTCAGTGAAAAGAAAATTTATTCACTTGTTTTTTTTTTTTTCAGATGAATGGCTTTTAGAGTTCTATATGTTTAAATTTACCCCTAGACCTTTGAGAAAAGGAAATAGAAGAAAGAGGAACAATGCATTCAGTTGTTGATATTTTGGCTACCACATGTGCTACATAAATAAATAAGTACAAAATTTCAAATTAGTAGAATGGCAGCAGGCTTCCTGTATTATGGATTAATCAAAAAATCCTAGGCAGCATTCTACTTTTCTCCCTAATTTTAATGTATACAAAAGATCTTTTTACTTCTACAGTGTACGAATTCCATTAAGTCCAAATTACTGGCTTCTCACATGCGTGACTGTAACCCAAGGAGCCCTTTATATATTTGGGCAGGGAAAAGAGCAGACCTTCCTTATCTGCCTTTTCGTTCATGGTGAACACTGCCTAAGGCTGTTTTCTCCTCTTTTGACCTCGTTACTAACCTTGTTGCTTTTGAGGAAACTCAGCAAGCTGTATTCATTTCCATTAACCAACTATTCAGAAGGAAAGGTGCAAGCAAAATATAATATTAACATGACATGACAGAAAAATTGTTAAAATGGCTCTAGTGGCAACTAATACTTGTTTATCAGATGGCCAGCAATTAAAATTCATTGTGATTTTATTTTACTTTTTTCACCATAAAACTCTGGTTGCTTGGTATATTACTATCTACATAATGTTCTTCATTACTGATTGTAATGTTATCACTTAGAGTAAAACTTTCCCTGTTACTGCAGAAAGTGGGCAAAGAATCTGTATTACATATAAAAAAATACCTTGAAAGCAGCCATTTAGTTGAAAATAATCCCTGGAAGCATCCTTCTATGTGCCATTTACCACTATAGCCAATGCACGGTTTTAGACACGATGGAATTTGATGCATCAGGAAGACAAAAAAAATCACTGTGTTTTTGCAAAAGAGAGGTTCACTGGTATAGAATCATAGAATCGTTTAGGTTGGAAAAGAACTTTAAATGATGGGAAATGTCTCAGTGAACTCCACAAGCTCTTCCACCAGCTCCCTCTGTACCTTTGGGTCATTCCCAAGGTGAATTGGTGTAGATGCACCTCACCTGGGCTGTTGATCCTGACACCTTTTTTGGGGGCAGAAGCTCTAATTCCTACATGACCATTCTCAGGCACTTCCATGGTTGCTAACACGTTACTAAGCCTTGTGTCTTTGTTCCTGCATGGATCTCCATCCCCCACCTCCCCTGAAGTGGCAGACTAAATGACTTTGCTGGCTCACTGTCCCTCAAACACTGGCGTGCTGTCCCCAGACTTTTTTCTAGCGATTCTGGTTTTATTCCTTTGCCCCTTCTAATCTACTTTAAAGCTCTTTCAGTGAGCCCTGCCAATTCCTGTGCAAAAATCCTTCTCCTCCTTTGAGATAGGTATACCCTCTCTGTTGCCAGCAGGCTCATTGTTGTGTAAACACATGATCAAAAACCTCTAAAATCTGCTGGTAATAGCAGGCTCGGAGCCAGGTATTGATCTGCTGACTCTTCCTGTTTCTTCCTTTATCATTCCCTGCAACTGGAAGGATAGAGGAGACATTGCTTGTGCTCCTGATCCCTTAACAAGTCATCCCAAGGCCCTAAGGTCTCTCAAATGCCCTCAGACTTCTTATTGCAACGTCATTGCTGCCCACCTGAAAAATCAATATTGGATAATAATCTGAGGCCCATATCAGGGTAGGAAGCTTTCTCTTCACGTCTTTAACCTGATGTCACTCTGGAGCAGATCCCTAAATCCTCACAGCTTTGTCTAAGGCCCTCATGTCTTGAAAAAGAGGCCTACGTAAAAAACATGTAACAAGAGTCTGTTCTGCACCAGTGACCTGGACAAGGCCAGAGGGAACTCAAATATGAATGCTAAGGGTCATTCCTTTACTTGCCATAGCAGATGTTTCTCAGAGAGATAAATGGCTACTGATGCCTGATACAGTATCTTAGAGGAATTATACTGCACTGCTTTAAAAAGGGGCAATATAACAGAATTTGTTTATGTGTGATCAGGTTAATCACTTGTGTTTTTCTGTACAATACTGGTGAAACATGCTTACTGAAAGCAAAAAACCTATGTTCATAACAATTTGAAGGTAAATGTTACTAAGATCACCCAGCAAGGTTATTTGTCTCTGTCATATCTCATACCTGTAGTTTGGGGTTTTTTTAAATTTAGGTATTTTTGTGATAGATTTTAATTGTTGTAAAAATATAGGAAGACCACATTTGTAATACAAAAATTATGCATGTAGACTTTTGGAGGAACATTTATAGCTGAACTGTGGGTTATGGTGATGTACTTTTAAAGGGATGTGTAGTACCACTTTTCAACATGACATTCTTCATTTTTCAGACACCCATCCTTTTAGAAATGAGATTTCAGTACAAGTTTTTACTTGTAAGTAGAAATTTTTGCTAGTTCTTGAAATGTTCTCTATGTAAATTAGGATTAAAAACTTATGAAGAAAGACTTAAAACTTAGATCCTTAAAAGTCTTCCTAAGTTCTCTTTGGTTTTTTAGGTTTTTTTGGTTGGTTGGTTGGTTGGTTGGTTGGTTTTTTTTTTAGATTTTTTTTTTTCTTCCATATATCTCGACCCTCAGCTAGATGGTCCAGAAAACTACATTTGCTTGTATAACAAAAAAATTACCCTGAAACAGTATGTTTTGGTAGAAAGTAGACTGACAGCCTCTTGTTTGCTCTTTGTTATAGATAGATTTATTGTCTTGACCTGTTTCTGTTTTAAAGGATGGGGGAGAAATCTGCTCATTAAACTTACTTTTCATTTTCTACTCACATTTTCCTTCAGAGTGTTTTCAGAAAAGCCAGAAACATTGAAAGCTATTTGACAATACAGATAAGCACCAAAGAATATTGCTGATATACTATAACAAATGCTGCTATGTTGTATACGTTGAATTTACAGCAACTCTAGCCTGAAAACATGCAGAAGTATTCCATGACATTAAACTTCTAAGTGCCTAAATTGTACGGCTTGTTTAACTGGCTTGGATACCATCAAGAAATAGAGATATTATTCAAGCAAACTGTTAATTGTTGATAAAAAACCAGTATGCTGTTTTATACCTTTCCCTGTTCATTTGTCTAGCCAATTGTGACTGACTGTTATATTCTGGAAGTTTCTTTCTTTATGGTACTGTTGCATGGTTTTATTTTCATAGCTTCCTAATCCTCAGAAGAACAGTGCCACTTGGGTTTTAGTTTGGTTTTTTTGTATTTTGAAGGCTGTGTGAGATATTACTTAAGATATTAAGTTGCAGTTGACTGACTGTGATCCGGAGACTTATTTTCTTACTCTAACAAGGAAAAAAGGCTCTCATCAGCCGAAAACAAGCTCACTAGATATAAATGACTAAGATTTTGTTGTCTACCCGTTTTCATGGACCATTTTGTTGAACAATGGCTTATAACTCACCAATGGCTTGAGATAAAATACATTGGACTTCAGAGACTTTGATGGAGACAAGAAAATGTTTTACTACAATGAAAAAAGTTATGATGTGATTAAATTCTTCAGAAAACCTCTAAGAACAATTTAGCCTATTGGTTAATAAATACACTGTGCCAAAGCTAAATTATCTTAGTTTTGTTTTCTACTGTAGTCTTTTTAACAAGAGCTGAAATCTTTAGAATCATAAACTTCATTGTATTGGTAAATAAATACAGTGCCAAAGCTATAATAGGCTTTGTTTTCAATTTATTTTTTTTTAGGAGACAGGATTTTTTTTTTTTTTTGGCAATAATACAGTCCTCAATTAATAAAATATTGCAAAATATTTAATTAGTAGTTATTATTGCTCCTCCGTGTTTAGCCTCACAGAAAGATTAAATTCCCACAAATACATATTCATATCAGACTAAAATATTAATACTCTAGTACTAGGGAAGAGAGTGAACTAAAACAAGCAAGCTACCTACAGTATGTTTAGGTTTTATCTTTTATCTATTAAAAATTGCAGAAAACCAAGCAGTTACTGGTAGTAGCTCTCCTAGAATAGTTACTCAGCTGTTTTGTTTGCCTAATTCATCTTTCTGCAAAGTTTAGAGAACATATTGGGGAGTTAAAAAGGAACACTGTATGCTCAGCTTGTTTATAAGATGTGAAACTCCCACATCAGTTTGATTTTCTGCTTCTTCAGGCTTTCAAGATGATGGGGGTAGGCGGAGAAATAAAAAGAAAAACCCAGAAAATATTTTCCAGGATATATAAACCAAAAGGTGAGAAACCAGAAAAGAGTACCTTACACAAACACATTTTTAGGTAGGATAAAAGAGCAAGAAAAAGATTTTATTACCTTATAACTTCTATGACCAAATACATGTGAATGCAGTAGCTCTACATCTTCAGCACAAATGAATGTCATACCCACAGTTCCAGTAACCTTTATTCTATTGAATTACTTCTCAAAGCTTCCACCTCTCTCTTTTTACAGTCTTGCTGATTTTTTTCCAAGAGAAAATAAACAGAATTTGTCATGACCTTTCTTCTTTCTTTGGCTTGCTTTTTCTTCTCTTTTTCCCCTTTTCATCATGTTCAGAGAAGTTTCTCCTCTTTTCTTACCTCTCCAGTTGCTTGAATTCTTGCATCATTCATCTCTCCTCCATGAGCTGGTACCCATTTTACATTTAACTTTTCATTACCTTAGTGGAGGTTGTAAGAGATGAGGTTTCCACTAGATAATGGAAACTTCTAATTCATTGCTAATTCTTCTTGATTTCTCTAATGTTTTCCCTCTGATGTCTTACAAAGAGTAATGCTGTTTTTAAGAGTGACTTTTCCTTACACTACACCTGCACAACACTGCTTACAAAAAGCTTTAACTTCTCATAAAGCAGAAAGTTATTTTTTCAATAGGAACAGCAGTCCTAATTCAATAAATCAAAGGTTTATCTACCACTTGGAATCTGCTCTTTCCTCTTACCTATAGATCCCTCAGGTGGGAAGCTATTTAGTTACAGGCAGTTAATAGGAAAAACAAATTCCGGAGCATAGACTGACTTCAGACTGTGTGTAGCTGGAGCAATGTGTGCAAATAGGATATATTTATTACTGTCCTCTGCTGATATTTTAAGACTAATGCATCTCTTCTTCTACAAAAATACAGTCCTTTTTAGAAATCTGATGAGCTTTTTCTCCTGCAGTGTGTGATTCACATATAAACTGTGTTTTTCATGTGGGCGTTTAAATCTGGAAGTCTGCACACAAAACCTCCCTGAGCCACAAGACATCTCTAAAAGCATATCAAAGACACTGCTGTAGTCTGAACATTTAATTTCTTCTGAAGAGTTACTACTGCAACAGTTTATGAAGAAAACACCCATGCATACATCCATTTAATGTGTAAAGAGAGCACTGTCGTAGAAAAGCATCATGCTAGTTTTTAAGTGAAGAGTAAAGAGCATTCTAAGGGACCATGATGTGTGGGTTAACTGACTTAACCAAGGGAAATATGGCTGTGGTAATTGGGTTCACACCCTCATAACCTGCCTAAAGTGCTCACACTGTCAGACTGATGTTAGATTTATTCTGAGCTAAACCAGAAAACACCACAGCTCTTTTTCACTGTTTGAAGATCAAGCTGCGTTGAACAGAATGCCAAATGAATAGTCTTTTCTACTACACCATGTTTCAACACTGTAGATATCTGAAGATGTAGTGCTGAACATAGATTTTAATCAAACATCTTAGCTTAATTTATCAGTGTGACATTTTCCACACAGTTTTGCGAAGAAATTTAAGGACTTTTCTTCAATTGTGTTGAACTTACGAAAAATAAGACATAAATATATTCCAAAAATTCTTGTTATTAGCAACAGCAGTTTCATTCAACAAGCTTGATTTTCATTTCTGTGTTTTAAGAACAGGAAATTTCGTGTTGGGTTTCACAGGTACAAGAATGATTGTTCAGCTTACAGAATACTAGACTACAAGTGCTAACAATAATTCAGGCCACTGAATTAATTATTTTATTCCAGAAATTTAGCAAAAATATTTCTATTTTTTCTACCTTTTCTATGAATTTTTATTGACAGTAAGAAGACTACGTAAGAAATAAATCATAATAGATAAAATTATCACTGGAATAAAAATGTTTACAATACCATGGGAGGAAATGAAACGTGGCCTAAAAATGGATGTCTGAAAAAAATCTGAGGGAAAAAAAACACAGTGTGGCATTAAGGGTAGAATCTTCTTTCTTTTTCTCTCTCCCTTCCTTCTTGACATGAAAAATATGTGCTGGACTCTGCTATCATCTTACTTATTTATACATTTTAGTTGTCTCCCTTATGTAGACATTTTGTTCCAGCTTGATAGTGGGGTTATATTTGGTCTTGTGTTATCCAGAACTTCTCCACTTGCTTTAATCTTTGCCATTGACTAAGTTTCTGTAAGTAGCAAAACAAGACAGGTGAACTTGCAGTACTGATTTTGTGACCTGGACCTACGTGTTCATTTTCCCTTTCTTGCAAGTGTTAGCTGTGGTTGTTTCCTTAGTGAGTGGAAAAAACTGCCAGAAGATCAGTGGCTGGGAAGGGCTTACTGAGGCAGCTGCAGGCAAATGTTTGTAGGTTGACCCCTTCTTGATTTCACATCTAATACAAGACAGTGAACATAAGGACAATAGTTTATGCATAACAGAAGAATCTGATCCAAATCAAACCCAGAATGTGTTTTGAGATCAAAACTGTTGCATTAAAATTTTTACAAAGCACAATTCTTTAAAAAAAAAATTTTTAGGCACATCTTGCAACTAGGGAGTCTATGTAGTGGCAGCAAGGCTGATAGAGATTTCAAGAAGCTTTCCATTTTTCCATTTGTTACCTCTAGCTACATGAACTAATCTTTTTCTAAGAAATCAATGCTGAAATGTTAAGAACATGCAGTGGTGCAGGGTGCAAACTAGGGCAGAATGAGTAGGAAACATTTTGTTCTAGGGTTCATGAGTCTTTCTTACCCCCTCTAGGTACTGATCATGTTTCAGGACATTTGAATAGCAGCATAAAAAAAATCAGTTCCTTTTGTGGCTAAATGAACTCTGAATTAAATTTGTTATCAGATGACCTGTAGCTGTTAAGCATTTTCCAGCTGAGTAAGCTAATAAACCTATTTACTCTTTCTGCACGAGCAAACACAGGCCCATTAGCTGCAGATGCCTTCAGCAATATTCTTTGACATATAGAAGGTCATTCTCCTTTCATTGTCTTCATATCTTTATAGTTTAATGGTTAGCAAAAAGAACAGCTGCAATAGTTCGAATTAGTAATTTAAAATTGCAGTTGTAGAATTTTTATCCTCTTTAACCTCATTCTGACAGATTAGTGCTTTATGTGCATTTACTTGGAAGACTCTTGATTTAAACTGAAATCACCTGTAGTACTTTAAATTGTCAGAGGCTTTATTGAAATTTGGTAGGAAAAATATTGTGCACATCAAAAGACCTCGCTCTTGTTCTTTACTTTGTTATTCAACATTTGAGTGTTCGCCTGCAAGATCTTTGCAAGTGATGGATCAGGCAGAAGCTAATGGATTATTTAATTTACCATGTTTTTTGATAGGTACTGTGCACTTTCTCATTTTGTGACAAGGTGGCAGGACATGTTCAGATTTCTGATACATTTCTCAGAACCTGTTGCAGTCCTGTAAGTTGCTGCAGCAGGGTAATAAAAATGAAAATATATTACTGCTTTTATTGCCTGTATGGCCATGCCTTCTTCATCAGTGTCAGGTACAGCTGCTACACTGGCTTTCCATGCTCTATTGCAAATATTTTTTAGAAGGACAGAGCCAGTTCACAGTGCAAGTTCATGACACACAAACATCAAGAGGAGCCACAAACAGCAAGAGACTGAAAAACAGATTCCATTTTTGCTCTGTAAGAGTGGTAATGATGTTTTTTGGTGAATCTGTGGAGTGTTGCGTCTGGCCCTTTGAGTTTTTCTGCTTGATCAGAGCAACAGTTGTTTTAAATTTGTATCCTACTGCACTGAATAAAATACCTGGTGGAGAAGAGTATACTCTCCCCCACTGAAGCTAGAAAAAGCTCTATTCTGTGCTCTTTTCCTTCCTAGGGAGCTTATATCATGCCTAGTAATATCATCAGTTGTTCCTATAATTTCCTCAATTTTCTATTTTATTTCCCTTTTTTTAACCTTTATTACTATGCTAAATAAGCTTCTCAAGTGTATAAGAGGGATTTAAATACCTGCTTACATTTCTTTGCATTTCGCAGTTTTCGTTTCACACCTCAATTTGCTTAGAATTATTTCCAAATTTCTATAGTTCCACCACAAACTGATAGAACCCTTTTGTAATTCCTGGTACCAAGAAGAGGCTAAATATTCATAAAATGGTATTTTTACTTTTACTAATAGGCTAAGAATATTGATTCCATTAAAAAATATTGATATTTTTAGTGTGATTATTGATAAAGGGTACTAGAAATAAAATCAAGTTGAATTATGATAAATATGTTTTAACGCAATCATTTTTCTGTGCTCTTCAAATATACCCAGCTGTTCAGATTCCGGTTTTAGCCAGGGGGAAAGAAGTGTAAAGTTACTTAAGTGCTTAATTAAAATTAATATTGGCAGTAAACTCTGAAACTGGCTGTGAGAAACTTCATCAGGTGAACCTTCCTGCCTTAGGGTGGTTTATTCTGGAAGAAATATGGCTAGTTCTATTCTGTCTTATTGCTCATTCAGTACTGGGCCTTCTATATATTAGAAATCTTTATCTGGCTTAGCCTCCATTTCTATGTGTTCTTTGAGGTCTGCTGACACTGACATCTTTGATTGGAAAGGCTCTTATTTCTTTTGGTTGCCCCACATTTTTCATCATACTTGCTTTGGTTGCAGTAGAAGGAAATACTGACTTTGCTTCTGCTTTTCCTCACATCCCCTTCCTGATGCTAGAGGATTCAAGTGTTTGGTCCTCATGCTGGTCTTTCTTAATTCTGCAGTTATTGCAGGTGTGAGGAAATTGAAGTTCTTGTTATGTGAGAAGTTTGTGTGACATGGAAAAGTGTGTTTCAACGCATTTGAAATTCTTGTCTCAAAACTTCTGAAGTATCATTTCCCTTCCACAAGTGTTTGAGAGTTTAAAGTGCTCTTGTATGTGAACAGCTTACGTATAAATGCTTAGGACCAGGATACCATAAGAGTTCTAATGACTTCCAAAGTTTCTGAACATGTGCATTGTCTGCAAACCTGGCCTCTAAACACAGTATTTGCAAGCTTATATTGCTAGAGTCGTTACCACACTTTATTTTGTACACCGCCTATGAAGGAATCTTATTTTACTTTCTGAGTGTGGTAATCAAGCTGCCAATATATAATTCTTGAATCTGTACATCTAGGGTGAGTAGACAATCCCAGAACTTCCGTAAAGAATACACCACACAGTCGATAACATAAAATCTTTGCACTGAGGGAGCATAGTTACAGTAGAAAAAAAATTGTAAAACCAAGAATATATATAAATCACAAAACCTGAAACAAAATGTAGTTTAAGAACAGTTTTAGATAGAGGGACATGGACTACAGCAATATTTTGTAGACCAAATTTCTTTTGCTGTATACTATGTTGTAGAGAAAATTACTGGTACAAACCAGTTGTTTTAGCAAGGTATGCATAGTCTTGTCATTCTTCAAGCAATTTTTCATAAGAAAGTTATGCCAAAATCTGACGGAAATGGGGGAAGTTCTAAGTCTTGCTGTCTACCTCATGGCCTGTGCTGCACCTTTAATAGCACCTCAGAAGTGCTGTGAAGGGCCTTCATGCCCTAAAGCCAGCTTTCTTTGAGCAGACAACACTTGAAAATAGAAAATGACTGGGCTAAAACAAATTGTGTTTGTCCACTTATTTCCCCCTGGTCTCCATGTCCTTGCATGTGGTAGGGATCCTTTCTTCCCATCTTGGTCCCAGCCCAGGAAGCTCTCAGTTGACTTCTGCAAGTTGCATTCAATGCCTTCTTTAGCAGTAGGAAACAGGCGTGCTGACCTGTGCCATTGGCTCTGTTTGCAGCCCTCAGCCCACCTGTCCCTAAGCCTCTGGCCCCATGCTAGAGACCTCTCTCTCATGGAGCACATTCCTGCACTCCCCTGGGGAGGATCAGCCCTGTCCTTCCTCCACACACTTCACCCAGCAGAAGGTGCAGCCACTAGGAGAAGGCAAACAAGGGCTTTCTGGACTGTCCAACCACAGACTATTGAAAGATGTAGCACAAATAAAATAAATAAATAAAATACATGTTGTCTGCCACTGCTGAACAGATTATTTTTTTAGGAAAGTTCAGAAGATGGTTTGGGAACCAGATGTTGAAATTTGAAATCATACTATGTTGCTTTTTCTGTAATCCCTACACTGACATTTCTAGGACAATCCTTGGTTGTCTTATTATGAGTATATTATAATATTGCCAACTTCTGATTCAAATTTAGCTTTTCAAAGTTTCCGAGTGCCATATATAGGCAAAAGAGAGCAACCTGTGTCACTGAAGACAGAAGGATTTTTCCTCCCTGTTGACACGAAGGTGCTTACTTCCAGAGCAGTGATTCATTAGGTGTGAATTAGAGAGCGATTCAGTGTTTGGTTTTCTCTGAGGACCAATTTGAATTACAGTACATGAATGCTTATTCTTGTCATAGTAGTGCCATTCGCTCCAGTCTCTCTCTCCTGTAGTTCTTAATCTGTGATCTGAAAGCCAAAGTTAAACTGATTACCACAATGATCTCTACCCAAGTGATTTGTTTTTTAACTTTGAAAATTTCTGTCATGATTTGCACTCCCACAAATTGCTGTACACCCAATGTTTCATCCCTTATAGTTAAGAATGATAAATCTACTCATTCAAATTACTCACTGCTCCTGCCAGCCCTATGCTAGGTTTCAAAATAAAGCTAAAGCCTCACAACCTCACAATTATTGTGTCCTACTAATGTTCTGGTTTAGCTATTAAAAAAAATAATTTCTGTACTTTTTACACACTTGAGCACAGGTTTTGTATGAGCTGTTCACATTTCTATTGTTTCTAGAGGCGATTTCAAAGTCCTTTCCAGCCAGAAGTATCACAATTTTCAAGTGCTTTCATAGTAGCAGTAAGACGCTGGTGAAATATGGCTAACTGGACATGTAAACTTTATGAGCAATGTTTGAATTCATAGCTCAGTGGTATTAACTGAGACAAGAAGGGAAGTAGGATTGTTGCATTTACAGAAAATAGTCCCCAGGAGTATGTTCTTCGTTCTCCTTACATTTTTACCACTTATATGAATTTTGAGAAAATAAAAAGTAATTAAGTGTTAAGTTAGTATTTTCTGTGGGTTTGCATCCCTGAATGCAATGCTAGGGGATATTCTCACCCTCTGCTATGCCAGAATTCTGGGGAAAAGGGGAAATATATACTCCTGATTTCTTAAAATACTCCCCTCTCCCATCAGTTCTGCTACTATTCTTTGCAATTTTGTTTGGAGTTTTAAAAATATTTCAGATTAAGGGTCCAAGGAATAGTATGCAGGCACAACTCCCATGCAGACAAGAAAAAAACTTGTATCTAAATTCTTATTACAGCTTTTGTCCTCCTGATCTTTGTACTTCCTTTGTTTCTTGTACACCAAACAAAGGACTACTTAATAAGTAGTGTTCTGTTGACCCTTGCGAAGGCTTCTACCTGGAGATTTCTAATAAGTCAGTTGCATTACTTGAGAAGAGTGAAACTTTCAGAATTAAAAATAACAACAGTGATGTGTTCAGAAACAAAATTATTGTGTTAGTAGATGCTTATCACAATATCAATGAAAGGGCAAATCAGGGCTTTATTTCTACAGCCTGTCTATAAGCAAGGGATAGATTGAATTTCTATTGTATAGAAAGGTATAAACGTGTGAAAGAAAATGCAAAACAGCATCTATGTAGAGCCTTTTTTATGTCCATTGCTTTTGTGATGGTAGTAAGGTTTCTGTCCAGCACTGCTTTCAGTCTCAATTGCTTTGACTTTAATGGAGAGTTTCAAGAAGGCATCACACAGCACTCTGTACAAGAAGATTTTATGGGGGTTTTTTATAACTATTTAAGTTCTTAATTTAGCTTTTATTATTTGTCATCGTGCTTGCCACAATTCTTTATTGCTCTTAGTTGTAATATTTAATTTTCTTTTGCCACACATTTCTTTCACTTTGGTCTAACCTGAATTGGCACAGGAACTGAGTGAATATGTATTCTATTAAGTATCATGAAATATTCCTTCATGTGAGCTTTAAGAAACCTTTTGAACTTTCTTTTTAATCTATTTGTGTTGCATTAAGATTCCTCTGATGTTGACAGAGCATAAAATGTATAGATCTACTGTTCACTGGCTGACAAGGACTGATCTAATATTAATTCACAATATTACCAGTAGATCCCTGTTATAAACAGAACATAAGCTTTCAGAAAAACAGGGCAAGGAAAAAACTGCACAGAACAGCCAGTCTATCTCCTGCCCTTGCAGGATTGGTGATGCTGAACAGATGATTGATCTACCTGGTTTTTCAATGCTTCCAATAATGGAAAGGCCATATCACCATCAGTTCTGCTCCTCTGCCTCACTGTCCTTGCTGTTAGAAATTTCACCTAATGTTTGACCCAAGTCTTCCCTGTTTCAGAATAAGCTCCTTATTTTTTTTTTTTTTGCATATGAAAGTAGAAATAGATTATTCCTTCCCTTTGGCAACAACCTTTCCCACATTTTAAGGCCAGTATTGTACCCTATTGGTCTCGTATCTGTTGGACTTAAAAGCAAATACTCTTTCAGTCTTTTCTCACAGGTCATGTGTTCCAGAGTTCTGATTGGTCTTTCTGCACACTCTATCCTGTCGAATCTGCAGGAAGCTGAGGCCCTAACCTGTACTGCATGTGAAAAGAGAACAACTTTCCATGCCTTCCAGCTTCTGCCCTTGCTTATATGTCCCACTATAATCCTTATTTCTTTCCACAAATGGCATGGTATTGTCTACTGAAAGGGTGCTGAACTGTAACAATGGTTACTTTTTTGTGTAGAACAGACACATGACAATTTGTCCTGCAGCTGGTGTCTCCCAAGTAATTTTTCCCTGCTGAGTTTAGTATCCTGTACTTGTCCTTACTAAATCCTATCCCATTTTTTTTTCCTTCTTTAAGACATTGGTTTTACAAGATAATTGTAAGCCTGCCCTCATGCTGTCCCAGTGACATACCCAGTCATTCAGTCAGTCAGTCAGTCCCATCTGATCAAAAAAACCCCCAAATTGCTATTACTTATTCATCAGTGTTAAGTAGGGACACCCCATTTCACATAACATAAGGAAACAGCCTTACCTTGCACCAGAGGAGGTTCAGATTACATATTAGAAAAAACTTTCACTGAAAGACTGGTTAGACATTTGAAGAAGTGGCCCAGGGAGGTGGTGGAGTCACTGTCTCAGGAAGGTTCCCTAAGGTGGCACTTAGGGATATGGTCTACGGGGGGTTATGGTGGTGCTGGATTGACAGTTGAACTGGATGATCTTGAAGCTCTCTTCTAGTCTTGATGATTCTGCAATTTCAGCTGTGAATGACTGGTTAGGATACAAGTTTTTGACATTCTATCAGTTCAATTTAAAGTAATTTCATCTAGAATGAGTACTTCACGTTGTCTGTGACATCACTGACTTTGTTGTGTGGGCCAGTGTCAGAAGATGTAAGAAATTCAATTAACAGACACCTAAGGCTCGTTCTCATATATAAGACTTTCTATTCTAACACAAAAAGAAGTCATTCAACTCTAGACAGACCAAATGTCGCCTGCAACTCCTTTTCTTGTGTTCTTCAAAGTGCTTATATTCTGTTACTTGTTTTAAAATTTTTGCTTTCACCAGAATTTCTAATTTCTCCAGCTTTATGGCTAGTCAGCCTCTGTTCCCTACCCTTTTCCTTTAAAGGTTTAAACTCTGTTTTCACTTTTTAATCTCTTAATACCTTGTCCATTCTCCACAAGATCGAGATAATTTAGTAGAATTTGTGAAATAAATACTCCTGCATGTCCTACAAGCCACAGCTACCAAAGAGCAGTATTTTTCTGCCATAGCAGAAATGTGGGGACATGCTGCTCCAGGTACCTGTCTGTAGTTACCTTGGGTTCTGCTCAGCTAGGCCAGAATAAACACATTCAGTGCAGAGCCAAACATAGAAAGTCATTAAAAAAACCTTGAACTAAAAGGAAAAGTGGTCTGTAACTAACAGCTCTCCTTTTGTCCTCCATCTACTTATAAATATGCTGAAAGTATTTGTTCCACAAGTTTTCTGGAGTTGTGCACTAGCATTAGTCTGTTTTCATACGTGTCTTCAGGTGGCATAAATCACCCCCTGGAAATGTGTTTTTCTCTGTTGGTTATAGGAGACTAAACGAACAGCATATACTAAATAGCTAATTTTTCATAGGCTACATGCAGACATGGTTATTAAGGAAATTTCCTGAAGTTACTCGGCAGAGCAGTAGTTGAGCTGGGAATGAGCCAGTGCTTCTGAACTTCTTTCTTTGGCTGTTCTGCATCTCTAATTGTTGCCTTTGTACTTTTTATTGCAAAAGAGAACTTTAATGTGCAGCAAAAATATAGAAAGGCCAACTTTTGCTATGTCTTTGTACAGAAAATTATTTCTTTTTCACTTGAGACTCTGAGAACTCTTTCAGTATTGGCATTGGTGAATGTAATGCAAAATTTCAATTTTATTTTTTAAAGCTATTTTTAATTCCAGCACCTACTTTAAGTACTATGCACCAAATTGCCAGGTATCATTGTGAAAACTGCCCTCACAGTTAGGGTTTGATATAATATATATTAATGATACTAATGGCATTTAATGTGATACCAACTTTTTGAAGCATTTTATGTTTATTAGTGAGAAAATTTAAAGCAAAGATAGAGCATATTATTCTCCAGTTTTTTTCTTGTTTTTTTTTTTTTAAGCATCTAGTTTGTGGGTCAGGGATAAATTTGGCAGAATGTTTGCACAACCTCTCCACATTTTCAAGTTTTTGATATTAATATTTCAGATCTTGTGTCTAAGGAAAACTGTAATAAAATAATTAGTTAAATGAAGTGAATTCCTTGGCATGTAATCAGAAGGGTTGAGGACTCTCTGGTTTGCGATGCCTGATTATTTTTTCTCTTCTCTGAGGAGACAGCACATCAGATGTCGAATATGCATCAACCCAGATGCAAAGACCCATTTATATACTTGACCTCTGTATATAATGAGCAGCAGTGATGCTTTCATTGCTGGCAGCTGGTCCTTGTGGGTTAGAATCCGAGGTTTAGCTGAGAACTCAAACTCATTCAGCTGGCCCTTAGGCAGAAGAGTGGTGTGTCTCCTTTAACAATAAAATAATATTGATAATGGAGTCTGTTCTGCCCAAAGGTACATGTGCAATACTGAAGACATTGTTAAAAATTAGGAAACCTTATGATGAAGAGAATTAGGGAACATGCATGTCCTGTAGTTGAATCTAGGGACAGAAGAGAGCTAACTCAGAACTTGGAGTAAATTTCTGGCAAAGCGCACAGCACTGGCCAGCAGAAGCCATTGCTCCATTGGTTTAACTCACCTGCCACTCACATTGCAGTAACATCCTGCTGCTCTCTCAGGATGGCTGCCCACAGAGCAAAGGCTGGAAGAGGAGAGATGATGGGTTGTCAAGGTCCAACATCTCTTTGATGAGAAAAGAAGTATATTTTATATATATAATGTGTAAGGAGAAGACGAAGAGGCCAAGACCTCACAGAGAGGAGAAGCAGTAGAACTGCAACGTGAAGAGAAATGTGAGGACAGACAGTTCATGTCTTTGGGACCTTTAGGGATGGGAGCAAACAATACTTCACTTTTGCTGCTTCAATGGCTATTCTGTTTGTTTGTCTTAGTACAGAGCTGGACATAATGAAGAAACCTAGGGTGGATTTGATAGGGACACCTTCAATCACATTCAGAAACTTCTCAATGTTAGCAAATTCTTGACACTGCAATAAATTTGGTTGAAATGCTGCTTGAATTTATTTAAAATCTGTTCAGGATTTAGAAAGCTGTAAATTTTTGCTAAGAATACAGATGGACTTCAAAAAATATGTTTTGTAGTGCTGTCTCAGAGAAGAAAGGATAAGGTAAAAAATCTAAATTAATTTAAAGGTATCTCTTCTGAGATTATAAAGCCAGTTCTAAGAAACTGTCTTGCCTGAGGCTGCTGACTTCCGTTTTCTCTCATAATTAGACTTTCTTACACTGTGTGTCACATTCAGTTGCAGTAAGACAATTAAACGAAGAAATATGAAAGATAGATATTATCCTCTCCACTTTATGTCAGTGAAATAGTTCTTCTAACAACTAAATCACTGCAAGATCTGTAGGACACAGAAAACAGCTTTGTTTTCTCATTGGTAATAAGTGCCTGAAAACAATTTGCATCTTACTTTTTAAGCAACAGTATTAACAATTATGTATCTTATTATTTTTATAACACATCCTTTCACAATATTCAACTGGCTCAGGATAAGTAGAACAACAGAATTCATTTGGACTTCTTTTTTTGCCTTTTTTTTTTCCTTCTTTTTTTTATATCATAACCAAAGTTCCTGACAGGCATGCCATAAAATAAACTGACAAAGCAATGCTACCAAGGCAAATGAAGATTGCAATTAGAAACACATATTACTGGAGGGGATTTTGGGTTTTCTAAGTTGCATGATTTATTTTATTTTATTTATGGGTGATCTCCAGAGTTGTGAGGTTGTGGATTTGGGGGGTTTTGAAGGTTTTTTTTAATGGTTCTCATTATATAAATATTAATGTTGCATTGAGGTTCATATTCATAATATATCCAGATGAGAAAGTGTTGTTTCTACAAAGTTCAACCAGTTAATTTTGGATGCAGATCTTATTCCATATCAAAGCTGGTTTTAAAAAAAAAAAAGTAAATTAATGCAGCCTTCCTATTGTTACAGATTTTGTTACAGTGAACTCCAGAACATATAATATGAAGAAATGCTACAATATGAAAGGAGGTCTTTGTCATTTAGAAATTGCACGTTGCAGACCAGACTTGGCTTCAAATACAGTTATTTTTTACATGATCTGATATTTTTTTTCTTCCGTTTGAAAATGCTGATTTTTCAAAACTGAGTCTATTCCAGAGAAAAAAGCAGTTTCTTTAGAAAAGTTTTTCAAAGCCAAAGTTGGTCAGAGTGAACGAGACCCAGAACAATTTGGCTGCTTGCCTGTTTGCATGCCAGAGTCCAGAATTAACTTGTAGTTCAGTTATGTATCCTGGATTTAGAGATGGTAATTGACCTGGTCACTTTGTTTTAACTGTACATTCATGTATTTTACAATAACGCTCAGAAGAATCATACCTGGGATTTAGATTAAGAATAAATAGTTGTTATCTCATCTAAGAGTTGAATATTTAAAATCTAAAAAATCAAATACTTTTGATGATGAGCCATGGTCTGTACTGGAATAATTCCATGGAATCCAGTGAGTTATAACATGAAATAACTTTTCTCCTCTGGTTATATTCCACTTGAACAATGTCGAAAGCACAAAACTGTGTTGAAAGACTGCTAAACCAACCAAGTGAAGCAATCAAATCGGGAAATGCCTGTGGGCAAAAGCCAATTCTGCCTTTACTTCATTCCCTTGTGCATAGAGATTTTAATTACATTATCACAAACCTTCCCTCATGGAATCCCTTTTCCTGTTTCATGGTCTTTTCCTTCTGAATTCAGTGCAATTCTTACCTCTATGAAATTAAAGGGTGCCTTGCAGGCAGTTCTGATGGAAGTCTGGTGTTTGTCACTGAAAACATTGACAACTTGCCTAAGTTACCACTTCAGAGGTTGGCCGTTGTTCAGTGAATGAGACACGAGCCACACCTCGTTGTGGATGCACAGTGTCTCTGGGCCAGTCACCCAGCGGTGCTTTTGCCACTTGCTCCCAGGCGGGCTTATTTCAGCCTCCATTACAGGCAGCTCCTGTCACTCCAGAAACATAAATGGGTTCTGCCTGTACTTTGATGGCATTAGGGTTCATACACTGTGCACTGGTAACTACTAGAGCTTTATATTCCTGATCCAATGGAAATGAATTCTAATACGTTTTTAGAAAAATTGGAGAATCATACTACCAGCAGTAGAGGAGCTCTGCCTCCAAAGAGGGACAGCTGGCTGGATCCAGTATGCAACAATCCGACACTATACTCTATTTTTCCTACCCTGATGAAACACTTTAACAACAGGTGAAGTCCAAAGGCATGGACTAAATGAATTCGATGGACTTTTTTAGGGATGGTCCATAAACTAAGTGAATGATGTGTGTGTGTATAAATATCAAGGGACTGGAAGAGTGATGATGGTTAACTGGGATGCACTGGAAAGTGTAGGACCTGGTCATGTCATAAATTGTAGGGAATAAAGGTGGATACTGTCCTGGTTTCATCTGAGATAGAGTTAATTTTCTTCTTATTAGCTGATACAGGGAAAGGCAACAGTACAGTGCTGTGTTTTGCACTTAGTTTGAGAATTATATTGATAACACACTGATTTTTAGTTGTTGCTTAGAGTGTTTACCTTAAATCAAGGACTTTCCAGTTTCCCATATTCTGCCAGTGGGCAAGTGCACAAAAAGCTGTGCAGGAGCATGGCCAGGATGAGTGACCCAAGCTCACCAAAGGGATAAAGGGATATTCCAGACCATAGAATGTCATGCTCAGTGTATAAACTGGGGGGAACTCTATGGATGGGACTAATCACTGCACTGGTCAGTAGGTGCAATTGCATTGTGCATCACTCGTTTTTCTTGGATTTTATTCCTCTCCCTTCCTTTATTTCAGTCATTAAATTGATCTTATCCCAGTCTGTGGGTTTTACGTTCTTCTGATTCTCCATCCTATCCCACCAGGGTGAGGGGCTGTGAACAAGTGGCTGCATGGTATGCAGTTGCTGCTTTGGATCAAGCCCCAGCTGCTTAAGAAGATGCTGCTTTTTTTGGTTGGTATTTTTTTCCCCTCCCCCTTAGCTTTTGCATAGCTATAGTCCTTAGGAGACTCAGCTAGTTTAGTATAACCGGAATTGTCCTAATATTTAGTAAATCACTGAGTCAGCCTTGTCATATAAAGCTCGACTTGGTACTTTATGTGTCAATGTATAAACATAGTTATTTAGTCTTTCTGAAACCAGGCAAGGCATCAAAGGCTTGAAAAATGGCTTGGTTTTATCTGATAAAAGGAAAAGAAGACAGGAGAATGAATATGAAAAAATATTGTCTCTTGGTTAGCAGAACATAATGAATGATATATGAAAGAGCAGATCAAGCTGAATACAAATGTGAAAGCAATCTCACATGAGTTAGAGGAAGAGAAGCTGTTGCTGAGTTGAAAATGAGAGAAAATAATCTTTTGTTTAGAAAAGCCTTCTGATTCAAAAGCTTGTATTTCTATAATTTTCAAGGAAAAAACAAAGTCACTGGAAATCAGGGGAAGTGGGAAAGAAGAGGCATTTCCAGAAGAGAAAGAATGAGATAAACTGAAAGAATTTGAAATGAAGAAGCAGCTTCTGAAAGACATGTCATAGTATTTGACATGATTAGTGGCATAAAGTAAGACAGTTGAATTTCACAGGATTTCTTGCCTCTCATGAAGAAAGCAGATTTAAAAAGGAGCAGCAGTAAAACTGAGCAGGTATATTATCTTGAAGTTCACTTTTCAGGAAACAGAATTTTTTTTTATCTTTTTTTCTTTTTTTTGGTGTAATATTATGGAACCTGTGTTTGAGACTCCTCATTTGCCCAGAGCCTACCTTCAGAGTTTCATCAGACTGTTTCACAAATATCTCAACATAACATACACAGTTTGAATTTCATTTAGCATATTTTTAATTTTTACAGTTTTCTGGTCTTGAAAATTTGATAGCTTGATATTTCCAGGAGTCATGATATCACCATATCATGATGTGTATTATGTCATTACTTCTTGAGTTACGGAATGCATATGCTCCATAATAATGTATGATAAATTGAAGTTTTAAAATTTCACATGGAAAGATAATGTGATTGAATGTATAGATCAGATTCAAGTAGACTCTCAAATTTCTACCATCTATGTTCTGTCAGATATGGAAACTCTATGTACAAACAATGATTTTTAGATTTTGAGTAAATATAAATAGCCTATGGCTGCCTGTATTAGCCATCTCCTGAATGTGGAAACTTTTTTCTCTGTGGTATTATTCAGACAAACAGGAAAGAGTTACACTTGCCGTTTGAGAACAGAAATCAGCTCTGGCCCAAAGTTAATGCTTTAGGTTGTTAGCTCAAGAAAAGTACTGTACTGACCACAGCTCCACAGATCCTGGATATGGGCAGGCTACAGTTCTGGCTGGACTGGAATAAATTTACACGTTTCCTTTAAAAAATGAGTTAGAAATACAACTACCTAGAAAGTTTTAGGTGTCAGGCTGTCCCCATGTGTTGTAAGATAGGCTGACGGGGAAGAAGACTGGCCTGGATGAACAGAGAACCTTTCCTGGAACTCAGGAAAAGGACCTGGGGGTGCTGGCTGACAGCATCTGAACATGAGCCAATGTGTGCCCAGGTGGCCAAGAAGGCCAGTGGCATCTTGGCCTGTATCAGCAACAGTGTGGCCAGCAGGATCAGGGCAGTGATTGTCCCCTTGTACTCGGCAGTGGCAAGGCCACACCTCGAGTGCTGTGTCCAGTTCTGGGCCCTCACTGCAAGAAAAACATTGAGGTGCTGTAGAATGTCCAGAGAAGGGCAATGGAGCTGCTGAAGGGTCTGGAGCACAAGTCCTATGAGAAGCATCTGAGGGAGCTGGGGTTTTTTTGCCTCGGGAAACACAGGCTCGGACAGAACCTTGTTGCTCTCTACAACTGCCTGAAAGGAGCTGGTAGTGAGGGGAAGTTGGTTTCATCTCCCAAGTAACAAGTGATAGGGCGTGTCAGGGGAGGTTTATACTGGATATTAGGAAAACTTTCTTCACCGAAAGAGATGTCAAGCATTTGAACATGCTTCCCAGGAAAGTGGTGGAATCACCATCCATGAAGGTGTTTTAAAGACATGTAGATGTGGCACTCAGAGACATGCTTTAGTGGTGGACTTAGCAGTGCTGGATTAATGGTTGAAGTTGATGATATTTAGGGTCTTTTTCAACCTAAATGGTTCTATATTTTTAAGGTGTGAGCAGGCATATGTAATGTGTATATTTTTAAGGTTCAGTGAGCAGGCATATGTAATTTTAAAAGTGCTTTTGAGCTTAAAAAGGTTTGTGGATATGCTAAGACATTAAAATGCATTAGGTAAAAGAGGTGCTTTCACCTCTTCCATGGCTAAGCCAGTTTCAGGAGTGGAAGTTACTGGGAAAGCATGAATACTGTTTGTGCTGTTCTTTCTGAAAACTTTTTCATTTGTACGCTTGTTTTACAGAAATGCACGTATGTACCTAGCAGTGTGCCTGTAGATGATACAATATGCCTTCCTGAAAGTGTTGGGGTATTAGATGTGGTGAGGATGGCAGGCCTGTGGTAGTCCACTGGGAAATCCTGCCTCAATACGAGGCAGTAAAGCTGTGATGGACTCCACAGGGTCCAAGTGACAGTACACCTACCTCAGATGTCCTCAGGTGTCCTCCATGTCCTCCATGACGGCTCTCAAAGAGTTGGGGAATGCTGCCTCAATAAAGTCTCTGTACTCAAGCAGGATGAGTGCTGCTGCTGCTGTCAGTACAGCATCCATAACTGCAGGAAACCAGTTATGGATGGGATTTCATCCATAATGTACTTCTAGTTTCCTGATGAGAGCTACTTTGGAAAGCATTAATGTTCTGATCTTGAGATGTCTGTATGCAGTTGTAGGTTCTACAGTGTATTTTAAGACACTCTTTAAAACCCCTGCATTGAGTTTGGATAAACCAGTCCTGAGGCCATGATTATACTGGGAAGCATGAAGCAGGCCGATTGCTTGAGATCAGCAGCAGAAGAAAATGGATTAATGATGGCTTTCAAAATGTAAGGAAACTGTTTCTGGAGTTTTTATTTTTTGTGTTAGTAGTTGTTTTTCTTCAGTTTCTTAAAGTGAGACAGAGTAAAGAAATGAGGAAAATGTGTTTTGGGAGAAGAAAAGCAAATAATGATCCAGTTTAGTTGGTCAGGGTAGGTGCTGCTGCCACATGTGGCCAGGCTGCAGGATACATGTGCTGAAGTGAAGGACCCATTGAGGAACTTCCTGGGTAACCACCTGGGAGTCCTTGTGTGCTGTTATGATCCTGTGCCTCTGTGCAGACAGCTTGTGTTGGCCTCCCAGTCGTGCACCGTGGAAAACTGTGAGTGAGTGTGCAAGAGTGAGCTGTGTGAACAGACTTCAGTGGCCAGTGTGAATGGTTACCAGTTATTAATAGTAAGAGATGTTCTATTACAGAAACCAGACTTATTAATAAAGCTCCCCTAATCAATATTTCTTTGTGTGTGATCTATCTCCCTCAATTCAGTTGTCTAATCAGGAATAATTCACTTGTTTTTCCTACTC
Organism: Ifrita kowaldi; assembly: GCA_013398055.1. NCBI lineage: Eukaryota > Metazoa > Chordata > Aves > Passeriformes > Cinclosomatidae > Ifrita > Ifrita kowaldi. Next base: position 96,863 of record VZRS01007080.1, read on the forward strand.
TGTCAACACTGCAGCCATATGTGGCCCATAATCTCCCTGGGCAACCTGTGCCAGTGCTCAGTCACTCTCATGACGGAAAAAAAAGGTGTTTCCTGGTGTTCAGATGGATCCTTTTGTGTTTCAGTTTGTAGCCAATTGTTCAAGTTCTTGCTGGAATAATATAAATCAGAAGGCAAAATGTAAAGCAGCAAGTATCATCCTGTATAATTATCATATGATTTAAAGAGAGGGGAAAAAAGGATCAGTGAATTTTTGCACTAGAGGCTGACAGGACTAAGTTTATTTTTGTCCAGGACTTATTTTAATGAGCCATTTTAGAGATCTGAGGCCATCAAGTATACCAGTAGGTAAACAGCTGTTATTCCATGTCTAAATCATTCCCATTTTATTCTTGTGACTTTCTCAGTTCCACACCCATATATGTTGATTATTTTCCTGAAAGATTCTTGTGATTAGATTCATCTCCAATTACCTACACTATAGTTTATGTAGATATGTAGCTCTCACTGTAGTTATTAGAGAATTTGTCAATGGAAAGAGCTGTTCTAAGTATGCATCTGTACAAGTTTAATTCCTACTTTTCAATGTAATTAATTGATTCAATTTCAACTACTTCTTCATTGGAGCTAATGGAAGCTCAGAGACATAGCTCACAAGAAAACACTTCTACTGAAGAATAGTAAGTTTGAATCTGGCTCTTACTGGTATCACAGGAAGGAATGCTGGTTAAATGAAACCCTGGTCAGCTGTGTAAATGTAATCTACCTGTCTCAATATGATGTAATATTTTTATCAAAAAAGTAATACTTTGAAGTTGAATCAGAGCAATAAATAGGCTTTGGAATGTCATATTGATAAGTCTTCATAAGTAACTGTTCAGCTGGATTTTCTTTCTTTTCATTACCTCCGAAAGTAAAAATGAATTCCAAACACCAGCACAAGTGAGCAGTGGGTTTGTAAGATGGTGACTGCACTCTTACGAATTCTTGCATGCAATCTTTATGCTAACTCTTTTTTTCTTCTTGTCAGGGAAATTCTCACAGAAAAAGGTTTACATTTCCATTAAAATTAAACCTGTGCTGTTTAAAGGACTGGTGGCCAATGAATGCAAATGATCTATTAATGAAAATAAGAGAGACTCTGAAAACAGGTTTATTGCAGTAGGTTAGGAGTGTAGTGACAGATAACAAAGCAGACCCAAGTTGAGGCAACAGGACTGTGCAAGAGTTGCTTCTACTGAAAAAGCAGTTTTTCAGTGAATAATTCACATAATTTCCAAAGCTGAAGGAAACTCTCCCCCTCTAGAGGCTAATGCAAAATATTGTTCACCTACTTCTCCTTTAGCCTCTGGCTCTAGGTTTGGGTAGGACCAAATTAACTCTCAATCTTGGTGCAGCCAAACTCACAATCCTAATCCAATCCTGAGTTACATACCAGTAGTTTTCACTGTTTGTCTGATTGTCTGATTGACTGATTGTCAAAGCTACAGTTGTAACTTCTAGTTAATGCCAGTCATCTTTCATCTTCAGTCACTGCAGCTGTGTCACTCTTCATTCTCTTCTTTGCGACCAACCCTTTGTATTCCAAATACTATGAGCAGCTGGACTTCACTCACCTTGTTTAAAGAAGACTTTAGCTTTGTAGAATCTGTGGCTTAGGTGTTGCACACATCCACAAGGGTTTCTGAGTTCTGCTGCCCAGTTAGGGGCTTATAGTAAAATAAGATTGAGTCTAACTGAAAGTTTAGCAGAGCAGAGACACTCATTTCTTGCCAACAATCACTGTTAAAACACTTAGAAGCAAGATAAAATCTTGTATTTTCAAGAGAGCATGATTTAGCATTCGTTTAGCTTCTTCTAACCTCTCTAAGCAGGTACCAGCTCCCAGAGATGGTTTGGTATTACATCATCTTGCTGCCAATTCCATAGAGAACCTTTAATGTTAAATTACTTAAATGTGTTTTCCTGTGCACTGTAAAAGTCATCCCTTCCACTCATTTTGTATTGGCATTCTGCCAGCATGTGTCAGTGGCAGCTGTACAGCGCTTTGCTATTTTACTGTAAGCACAGCACGAGGAGCACCATGAGAGGAGAAATCAAAGGCTGAGCACTGCATTGTGCAGTGAACACTGTACAATAGGAAGAACGGGACCTTGGAGGCAAGATACAGACAGGGCTACATCTTTGTTAACAATCAACTCTAGGAAGAAATACTTAGTTTATTGGAATGAAAATCTTGTACCATCTCCCATGTCTGTTTTGCATTGAGCTAATAAGATGACTGTGGCATACCAGAGATACTGCCTGCTAAAAACTGCACACTCATTCCCTTTTTTAAAAAATCATGCTTTGCATTATAACTCACAGTCAGCTTTATTGTCGAATCACCAGTTTTATTACCTAAATCAATGATTTATAGTATGAATCAGGTCTGGATTTCATGAATGTAATTCCTTGGTAACTGCTGCTGTGGACATGCTAGCTATGTTGCCTTAAAAAGGGGATGAAAGTGTACGTCACTTTTATGTATTCCACTTTCATCTCAGATTCCTGCTGCTTAGAAAGTCTTATGTATGAAAATAAAAGTGAATAGCAACAAATCTGGGCAATTCACTGAATAGATGGAAGGGAGGAAAATTGGATTCCACCTGTTCAGGCTTACTTAATTGAAAATAAGTCAAGAAAACTGAGAAATGCTCTCAACAATAGCAGGAAATGATGATTTTTCTACTGCCCTTGAAGTCCATGGAAGAGTAGAAGAAATCTTATGGCAGAGACTAAATACTCCAGTTGTTTCAGTCACAGCAAAGGTTTCATTCCATTATAACAGCAGTAATTTCATGTATTGAGCTCTAGCAGGGAAATGTTGCACACTGTATTTATCTTTATATGGGAAACTTTACCTTGCTTGCCTATGCAGTGTCAGCTCATATCATTCTTTGTGAAATGTAATGATGGAATTGGGGCATGTGGATCATGATTTGTGGGTTCAATAAACCAAAAACTCTTCTGGTTTCAGCTGGCAAAGTAGGTCTGATTTTATTTAACTCTTCACACAGGGCACATGCTTGGGTGACAAACTACCTTGTTTTCCATTAGTGTAGGTTGACTTGTAAGAAAATAAACACATCCACAATTTATATCATCAGCTTAACACAAAGTATTACACAGTAGTGTTGTTTTATGCTGGGACAAGAGCCTCATTAATTTGCATTAACCCATCTGCATTTCTTTCAGAAGAGCATTTTTAATAGTGATTTCTGCTGCAAGTTACAATATGTACATGAACTTTTCAGATACAAGTCCCACTTTACTGGTTTGGTTGGTGGTTTTTTGTTTTGGTTTGGGTTTTTTGTTTTAGTTTGGGGTTTTTTGGTTGGTTGGTTGGTTTTTGTTTATTAGTTTGTTTTTCTTTTTTAAAATCCCAGTGTGTGAGTAGATATTTTTTCAGTGCTATAGGAAGAAGAGATTTTTTTCATCTTCTGTTCTTTTTCTTGGATCTTCAGGTTTTGCATCATGATATTTTCTTTAATAAAATTACATAGAACAAATGTTTTCAAACACCTTAAAGCCGTGTCAGGATGTGCCACAGCATATGCACAGTGACAGCAGTTTGGGCAATTCAAGTATTAGATACATTTTTGGGTTGATTCTGATTTGCAAGGTAGCTGGATGCAGTCTCTGTGCTTTCAAGGAGCAGTCACTGCCTAACTAGCTGCTCCACTTATGCATAATCTGGTTTTGGTGTGGCTTTTATGGGCTCCAACATAGGCAACAACATTTTAGGGGACAACAACATTCTGTCTCTCAGGCTCTGAAAGAAAAAATCCTGAGGTTGCTTTTTTTTTTCTCTGTATTTTATGATAAACCTTGACATCCCACATACTGGAATTGTTAGTTAATTCATTGTGTTCAGCAATTTGGATTTCAGAAAGCAATTCTCTCTAGTGCATTTGTCACATTTTGGGTTGGTTTTCTCCTGTGTTCACTTACAAAACTAAGCATGTTCACAGTCCTCAGGAAATGTCTCATTTGAACTGTTATAAGTTAGTAGACCCAAGCACAATTTTCCTCATGTCTAGAGAGTTCCTACTGCCGTTCCAGGAGTTAATACGTAAATATTTTCCAAAAAACTTTTAGAATTAATTGTATTGACTGTATTACAAGAAGTTGAGAATTTCTGTAACCTAAACAATTAATCTTGTGTCTGTTGACTGTTGCAATAAGAAAAAAACTTTTTTTTTTAAGATGTAGTTCATAAACAGTACTAAACGTTTTTTTCCAGGCACTGGTACTAAATACATCCAATTCCTAAAATGACCAGAAAGCTCATGTATAAACACCTATTAGGGTAGATTGGTCAGCCACAATCTGTCTGTTGTGCTTTTCCAAGACAGTGTAGCTGCTGCCCCCCTCTGCGATCCCACTTGTCCTACAAAGGGAGGAAGGACAGTCTGAAGGTCTCATGCTTTCTTGGTGAGCTAACCAGGACATGGTGGACTGCCCCTGGCAGCAGGGCTTGTTCTCCAGATGGGCTCACATCACTGTCATGTGTGACAGAGCACTGCCTAGGAAGGGGTTTCTTTTGGCCGTGCGTGTCCGAGAATTAGCCTTTTACCGGGGCAATGCAGTGTCACCCCAGCTGGTATTGACTGTGCTTTACCAGCCCCCACTACCCGTCTGGCTGTAGTGTAACTCCTCCAAGTAATGACATAAATCTTTGTTAAGAGCATGGAATTTCCAAAGCAAAGCACTTCAGAGATGGAATTCTGTATTCTGGTCCCAGTGCACATTTAGAAGGGGTCATTCTGATGTCTCCAGCATCACTGATGTGCCTTCCTGCTGTCTCTTCAGATGGGAGTCACCAGTGAAGCCCTCATTTATGCTTTATGGTGTCAGCAGGAATAATTCCAGCTCTTTTCTCTTCTTTTAAAGCAGATAGATTGGGGGGGAGGGGGGGGAATGAAAGTATGAAGAGTAGAACAGAAAAAATTAAGTCTGTTATTTGTCATGATCAAGGAAAAAAATCTATTTAAAAGGGTACAATCTAAAAAGCATTCTGCACTTTTCTAATTATTGTTCTTATATATAAAGGCAGAACAAAAGTTTATATTCAAGATATGGGTTTCTGAAATCAGAGGTTCATTTACAAAATATTGTAAAATTCCTATTTAATTGTGGTATGTCTGTCTTAAACAGTAAAATAAATTAGCTTCTCATAGTGTTCAAAGCTTTCATCTTTAGATAATATTTTACATCTTTACAAAACTATGGAGAGGAAAACCTTCATAATGTAATGCTAAGTGTTCTGGTTTTGCTTTTATATCTATATGATTAAAATTTGATATTGGTGATAATGTGATATTTGGTGCCAGGTTTGATTTTGATTTTTTGTGCTTTTTAATATTAAATTAGTGTTAAAGATTATTTTTTCACTGTTTTAATTTCAGATTTGGATTCTCTAACAGGGCATGCATTTCCAGGTAAAGTGGAAAGTTAGATTAGATTATGTTATTTGTTTGTTTTATACTGAGTTTATTGAGTTTTCTTGGAGGGTGGGGGGAAAGAGGTATTGTAAATTTATTTGGTGTGCTTCTGACAGCATTTTGTTACGTGTCATAATTGTACTATTAGTTGGGGTTTTTTTAGATTTCAGATGAATGAAGAAAAGCTGTTACATGCACTAGTTTAAAGAATATAATTGAAAATTTGCTTTCAATGTTAACTATTATATAATTAATGTAAACAAACCAAGGGGAGAGAATCCTTATTTCAAAACAATAAGTCCTAATGGAAAAAAATTAAAGTTATTCAAACTTGCATGTGATTCTGTAAAGCAGGTAAAAAATCCCCACTTGTCAGTATTTAAGGAAAGCAAAGATCCAAGAAATACAAGACTTAGTTTCCATTTTCACTACTAGAAGTGTATAGGAAAGTGGTTTTGCATAGTAAGAATATAATTTTCAGTAGAGAATTGAGGAAGAATGATAACATAATTATGTTAATTCTCTGGATTCTACTGTACACGCACATTTTTTTATGCTGTGTGGAACTTAATTTTTAAAATAGTACATTCAAATAAAATTTTTAGAATTTTACTGATATAATTACTTTACAATTCAAACATTTTGAGTTCGGAAATTTTTAGCAGAAATACAAGAGCAGAGAATTTGATCCTAAGTAATCCTGTGTTACTTGGGCAAAGATTTTGGCACAGAAGGAATATAAATGAGCACTTTTTGAAATAAACTAAGTCTCTGCTGCAAATATGTGGATTCTTGCTGTACTCAAAATTTTCTTGAATAATCCTTCAGTTTAACAGGCTGTGAAAACTAAGGCATAATATTTGTATCCCAAAGAGATTTAGTCAAATTTTGTGATGATATTTATCATTAGAACGATATTACTCTTTATTATGTCATTGGCTTCTAATGTGTCTACTGCATGGTATAATATTCCTCCTTCAGTTTTTCCTAAAGATCATTCTTAAAAAATTATGGAACAGTAGATTCATTTGAGGTTTTCCAAGCATTCCTGCACTGTAGGCATTAGGTATGCTGTAAGATATAGACCAAAAAAGAACAATAAAACAAAAAAGTTTAGAAGTTCATTATAATGAGATTTGTGCCCAGTGTGGAGCAGATCTGGGTACAGATCCTGTCAGAGTTATTTGTGCTCAAATAAAGCAGCACAACAACTGATGTCTGTTTGAGAAGTCAGTGCAGATTTTGTCATTTTCATCCCAGATGAGGAAACTCTTATTCTGAGTATTTTGGTTTGGCTTGAGAAAGGGTACCAAGGGAATAACATACTGCTTAATTAGGGCCATCTTTTAAATTTGATCTTCAGAACTGCTGTCAAATATATGCATGTGTCACCAAAATAGACATTGAGACAAGCAGGATCAGTGTATCTTTGGGTTTTTTCTCTACTTTTTAAAGGTTGAGTCTGCTTTTGTTTTTGCATGAATATTTTATGTTACTAGATGGTGCTGTCATGGTGTGTCCCATTCTTAGTTTGTAATATGACAACATAATCATAATGACCAATACTGACAACAGAGCCTTATATTGATATGTATGCTTCAGAATTATGGCAAAGACAAATCATCCCTATTCTGCATGGAAAATGTCCTGAATTGCAGGACAGTTGATTTACACACCTGCATTGCATTACATTCCAGGTATAGCTGTGCACAAATCCATCAAATGGCCGTTATTTAGCACATACAGAAATATCTTTGAATCTAACAAACTGTCAAAGGGATGTAGGAGAACAGTATAGGTAGCAAATAAGCATAAAAGCCTGGTGTGGACTTCACTTAAATAGATATTTATTTGGAGACTCACAATATGAACATGCTACTGTGCAGCTCAAAGAAATCACTAGAAGAACCATTTCTCATTTTATGCTTTATTTGACAGGTAAGACATACTCCTTTCGCATAAAAGGGTAAAAGCAGCAGAATGTTCTGTCTTGCCTTCATCTTTACTTACATTTAATAATCAAGTCACTATAGTATTCTGCTAAAATAGTGCAGATTGTATAGTTACAGATATAGCTAAACTAAAAACCAAAAGGGATGCTTATGTATCTAGTTATGCTGGAAAACACAGAACAGTAAATCCTGATACATGTGTGTTGACATGATTACTCTAGGTAGGCTGAAGTATATTAACTTCCAGCAGACAGAAGAGATCAAGGTGTTACTTATGCATCTTCAATAACAATTAGTTAATTAGATGAGATATGTCCAAATGATCTTAGTGTGTTAACAGGTGATTTGTATCTCACACTGAGCAAACTAACAAACCAAACTCATTTGAGATTTCTATTTAGCTCACCTTGGAAAAAAGCACACCCTTTGAGCTAATCCAGCGAGATCAGTAATGAGGCCTCTAAGGGTATGGTGATCCAATAGTTTTTCACTTGACTCTTGGCCTGTGCTCTGCAGGAGCAGAGTATGAAATGACTCCTTTCCTTACGTCATATAGCAGTGTCAGTAAAATGCTGAGTGGGTGCTACTGCCAGACCCTCAGCAGGGCAGACAGATCAAACCTGCTTCTGCACTGACCTAATCACACAGGTTCCAGGGCAGAAGTGGTTTGCATCCATCTAGATGACTTCAAATTCATGTGAGTTCCCATTTGGTTACGATTGCTTTGTGAATTTCAGCCTAAGAGAAAGTACTTTCCCTATCACCACTGGCAACTGCATCAGCTGACCCATGTTTTCTGTAGATTTGGGCAATCTCTGCTACTTCAGAGACAGATCAGAATACAAACCACGCAAAAGTATCTGTCTGGTTTTTATGTAAAGGGAAAAAGAAATTCTTTATAACCCTTGCAGTTGATCAGCTGAAACCCTAAAATATGAGATTTGATTATAGTCATTGTCTTAATGCAGAGCTGCAAGTGTTATGGGCATGTTGAGAACTTCCAGAAGCTGGATTAAAGCATCTCTTTTACAATGATATCTAATCTCATCCTAAAGCTCCAAGCAATGGCGAGTCCACCAGCTCCCCTGGTAAGCCATTCCAATATTTAATTACCCATAGTGCTAGGAAATTGAAATGTTGTGGAAAGGTTGAATTTGTCTAATTTCAGCTGCCAGTCTTCCTTTTGCTATGCCTTTGTCAGCAACACTGAAAACTACCCCTTTTTCAGGTATGTTTTCTGAACAAGTGTCTATGATAAACTGCAGTGACCTGTTGAAAGGTCTCTGTACACAGAAGCTGTGCCACCTGGCGTCATGAACTTATTGCCTTGATCTGCAAACCTGGCCTCTTTCACAGACTATCACAATTTTATCACCCCTATGACTACTAAAAATTTGTATACAGCAGTCAAGGTACCTTTCAACTTTTGTTGTGGTAAATTTGATACGTTGTACTCTTTAAGGCTCACACTGTAAGACTGGTTTTCTGACAGCTATCCTAGGAACTCTCGCCCCTGTTTTTCAAAAACTATGAGAATATATTAATGCAGAATTTTGTAAATGCTGTATATAGAAGTAAACTACTTTCTTATTTGTACATAACACTTCCTTCTTCATTCTCCCTTTTTAAGGATTTAGCTACAGTTCAGGTTACAGTGATTGTCTGTGTCAAGCAAACCAAGTGGTAATCCCAAAAGGTAACTGATAGAATAGGAATGAGCATTTTATCCCTAGTTTGATGTGGCTAACATGAGATTTAAGGTGGCAGGGAATGCTCTTGTGACAGCACATGAAATCTAGCGGTTTCAAGCTGGTGAAACCTGGGTGGGCACTGAGTTTTGGGTGAGCATCAGTCCAAAAAAGAATGAGAATTAGCCGGGATGTGTCTCTAAGGAATGGGATGAAAAAAAGGTTAGAGACTTTAAAGCCCCATTCAAATGCATTCCTCAGACTGCATCCCTATAACTAATATCTTCCATTAACTCACTTAGAAGATGAAGAATGTACTTTTAACACAGAGGAGCTCCATGGTGAAGGTAGTTAATAGCAGTTGTCTTGTCTGCTTTGGTTTCTACGGGCTGTGAAGCACACCTATGAATTCCTGTTCTGGATCACATAAAAATTAGTTAGGTGCCACCTGAGTTAGGAATCTACGGTAGGTAATCCAAATGCACTGTCTGCATCTCTGTTAATTTCTCTTTAAATTCTGCTTTAGAGTGTAGTGTTTTCTCTTTTCCCTACTACCACCCCAAAGCACCCAACTCGTCAGTAAGATCCACAGACTTTGCTTTTCATTGTGTTAATGATGAATGCTGTTTTGTTGCAATTCATCTAAATAGGCTTCAGGTTTTCTGAAATACTTCAGGGACAATGCTATTATTTTTTCAAAGACTTCTTCACTGTTGGCAATGTAATGCTAGATTTCAACTTCATTTTTTTTTTTTTTAAACTTCTGAAAGTCACTTAATAGTCTAGGGAAAAGACTGTTGTCTTCAGCACTGTCAGTAAAACTAAGATAGTGCTAAGTGGAATGAGTGTTCTCAGGTCTTTGAATAATAGCTTGAGCAATGGTAGGAATTTGTCACGTGCCGTCCTGTGGGAAGTGTTTAGAGAAAGAGCGTCTCAAATGCTAATCAAATATGAACTCAAAATATCCATTCTAATTCCTGGGTGTATCTGATCAAGGTAGTTGGTCAGTGAGCCTGTGAGCTGCTCATTTGCCAGAAGAAGTAACATTTTGTCCGTATAATGATCATCATTTCTTGAGTTAGTTAATGGCCTGTTGAACTGTGCACTTTCCTATTCACAGATCTGCTAGGTCAAAAACTTAAATGGGCATTTTAATCTGTACACCAGTACTGGGTATTGTGGTTGAAATAAAAGTTTATCGGTGAGTGTCTGCTCAACCGTATTATTTGCAGTTACTATAGCATTGAGTCAGAAGCACAGAGTCTCGTCTTTATCCTTTTTCTCAGCCTTTGCCCAAAGCATGTGTAAGGTTGGGTAGAATATTAATGAAGATTGTATGGCTTAGGACAAATAACAATGAGTGGAATTTAGCTCAAGAGTATCAACAACAGAATATCAAAGTCCAGTGTTATTTGATTAGAGCTGACAGATTTTTAAAGAACAAATTTGGAGAAAATACGAATTCCCAGCTGGTTTTGGCTAACTATCATCTTGATTTTATCTGGGGAAATGCTTGCCTAGTGAATTGAGTCTGGCTAAGAGTTGGAGGTTTTTTTTAACCTTTCTACTGAATTTCAATAACATTACTTTTAATGTTCAAAAAAAGTGAGGTCTGTCAGCTTAGGCTGAAGACAAGCTTGATTAAAAAAAATAAAGTAAAACAAAGCATAAAGTGAAAGTCATCAAATCATAAGAGGGTGGAGTATGAGGAGCTAGTAAACAAAACAAACTAAATGGTCACTCACAGCTGAACTCCTTTGGAGCTTCTGTAAAATTGAACAGCAAATCACAAACTAAGTTATCTTTCATTAATTGTCCTCATCTAGTGTTTATCTAGTATAGATTTTATCCAAATTCATAACCTTTTTAGTTCTGTTAGTTTCTTCCAGTTCTGTGTTTGCCCCTTGACTTTTTTGTCTCAAGTAAAAACCGTGAGGAGAAAGTTTGTGTGTACCCTATCTTGCCTTGCATGTACCTTTTATCTTGCCTTCCCTTGACTGGGATGTAACTGTGCATAGTCCTGCTGTTCAAAATACCACTTTTCCAGATGAACCTGCAGGTAAAAAAACAAGGATTATGTACCAACATGAAAAGTCTGCTCTGGGAGTTTGGGCTTGGGGGGGATATTAAAACATTTCTAATTGATTGGAATTTTTTTTTGTTTTTTTCTGAGTTCCTTCAGGCTCCTGGTCCAAAATAGCTCATATGTTTTCAGTCTGGGTTTCTCTGGAGCCTACCTCTTCTGGGTGACTGAGCCATGAGGATTGCATGTCACTGAGCAAACCTTTCCTGGGGTGGGGATAGAGGCAGGTTCTGGGGAAGCTGAGCTGGGGCATGCACAGCATGGTGGTGTGTCCTTGCTCTAGAGTGCAACTAAGTCATGGAGTTACAAAGATGGGAAAACAAATGAAAATGCCTAATCATGCAGGAACTTGACAGTTGTGTGATTCATTCTGGTATTCAAATGTTTATTTCTGTATCCTTAATTTCACCTGTTTAGTTTCCACCTAAATATATGCAAAAAGGAAAAATGAAAGGGATATACACTTTTCTTGAAAATATGGCAATTTCAGAAGTGAAGGAACTATATACTCCTTCTTTGAAATTAGGAGTCTCACAGAGACATTTGGTGCTGATGCTTTGCCACGTGAGTTTATTTTACTCTTTAGGATTACTTGGTCTCATTTCTTTGGTTCACTGCAATGATTCATAGTTGTTTAACAAGAACTGTGTAAAGAGCTACTGATATAGAGGTAGAGCAGGTGCTGCTAGTAATTTCTTGGCCATTTATATAACGTGAGTTATACAAAGTCTTAATGAGTTTTGCACAATTCTTGATCTTGTTTAATGTGAAGTTAATTAATTATTTCTTGATATTTTATTAATTATTGTTTTTAAGTGCTCTGGGGTATTTCATGTTAAGGGTACAGGATGAATCAGAGTAATTATATACCTCATTCATTACCACCAAACAGAATTTAAAGGCACTAAAATAAATTTTAAAAGTATTTGGACTCTACTAGATACTGCAGATATTATATGATGTATTTCTGATTTGCAAATGCATGAAGTCATGGCTTGATTCTTCTTTAATTAGGTGTGTCTTTTTAGAAATATCTGAAATATAATTATTTGAGAACAGCAAGGGCTACAGTATTTATATTACTGGCTTTGTCAAATTATCCCCAATGTTCAATTAGGGCAGCAATTTTTCCAAACTGCCATTCAACTATTCCTAGTCTTATCTCTGTGTTTAGACTGTAATGCTGCAGTAGGTTGTTGCAGCACTTCATAATGTTAAGCAAAGAGAAACAGGTCAAAGGAAGACTCTGAAACGTTAAGGTCTGCTAAAAGAAGTATATTCAGATGTTTTAAACTAGTTTTGTAGTCCACAAGACTTCATATGAAGAAAGACATCAAATTGGAACTAGAGCCAAAGGCAAATCTTTAAGGAGAATAATTTAATTTTTGGATTGAAAAGAGGACAACCATGTTGGCAGTCAAAGCTCAGCTTCTTGCAAGCTTTGACTCCTCATTTAAAACCTGCCTCCTTTAATTTCCTCATTTTGGTGGCATGGATTAAATGTGGATTGTTTTCACAGCTAAGTATAGAAAAAGCTTTTAATTCATAAGGTAGTCACTTCTTAAATAGACAAATACGAAATACACTGCATTGATGAGGTTTATATTTACTGTGCTTATGTACAGTCCAGTGTTACTCCTTAGCTACATGTTTAGGCCAGCTTGTAGCAGCTGAAAGTTGTACTTGGAATATTTTACAAAACAAGTAGTTCATATTATGACATATTCTTCTAATATATATATAAAAATATATATATTTTACAGGACGCAATATAAATCATGAACATTATTATCCTCAATGGCCAATTAAGTGGTCCAGCAGCACTTTTTAATGAATTTTAGTTGTTTGCTGTATGCAAAAAGGAAAGGTTTTTAAAAAAGTGTTTGTATTTTAGTTCTAATTTTTTATAGGTATTATTTTATCAAATATTATTTTCCCTAAAATTATATCACGTCAGAATATTACTTAAATTTATAGTTTTGAAATATATATTTATTTCAGACCCTAAAGCTTCTGCTTTTCTTGAAATGAGCAGTTGGAGCTGTGAATTACAAAAACTATCCAAGGAGAACAGATGTCCAGATTATTTTCTATAAGCCAATAGATTCTGCCCAGAAGTTTTATGTATGGCATAGATCTTGAGTCAGGTACTTCTTTGCTGTTACAAGGTTTTTAACAGGGATAAATCATACTGCTATGCAAACACATTCTTATGGAAATATTAAATGACACTTAAAGCTAAAATGCCATAAGCAGTCTTTACTACTTCAAAGTAAACTTGATGATAGAATTCAAGTTTTATTTTTGACATAGGTCTAGAATTGTTTCCTGATTGAGATTTCAGCCAAGGAAGTCATCGTAATGATCAGAGACGATAGGAGCTGGTGTTTTCCTTGGTTGTCTCTACCTCTGAATAAATATGGCTGTGACTCCTGTAATCATAAATTTTGGAGGTGTTTGTGTAAGACTTATCTCTCAAGATCAGTGACTTGTGTATGTGTGTTTGATTTAAATGCAAGACTAGGCACTGTTCATTGATATGGAGATGGCTTTTTACAGTTCTGGTGGTTAGAACTCAATCAATTTTTCAGAAACATAATAGTTACTCTTTTGTTTGGCAGAGATATTCAACCTGCCTCACAGGTCAAAAACTGATCATTGCTGTGATTATGAGTCTGTCAGAGGGGGATTACAGAATTTGTCCTGTAGGGTAATAAAGGCTCGTGCACTATTTCAGTAGCATAATCTAATGCTCATTTATTGCGTATGTTCAACTGCAGGATAAAAATACCCTTGTAATAATTACTCTGGTAGGTGTAATACTTTTTTCTTTTTGTATCAGCTGAACACTTAAGCCTACATCAGAGTGCTAGATCCTACGTACTTAGTTTGTATGAATGAAATGATAGTCAGGTTGTGCATATTTGTTTGGAGGGATGTAGCACTAGAGGATTATTCCTTTGTGTCAGGAACTTTGGCTGTAAGGAGTCATGCATTGCACTGTAGCTAGAAAAAAGAAGCTAACTGCCATGTTTACATTTTATACATTTTTTAGGTGAAGTTCATAAGTAGCATAAATTGGATCTCAATCTTGATCCCTGGATTGCTCCTGACAAATCATCATGTAAACTACCCACAAGACAAGTGATTGTGCTCCAGCATCACAGCTCCTTTTCCAGCTACCTGTGCCAGTGTCTGTCTTTGGGGCACTGTTCAACTTGCCAAAATGAGAAAATAACTTAGATAAGTTATCTGTGTCCTAATATCATGTATAATTAATTATCAGTGGTGAAGTTCAAAACTCAGTGTTTTTACCTTCTGCATATCTTTATAGTAAGGGAAATCTGTGAGGAGGTGAGTGCCTTAGGGTCCCTGTCAGGGGCTCAGCTCAGGAGAACTTCAGAGACAGAGCCATCACTTCATTACAGAGTCTATCAAATGCAGTGTCCAATACAGCTTGCTTTCAAAAGCATCCATTTCCCATGGACAGGTGGTGATTCACTTGCTGACATCAATCAGATTTCTCCTTCAAAAGGAATTCTTCCAGCCTCACTGAGAAAATAGTATAAGACATTATTCTTTGCAAGGCTGCAATCCTCTACTTCTAGTCGGTAGAAATTGATGGTGCTCCCCCGATCTTTCCATTTAGACCACAGCTACTCAAGTGTGAAATTTCAGACTACCTTTAGTGAGAATAGTAGTTCTGATGTCTTTTTAAGTTCCTATTTTAAATTTTTTTTCACAGACTTTTTAATTTAAAAACATGGAGCCAGATATTTTTACAAAGCATTTTAAAGTGATTCAGATTAATAACAAGATTCACGGAACCACTGGGGAAGCAAAAGGCTTACGACTATGGGAGTGTGTCAGCAGTGTGTTAAATTAGTAACTGTGTGTAGGCTCAATATGAGATTTAACAGGTGCCCCAGATATGTTATGCTGACTCTCTGCATTGAAGTGAATTTTATTTTGGTAGCTGAGAGGAGGAAGGAGAGAAAGAAGGAATTGGCCAGTGAAGAAGCTGCTTCTGCACATTCCAGAAAGAATCAGACTAACATAAGAGACAGGCCAGCTTCAGATGCCTTTCACTGGATCCCCTGCACCACAAGGAGAACTAGATTAGTATGTGATGAGTCGAGGATGGTAGAGAATCCCATGAAATACAGGTGAGAAGAGAAAGAAGCATTTTATTGTCCTGCATCTGTAGTAAAACCTATGCCTTCCTCAGCATTTCCAACATTTTGTCTGTTCACTGTATTAGAGTCTTAGAAGACATACTTTATTTGTATTTGTATTTTGTAAACTGCAATGACAATGAAGATACTAGAATGGAAAGCAGCTATCTTAGGTAAATTATGTTGCCTGTTGCTATAGAAATGGTAGCTCACAAATTTTTATGTAAGCGCTTGAGCTACAATACTTATGACATCTCACTCTAAAAAGCGATGTTTATACTTCATTTACCATCAGGTTTTTGCTTTACTTTAATGATAGTATTGGGCAGTAATCCCCAAGAGCAAATGCTGAAATAACACATCATTCCGTAGAAATATCTTTCATCATAATTAACTGGGCAGTTTTTGAATTGCAACATAATCAGGAAGTTATCAGCCTTTAAATCTGATTTATATATCTATTGCCAGTGCTTTAAACACATATAGTTACAGGAAAATGCAAATCATTCTAAGCAAACATTGTTTATTCTGCATGTTACAATTAAGACTCTACTTGCCTTCTTTCAGTATCATCTTTATATCATTTTTTTTGTTCTAAGTTGAGATGTAGCAAAAAAAATCAATATTAAGATAGGCTTCAGAAATTAAACCCAAGCCCTCATGAGCTTTATCCGAAACCTCATTTCCTGCTACATCTTCTAAAACATTCTCACTGAATCTAGCCAAAAAATTGTTTTCTTCTTACAGAGAATTACTTGCATTCTCGTAACGCTTTCCACATCTTATAGGATGCCCATACTGTCACTGTTTATTTCTTGCTTAAAAGAAAAGTGTTATATTTGTCTTGAAATCACAGACCAGAATTTGAAACTCATATTTTCCCCATTATTTTACCAAATTGTATAGATTGCTAAATAAACAGAGAACTATCTATCGGCAAGAGACCAGAAACAAGCCAAACAAAAGATATTTTCCCTGGAACACTATGTTTATGTTAAGCATGGGATCCTAGTAAGGTAGTTGCATATTGTGAGATGAAAGCAATTCTTTAGGAATATGGAGATGCTGTAGTATCTTCACAGCAAGTACATTCCTTGGGCAAGTGAGGCATCAACTAACACAAGATGGGTACAGTGTGCCTTCAAGCATCTGGTGGGTCATTGCTGGGATCTCTGTCACAGTAACAGAGGGAAATATAGGTAGTAATAAAAACTGGTTTTCCTCTTGCTTTTCTTTGATCAAACCTTCCTTTCCTCCATGTCTGTAATTATCCAGCTTCATCTATTGTAGGAGCAGGTCATCCCTTTTTTTTCCATATGTTCTGAGTCCCAGCTGTACCGTTTCAGTGAACTACACTGCCAGTGCCTGTGACTGCATCTGCTGCAGTAAACTGATGTGGGCTGCGGTCTGAGTTCCCTCGCTGGCATGTGGCCATCTGCATGGTTAAGTGCCAGTGCACTCCTTGTGTGTATGCCTGCGTGTGTTTCAAGGACTTAGGTTGGCAATGCATCTTTCCCAAAAAACAGTTTGGATGCAGGCATCTTATTTGTGGAAGTGGAAGAGGGCATGAAGGACTTCAGTGGTATAAACAAGAGCTGTGTAGTGTCAGCTAGCCTCCAGGCCTGTGTGATGGCCCAGGCCCATTTCATTTACACAATGTCATGGTTTAACCCCAGCTAGCACAGCTACTCACTCACTCCGCTCCAAGGAGAGAGAATTGAAAGGGTAGAAGTGAGAAAACTCATGGGTTGAGATAAAGACAGGTTAATAGGTAAAGCAAAAGCTGCACATGCAAGCAAAGTAAAGAATTCATTCACCACTTCATTCAGCTGTCCCCAAGAAAGTAGGTCTCCATCCCGTGTAATGGTGACCTGTGAAGACAAAAGGCATCACTCTGAATGGCCCCACCTTCTTTCTTCTACGCCCAGCCTTATGTGCTGAGCATGACACCATATGGTGTGGGATATCCCTCAGGTTATTTGGGATCAGCTGTCCCAGCTGTGTCCCCTCCAGACCCCTTGTGCACCCACACCCTCCTTGCTGGTGGGGTGGGGTGAGGTGAGGAGCAGAAAAGGCCTTGGCTCTGTGTGAGCACTGCTCAGCAACAACAAAAACACCCCTGTATTATCAGCTCTGTTTACAGCACAAATCCAAAACACAGCCCCATACTGGTTGCTGTGAAATAATTAACTCTACCTCTGCCCAGACCATCAGAACATGTAAATAGAGCCCATACAGGTATAATCCTAAGCAACAGTCTGCACTGGTACAGAGATATTATCTGTCTGGCTATTGCCCTTGTTTCTTCAGTAGCCATCAGACAGCCAAGTTTTCCCTCTTAGGGCCTGCACAGAACAGGGGGGCAGTCCCTCCCCTGATATGCATTATTGTAATGCCTTTGAAAATAATTTACCCACGACACTACATTGAGTGAGAAAAGGGTACACTGCTCTGCCATTTCCCTCCCCTGTGCACCGTGAGGGTAACCCTATTCACCCTCACTCTCTAATATCTATGGAGCTTTTTAGAGATATTAAAGTCCTAGCTCAACATATTCTGACATATTTTTAAAATAAAAGCTTTACAGCCCTTCCTGCCTGGTCTCACGAACAACTTTCCTTGCATGATCTGATTCCTTTCAATTAAAAAGGTTTTGTCACCAGGAACCTGTCTTCAACTGCATTTATTTTCCAGTCATTTCTGCAATCTTTCTGCTCTGTCTGATTTTTCTGTTACCTGTTGGTATAATTTAAGATGAGGAATACATTTCACTCTTTCAAACAAACCCAGTTACTGTTCCAATTAAGAAAGTGACAGGACTTCCAAGTCAGGATTTGCTTGATGCACTGACTTCTGTCAAGGTGGATTATAGCTGTTTGTTGATAGTCACGCATTTTAATGATATTAGTGAACTTCATGGTCTGAATAAATGTTGCACTATTCACTCCTCATAAACTCAAAAAAGTTATGTAGTGTGTTCTTATTTTGCTATTTAAGATCATAGCTTTCTGTTTTCTTGACCTCTTTCTCTCTATTTTAGTGCTTAGTCTTTAAAATATTGCCTACAGTTTGCATGACCTTTTACAAACCTCTCCAACACATTCGTTATGCAATAGGAGATATGTCTGCAATAAAAATTAGGGATATGATGATATGAATGTTTTCAGCTTTTTATGTCTTTGAAGACATCTTTTTTATTTATTGAGACAAAAGCACATTTTGTGAACAAGATCTTTGTCAAGTGGATACCAAAACCTTAGTCAATTTGCACAATACAGCACTTTTTTTTTTCTTGAAATAGAGGTGTTTTGGTTTGAAATATTTTTCGTACTTACACAGCTGAAGTCTAACCTATTTTCCCATCAGTGCTAGATATGCAGAGAATGCTAGATAAGGTTTCAGCCATGTTAAGACAAGATAAAACTATAAACTATCACTGTCTTAAACTGTTTTCAAAGTAGCCTTTATATTCTTAATATTTCTAAAAAGTATAAAAAATTAAAGTATTATAAATCTATAAACACTGGACCAGATTTAGTACACCTTTCTTCTGGATTGTTAATGCAACTCATACTGTTCTCAAACCCTGATACTAAGTTCAAAATCCCTAAAAACTGTACTGCTGATTTGCCTGAGTTTTCATTATCAGACTTTGGCATGAAAGTAAGTAGTACCATAGCTGGGGCCCTGACTTCACAGGGCCTCCCTTAGAGCTCAGCTAAGGGACCAGTAGGTCAGCTCTGGAAGCTGATTTCCGTAAGTTAGGCAGTAGAGAAGTACATCCTGTGGCAGGGCAGTGGGTGCTGGAAGCTCTCGCTCCTGAGTTTGCAGTTCTGGACATGAGCCTCTCCACAGCCTGCACCCATGTGGGTGTGAGAAAGGGGAGGGCAGTGGCCTTTGCCTTTTCTGCCCTGCCCTCCACGCTTCCAGTTACTCGGCAATATGGGCAGCTCAGCCCACACTGAGCACCTTCTGCTCTGGGTGAGCTGCGGACCAGGTCTCAGGGGTGTGCAGGGGCATGTGTCAGATGGTCAATCAGTGCTGGGTTCACAGACTCATTAGGCATTGTGGTACAAGGCTTCCCTGTGTGTTAGCGTACATATATGAGTCATCTTCTGGAGGGGTTTGGGGTAAGAAACAGTCTACACAGGTAGTAAAGAATACTGTTAGTAACTACCTTCTAGAATTTGGTAGTCTCATTTGTTTTGCTTTGCAGTTTCACTGCTTTTTTTCCCTAAAAGATAATTTTAAGTCTTGCTAAGTCGTCCTAGACAGCTATTCATCTTCAGTTGGGGCAAAATAAACAGTTAAAACTGACAAGATTCGGTTGCAGGAAATGCAAAGGACTGGGAGTGGCAGGAACTATGGGGATTTCTTTGCAGTATGCCACAGACCATGCAGTGTGGGAGGTTGTGCCATCAGCTACCAAATTTGGGCCTCACAGAAAAGCTTGTTTGGAAGAGGAGAAAGCAGGAAAGACCTCTGCTTCCAAGTAGTGACTAGTGTGTTTGTCTCTCATGTTAGCCTGACTGTTCAGGCCAACTGTTTTTCTGTATTGGAGATACAGAACAAGAACTTTTGAAATGAAAAAGATTTATTCCTTGGGTTTTACTCAAGAGGAAAAGAAATCAGCTGGGGTTTAATGAAACTTGCCTGGTTCATTTTGTTTTTCCTTTAAAGAAAATTCACTGTGGAATCCTTGACATGATTTATTTGTACATTAAGTATCTGACTCTACATTTGAATTTCAGAGGTGACATTCATTCTACCTGACTCTAAATGTTTACACTCTAGGTGTCTCTGTTAAAGCTAGTTACCTCAGACTCTACAGTAAATGGAGAGAAGCAAGTACTTCCAGGATAAGATTCATCTATTCATCACCTATTTAAAATGTCTGTTTTTAAGATGAGATGAATAGCAGCCTATTCACCCAATAGCACTTCATCTCCACATTGACTGTTTATGGACTTAACAGTGTTTGCCTAGATTCATTTAGGCAGTTGAGTTTTGCTCCTGTTGAGCCAAATAAACACGCAAGATATGTTCAGGCTTCTAAAGTACTTGGAAGTATTGTAGTAGAATTCTGACTGAGTAATATAAATCTCCTTTTGGGGTGTTAGCAAATCATGAGTAAAATGTTTTTTCAATCAGCTACTCTTCATAAGAATTGATAAGGTATCAAGTGCACAGGCAAGACTTAATTAATCAGGGTAACTGATGGACATGAAAATGCACAAAATGAGTTCTTACTAAGGCAAATGGAAATACTGAATCCAATTCCCCATGAATTGTGTTCATTGTCTGACTTTTTATCCCACATAACAGCCCATACAGTGGCAATATTGTTGCTACCCTGCAACTATGTGAGCACCCGTGTGCCATCTGGCCACTTGGCTTCCCCCAGCTCCAGTGTCATGGCTGGCTTCTGCCTAAGTGGAGTCACTATTGTGCATTTCCCTACTCATTTTCTGATTTTCTCAAATTATCTCTAGTAATTCTTATTCCCTTTTAAATTGGGCCTTGAGTTCAGAGTTAGTTGCAAACTGCTGAACCAATGGACAACCTGATTGCACAAGTCAGGTCTTCTTAAAATTCTATGCCAAAAGTACAAAAAAGACATCTATAAAAAAGAATATGTAGTGAAATGGCAGTTGCAGACAACTAATATTAATGATGTTGTGGGAAATGGAGATGAGACGTCCCTAAATTAATATTTGTTTGAATGGTGAATCTTTGTAACACAGTGCCATGAGTAGGCAACTAAACATGTAAAGAAAGGGGTCACTCTGTACAGAACTTCCTTGGGTAGGTCTGCAGCATAACAAACCTTCAGGTGGAAAAATGCAGGATTTAGTAAGTGAGAATCCAGTGTTTGAAGTGGTGTTATGGGCACTCATTGCCAGCAGAGGAAGCTGAATTGAACACGGTGTTGATAGCAGGCATGGGAGGCACAACTGAAAGGGGGCTCGGGGGGAGCAGCTGTGTTGGCTCTGAGCTGCCGGCAGCCGGGTGAGCAGGAACTGAGCAGACACGGACCTGCCCGGGGCAGGGGCAGGGACTTCGCCGCTGCCAGCCTCCACTTGGGAACACTCAGTGTTGCTCCCGCATGTCTCTGCACTGGGATTAGTCAGTTCAGCAGGCAGCGGAACTTCTGTCCACTGAACAGCAGCTTTATGCTGCTGCTCTTTGCTTTTTATATCTTTTCACACAATAAATTTTAGCTGGTCCTTTTTAACACAAAACATTTGGCAGTTCCTCAGGTGGATAAACAGCTTAATAATATAAAAATCAAGTAAGTTAGATCAACTTAAGGTGGCCAAGTCTGGCTCGCACACTTTAATTCATGGTTCTTCTAGATGTCTGTATTTATAGTCATTTTGCTCAGGCTCTGAGCTGGTCATTTGTGAGCAAGTTGCAAGCCAAAACCCTTGCAGCCATATTTAATGTGATACAGTTTGGAGCTAAAAAAATCCTGCTGGGAACTGAGCTGAAGCCCAGTGCTGTGCTAATGGCAGCTTACAGGCTATCACGTGGAAGTTGGCTCAGGCATAATCATCAAAGCCTGGCAAAATCTTTACAGAAACCCTCAGTACTGATAATCTCATGTTGTATTTTACCTGCAGCTTGTGAGAAGGAAGAGCTGACTGAGACATTAAGCTAACTAATAAGGCTTGCAGAAGCACATGATTCAGAAAACACCATTAAAGCAGATGATAATTGTGAACAACACCTCTTCAAATATGATCTTTGAGACTGACTAGAGTGCCACTTAAAATGCACTTTTAAAAGTGGGCTCTGTATCCAACTGCCTGAAAGAAGTCTCATGAGTACTTCTGCAGCTGTAATCACGATGCTGTGCTTTTCAGGCCTTTTTTTGCTGATTCTGGCTTAAAAGGTCAGACATGTAACATTCATTACTTTGACCTAGAAGCATCAGGCATCTGTAGCAGTTAACTCGGTAGCTACTATTCTCTGAACACTTGGAGTGAAGGCTAGAAGCCTCAAAGTCCTGACTTTCGCGTTTTCTCATGTTTCAACAAAAAGATTTTTCTATTAAAAATGACACAAACTGTATCTTGAGTCTCTCAATAAGGCTGTAATGTAGGGTGGGAATACAAAAACAGGAACTGGCTGCCAGCAGCAATTCTTACACAACTAGAATACACAAGTGCATATTAAAAGCACAGGATTTGGGATTTTGGGTGGTTCTCTTTTATTATTTTATGTATTTATTTATGGAATAATATCTGTCTCTGAGGCTTAATGAAGTGCTTCTAACCTGTGAGGCATCACGCTGAATGTAAACTCACATTAGACATTTTACTTTTATTTGTCTCCATAGAAACTAAATGTTCAAATGTGTTAAGTTATTTTTGTCTTTGAAGTATTTATGTGCCTCAGAATTTGGACATGTGCTTAGAGGGAAAAGCTATGATCTCAATAAAATTGTGTTGTCTTATGGACTATAAGCAGGTGAATGAGATGCATTTGAATGACTTGTGTGGCAAAAGTAATTTCTGCAAAGAGAGAAATTCAGAACTCTGTATTGCGAATAAGCTAACCCTAATGTTCCATCAACTTGCAATACCTGTACAGTGAAATATATCCTATTTAGAATGTCCAGAACCATCACTTTCTTGCTGTTGTGCCTTTGAAATCTAATTGACGTAATGAAGTCCATTGAAGGATGGTTATCAATACGATTGTGTGAAATTTAATCTCAGTTGATACTTTGTTTCTCAGCAGAGACACTATATTTTCTCAGAATCAAGGAAAAGCACCACTGCGGCTGAATTGAAGTTCACATTATTGGAATTTTTAATATAGAGTTTTCCTAAAGAAAAACTGTCATCCAAAGTAGGAGAGTTCAGAGAATGAAGAGCTTCAGCTCAATAGTAGAGAGCTTCAGCTGCAGCACTTCAGAGTGGCTGTTTTCAATCCTATGACTTAGAAGAAGAGTTGGTGTTTATTTTTACTGATTTTATCTAAATACAGATAATGCCTGAAATTCAATTGCTGGGTGGTGTTACTGTACTGAATCAGTACATACTGGTATTTTAAAGGTCATCACTTCCTAGAAGGTACTGACACTCCCTCTCTTTTAAAACAAATATAATTTTTTTTTGCATGAAGGACAATTAGAATGACTTATGGTAAAACTACAGCAATATCAATAAAACCAAAGACAAGATGAAGCCACATTCTTTATGTCATATAATAGCTTACATTCATTTGTTGTTTTCTGTTGTAAGTCAGAAAGACAAAAGGAGGCAAAGTAAAGGGAAACCACAGGAAGTGAAGGAAAGATGATGCCCAGAACGTAGTGACAGACAGGTGGAAACCCATGCAGAGACAGAACATTTCAACATTAGGTAGAGAACAAGCTTGATATTTATACAGCTGCTGTGACACAAACACAAGCACACATTACATCTTCATAGCAAAGAACTTTACTGCCTCCAAGAAACAACACAGTAGAGTCTTTAATTTCTCTTCAAAGGCTTCAGGTTAACCAAAGCATAGCAACACATTTAGTCTGGAAGTAATAAAAATCCATGGGATAATAAAAAGGAGCTTTAAGAAAAACATGGTAAGCAGAGTGTCATGGACAGGTCCACTGGAGAAGAGGTCAGTTAGCAGTGGAAAGGAGTACAGTAAACTTTCGTGTTCCACCTAGCTGTGTGCACTCAGGGATGTGCCCCTTGATTGCATGGTAATGTCAAAAAATGCCGTTTTATAGGCTAAGTCCAATTCTATGAGGTTATATTTTCTTAGGGCATACAAAGTCATTTTTAAAGCAAGTAAATTGGTGTTATCAAATGAACAGAAGGCAATCTGTTTATTAAACATACTGAGCAAAGAGCATATGCTACGAATGGTGTGCTATGTCTATGCAGAAGGTAGTCACTAAATCATATAAAACAGATGCCAGCATTCTTTCTTTTTATCTGGAAAGTATCTGCCTTATGAGTATGCTGTACTTTCATTGTTGCAGTGTCAGACTTGCAAAATTATTTCTTGCTTTAAGGATGACAAATATGCTGTCTTAATTTTATGAAGTGAAAATTGAACAGGATGTGATGCTACACAAGAATACTCAAGTATGATTCTATTCACTCATAAAAGATGGAGACAGGTTGATGTAGTATGCAACAGAGCTAATACTTTTCCAATCAGTGTAAATGCATAGTATTCCATATTTTTATGAGCAGGTTGTTAAAATCTAGAATCACAAAATAATACAAATTGTAAGGGAGCTCTGCATAACATCTGGTCCAGATTGCACTCAAAGCAATACCGACCTGGAGTTTCTCAGGGCCTTGTGGAGTCAAGCTTGAACATCTCCAAGGATGGAGATATCTGCAGCTTTTCTAGAGAACCTGGTCCAATATTTGAAAGCCTTCAAGGGTGCCCCATTAAGTCATATTCAACTCTATCCACCAGGAATGCCAAGTCCTTTTCTGCAAAGTTGCCTTGAAATCAGTTGACCACCAGCCTCAGCTGAGGCGAGAGGCTATTACATGCCAGATGCAGGACTTGGCATTTATCTTTGCACACCACAAGCTTATTGTCAGCCTGTTTCTCTGTCAGGTTCTTGTGAATAACAGTAATAATAGGCATTATACTGACCTTTCTCCTAAACTGATGCTGCTGGCAGGGGACTGTCACCTCCTCCAGAAAGTAATGAAGAGTATAAATAACCGACCCCAGTTTTAAGCTGTGGAGACGCCACTAATATCCAGCCACTGGCCAAACTTTTTATCAGTGGTCACAACACTGCAAACCCGGCTGTCCAGCCAATTTTGCAGTCACCATGAGAATGTGTAGTCCACCTGTCGAAACCCATGCCCATGGATTTATGAATGGACATTAATTATACTAATAATACATGTGATAATAATGAATATTAATGCATTGCATTCATGTTACTCTTGCTGCAAATAGTATGCTTCCAGTACATGATTAGTATTTAGTCAGTACATTAGGATGTTTCTGGCCATGCAGCTGTTTCCACTTCAGTTCAAGGAGTCTTTGGGATTGAATATTTCAGATACAGATACTATCTTATTCTGCACTTGAGTTCTGTTGCTTCTTTCTAGAAGCAGCATTATTAAATGGATATATTCCTACAGGTCCGATCCTAAGAAAACTGAAATGAATGAAAACAGTCCCATCAGTGTTTCTAGGTTTTATATGAGACTCAGTGAACTCCCAAGTTGATGTTAAACAAAGGCACTTGCATTATGGAGGCACTGGTGAGAACACCAGCAAAGAGTGTTAAGGAAGCATCGTAAGTATGAATAATTGTAGTTTAAACCTTAACCTGTTACATTTTATTGAATTTACAAGAGATCACTACAAATGTTTATGATACTACTCATCACATAGAGAATTCAGATGGGAGTGAGGCAGTAAAGTTTTAGGCCAGGATTCCAAGCAAGATCCTCAAAAGAGCTTTGGAAGCACATGGAATGTTTAAAATATGCATTATAAAAAGCATCATGGCAGATTTAGGTCCTTATTCTGAAATGTGCGCTCTTAGTGCAGACAGAGTAGATATTGTATTAGTATCGAGATATTATATTACAAAACGCCAAAGAAATATAAATGCATGCACACGACGATGGTTTGTGGTGAAAAATATTAAACAACAACAATTTTCTGATTAATTTAACTGTTTTGGGAAACGATTTTTTTCTTTTCCCATCAAACTGGAAACTTGCTCACAGCAAATTTCAGTCTTCTGGGACGGTGTCTCATAAAGAATCTTTAAAAATCTTGTTACCTGCATTGTAAAAAAATTGTGTTCTTGAATGTATTCACCTAGAAATTTGAAGCTTTTCAAGTAATATGGGATTAGAGATGGTTCTGGTAGTTTTGAGTCACATATTTAAAATATTTTAAAAGTCCTGGTACTAAAATGATTTAGCCATCTTTTTGTAAAACAGATGCACATTAGTTAAATAAAAGCACCTGGAAATTTTCATCAGGTCTAATATTTGCTTGGGCTTTTTTTCTTACTTTTTTACTTTTCATTGTCTTTCATAAAGCTTTCCATTAGCAATGAGACTCCTAGTACTCTTTGTATAGGAAGGTGAAGCACCCATGTGAAAAGTCAAAAGAGTAATTTCTCAACTGTGCTGTTTGATGTTGAGGGAATTTAGGATCATGTACATGCAGCAGTGTCTAACAGTGAGGACTGTCATGAGCTGATGACGAGGGCACTCTGTGGCCATGAGAGGGAGCTGCCTCTATCCGTCCTCCCAGCTGCCAGTCAGAAAAAACATGCTGAACCACAGTAGTGCAAAACACCCAAAGAATAGAATCGGTACCATTACCTGCCCAAAGCTGCCAGTTTTACTATGGGAGAGTTGTTGCAGCTATTTCTTTTTCTTTTTAATGGAAAAAGCATTTCTGTGTTGCTGATAATATGTTTAGATTGCAGTAGCTCCACATGACACTGGTAGAGAGCCATTCCATATTCCATGGGTGAAAAAGTAAGGGAGGGGGAAAAAAAATCACATTTTTCTTAGTCTAGTGGCTTCTGTATATTGATCTAGGCCCAATTTGAAAATTTCTGTATCATGAACGTGGAGTATATAACTTTCATGTCCAATGTCTTTTCTGTCGTACAGAGATATATTAAAAAATTACATTGTACGTGTGTCTTTTAGGATATTGATTAAACTTTTATGTTTAAGTAATACCTCTGTAAACCTATCATCTTGAGATTAAAGCTCTTTGTATTGCTGAGGTAGTGGGAAGTGTATTCTCACAAGCTTTTGAAGTTGTTATTCATGAGCTATCAGTGACTTTGAATACTGCAGTAGAGAAAGAAGTGTGACATATTTGTGTTTTGTAGTTCTTAATATGCTTTATACATGTATTATTAATAATAAGATAGGGAAAAATGAATATTTGTTTTAGGCAGTGTATTCTTTGCTTTAGACTATCTCAAATGCTTTAATCTTTTTTAAGTTTCCCATTTTCTTGAAGTCTGAATGTAAATTGAAGATACTTTATTAAAAAACTGACAGCTCATACAAGATCTGATCCTGAATTATGAACATCTCTTAAAACTGAAAAGTTGCAATTGCACAGAGTTAAATGGAGAATCATATACCAAGAGAGAGAAGTGAAAGAAATTTTGCAGAATCATCTCATTTAGTTAGAATCTCAACAGAGTCTCATTCTTCTTTACTTAATTTCTTTCTGTTTCAAGCTGGAGCAAACCCCAAGTTTGTCCTCAATTTTTATTTTCTTTTGTGTTGCACTTTGAATTTCAGCTGTTTCTCCAGAAATTCCAGAGGTTCCCAACTACCTAGGCTTTAGTTTGGCATTCCTTTGAGTAGGGACCTAAAATAAGATCTGTGTGTTTTATTAAGATCAATGTGTGGGTTTTCGATTGACATCTGTGAAAGAGTTTATTGTTTGGCCTTCTGAGTGTTTTGTGCGGCATATACAGCATGACCCTGATCTCAAGTCATAAAAATAATTTTCAATAACCTGTTGTTGGTTTTTTTTTCTGAATTTTTCTATTCATTTTGTAAGGAAGTATAATGCTGTTAAATTAAAATCCATGGAGAAATAAATACATTTGTGGAATCTAGATATTTTCTGAATTGCAGTAGCAGTCATAAGAGGGATAAGTCCTCCTCCTCCATCATCTATTTTATTTTATTCATTTGAAATAAATCCAAAGAAATCATATATAAAATACAGTAAAAGAATCTCAGGATGAACCCAGATGTTGGGACATGCCAGTGTCATGATGTCTGCCTCTCCACCTTTTAACTAGTTACTTAATAACTGAACATTTTCTGATTAGGGATGACAGACAGCTTTTAATTGATGTCAACGTAGTACTTGTTCCTGTCTTATCATTTCCCCACCAGTTTTTGATCTGACAGTTTATCAAATGCCTGGGTGAGATACAGACAGATTGCTTTCATCACCTTTCTATCATCTATTTCCTTGGTCACCCTTTCAAAGAACTCACTCGGGTTTGTTTGGCAAATATATATTAGTTGGAGTTTGGGATTTTTTCCCTTCTGTCATGCTCTAAGAAGCAGACCCTGTTTTCCTTAGTGACTGGTATGAGTATTTTGCCCAGAGGATAGGCTGGTCTCTAAGGAGTTGGCTTTTTCACTCCTGTTCATTTCTTGAATAGAATGGCTGATGTATTTAACCCTTTTCAAGTAGCTGGTCTGTAACAGCACAGATTTCAGCAAGACTATTTCTGAAGGTCCGGGAGGATCCCACTCTGGTATCGTGGATAAAATCTGTTCAAGCATATGAAGATTTTTTAAGCTGATATGTCACCTACTACGTCAACTTGTACAGGGGAAGCCTAGAAATCTCCTGTTTGCAGTTTCAACCAGTTAACTGCATTTTGCAGCTGGTCACACACACTGCTGAGCTCTGTAGGCATAGCAGAGAGAAATCAAATGTTAGGATCTGCTCCTGAAAAGTTAAAGTAAATAATGAAAACTGAAGCCAGGGCTGTTTCTTGGGGTGGTGGTTTTTGCCATCAATATCCTACATGCCACTAAGTGTAGGGACAGGCTCTCCAATGCCAGTCCCTGGCAGGAGATCTACAAGTCTGCTCCACGCTTGGTGGGTGCCACCTTCCCGTTCTCTGTGCCTGCCTCTGGAGCTGAAGGCATGTGTTGGGACATTCAGAGTGGGAATGGGAAGAGCATGTGATGCAGCTCCCAGCTGCTGAGAGATAGGATTCTGCCCAGTGGCATGGAAGGTCTTTGCACTGCACCCCATGCCATCAACGTGTGTTATCATGAGTGTCACTGAAAGATCAAGCCCTTGTGGAAATTCAAACAGAAACCAGCTGCCTGGCCTATGATTTTTAGGTGGTGGTAGAGCTCAGGAAGGATTCAGAAGCCTAGTTTAGCAGTGGTAACATTTCAAAACCTTGCCATGTTACCATAAGGGGAATTTTGTGACCAACAGAGAAGCTACCAGAGACAAGTAGAAGACGCTGCATTCTAGACCTCTCTTAGCAGCTGATTTTAGCAGTGACCATATTTAAGGTTGCCTGAATGCCATATCTGATTTCTAAAATCTAGGTCACACCAAGTGACACACAGTATGGCAAATCATTTATATGCATTAAATGGGTTTCTTTTCCTTTGCAGTCTCAAATATCGTTCCAACTGACATTTTGTTGACTAACTCTTTCAGGGACTTTTCTCTGATACATGCTTACTTCAGTCCTGTAAGACTCCCCTGCAAATTTTTGGAAAGTTCTGTGTTAACTTTTCTAGTGCTGAATTTTTGGCCTGCTCTCCCATGCAAGGACAGCAGGCCATATGACCTTCTTAGGCAAGAGTCAAGGCTTGATATTACTTCTTTGACATAATGAAAGTGCATGCATTGTGCTAATGAAAGATATTACTTTGAAATTAGTTCTGTAATACAGTTCAAGAGTGTGGACCATTAAATAACTCTCATAGTGCAGAGTTGCCCATTCATTAATTTTCATCCCTTTATAACTATGGATCTTTTCATCCTTGTTTTAATCTTATTTTTTATCTATTTATGCTTATTTTATCCTTTGATTATTCCTCTATTTCATCTTGTGGAGAAGAACAATATTTAATATTGCTCCTTAGATTTGAATTTAAAAATGGATATGAATTGGCTTAATTAATCACCCATGCATATGACTAACTATATAATAACTAAAAAACCAATTAAAAGATAGCTAGCACTGTCAAAGCAGCTGGCAGTATATAATGGGAGGTGAGTAAGAAGAAAGATAGTGCTCATCCTGCAGAGCCTCTATGGCTGGTTGGCATGTCTGTTTCCCCAGGCAGTGGGGAATGCACAGAACACTGGATAAGGTACAGTCCTTTAGTCTTTTAAATGACAGAAGCAGAATTTTAAGATCTCTAATTACACTCAGTATACTGTATTTCTATAAATAATGTAACTTATTTTTATGAGGGAATAGATATAGAAAAGCTATGTTTGTGTTCTACAAAAGATAAATATTATACTACCCAGGCAGAGCAAGTCTTGCCTCCCATGTCCATGTCCTCAGCTCACTCAAAATCAATAGAATTTTTTTTTAATTACTTTATCTTTCTACACTTTTTGCTTAATGACAGTGTGTCTTGGGGTGACTCC